>JAPMUY010008331.1:55000-65947 GCA_026901105.3 Galaxias olidus | reverse complement strand
ACACATCATTAATTAGATACTTTATACTCACAGAACAATACACAATAATTGCATACATTTATACTCTCACAATATAATACTTATACTCTCTCTCACACACACACACACACACACACACACACACACACAGACACACACACACACACACCAACACTCACACAATTATACTCACATACACCGATACACCGACAAATATACACAGACACACACACACCGACACAGTCTGAGTCACACAAACACACACACACACACACACACACACACTCACACTCACACTCTGTACACACGGACACTTAAAACGCCTACAAGCTCCCAGGTCTTTGAAAAGGAAGCAGGGTGCAGCTGCCTGTACGGTCTGAGAGCAGCCATCTGGTCAACCTCTTCATCCCACAACACTCTACTCCTCTTCGGCATCATCCTCATCATCATCATACACTCAAGTGGCTCTTCATCCGCACAGAGCAAGGACTAATGACTCACTAACGTTGTCTCATAATCAAAGCAAGGCATTTGACGACAACCACAATCAGCCATATAGCAAAACCTTAGACATCACAATACCATAACCTACCGGTTGACACCTGTCACATAGCTGTGTGTGTCTACCTGTGGACACCTGTCACATAGCTGTGTGTGCCTGTACCTGTACACCGCCGTGCTGTGTGTGCTCACTCAGACACCTGCCCACAGGCTGTGTGTGTCGCCACTGTCAGACACCTGGTCACATAGCTGTGTGTGTGTGGCCCCACCTGTGGACACCTGTCATATAATGTGTGTGGTCACCGTGTTGACACCCGCCCATAGCTGTGTGTGTCTACCTGTGGACACCTGTCACATAGCTGTGTGTGTCTACCTGTGGACACCTGTCACATAGCTGTGTGTGTCTACCTGTGGACACCTGTCACATAGCTGTGTGTGTCTACCTGTTGACACCTGTCACATAGCTGTGTGTGTCTACCTGTTTACACCTGTCACATAGCTGTGTGTGTCTACCTGTTGACACCTGTCACATAGCTGTGTGTGTCTACCTGTTTACAGTGATGGAGTGTTGATGCTGAGGTCTTACCTGGAGCGCCAGGTGTGTCCACCTGCCCGCAGCGATCCTTCCCTGGGTGCTGAAGCGGACGGAGAGACGCTGAGCGCTGGGCTGACCGTAGTGGAGGCTGACCTCTGACTGAGTGGAGGCTGACCTCTGACCGTAGTGGAGGCTGACCTCTGACTCAGACACCGTCAGGAGAAACACCAGACTCTCCGCAGAGCTCTGCTCGATCACCGTCCTGTCATCACAGTGTTATCACTATTATTATAACATGTTATGATGTTAACTTTATATATATAAAACATACCTATTATTATGTTATATATATATATATATATATATATATATAGCTCTGCTCGATCACCGTCCTGTCATCACAGTGTTATCACTATTATTATAACATGTTATTATGTTAATTTTATATATATAAAACATACCAATTATTATATATATATATATATATATATATATATAGCTCTGCTCAATCACCGTCCTGTCATCAGTGTTATCATTATTATTTTAACATATATATATATATATATATATATATATATATATATATATATATATATACTATATATATGTATTATATATATATATATATATTATTATATATATTATATATATATATATGTTAATTATATATATACATACCTATTATTATGTTAATCATATATATATATATATATATGTTATATATATATAGCATACATATTATGTTATTTATAAATATATATAAATATATATAACCTATTATAATGTCAGTTTTATATATATATATATATATATATATATATATATATATATATATATATATATATATATATATATATATATATATATATATATATACATATATGCAAATTTAGGCAGGTGTGAAGTCTTAAAGTTAGAAAAAAATAAATATATATAAAATATAAATGTAATTTTTTTTTTATTTTTATCAATATAAATACAAAGTAGGGAATATAGCAAAGCTGTATCAAACCCACATTTGGTGTGACCACCATTCGCCTTCGAAACCGCATCCAATGCCTAAAACTTATACAGAGTACTGTATATATTTACATATGTGTTTAAGTCAGCAGAGCATGGATAAAAGTGTACAATATAGACAACTTGTCTGTGAAAATCCCTGTATATACACTGTAGCTATCATACTGTACGTTATACAATAGGTATGTCTGGTGAAAATCCCTGTATATATACTGTAGCTATCATACTGTACGTTATACAATAGGTATGTCTGGTGAAAATCCCTGTATATACACTGTAGCTATCATACTGTACGTTATACAATAGGTATGTCTGGTGAAAATCCCTGTATATACACTGTAGCTATCATACTGTACGTTATACAATAGGTATGTCTGGTGAAAATCCCTGTATATACACTGTAGCTATCATACTGTACATTATACAATAGGTATGTCTGGTGAAAATCCCTGTATATACACTGTAGCTATCATACTGTACATTATACAATAGGTATGTCTGGTGAAAATCCCTGTATATATACTGTAGCTATCATACTGTACGTTATACAATAGGTATGTCTGTGAAAATCCCTGTATATATACTGTAGCTATCATACTGTACATTATACAATAGGTATGTCTCACTACCAGAGCCAGTCTTTACAACACTGAGGTCCTCTAAACAGCTACAGTGTTTCAAACAAGAATAAACCATGAGTTATGACAATGTCGATGTAATGAGGATATTATCAGGCCATTTTAATGGTGCCGCTACGGTGAGAAAAAAGGGTTTGAATTCCCTGAAGATCTGACTTTGCGATTACAAACGTTAGCACGCCAGTGTCAGTAAACTCAGACGGACAACCAAAAGCCAGGCCCACGGACTAGTTCCAGTTCGGTACGGATCGGTTTGGATTACATACTGGCGTTCAGCATGGCTACATCCACAGAGAACATTCCCTGAGTTGACGCACACACCTAACATCAGTATTCTCCATCAGTGTTAGACAGTCCTTCTACTGGCCGAGAAAGAGAGAGAGCGCTGCCAGACACACACACACACACACACACACACACACACACACACACACACACACACACACACACACACACACACACACATACACACACACACACAGACACACACTCTGTGTCATATTAAACGCTATTACTGACACTTTATAGGAAACTGGGCCTTTTTATGAAACCAGGTCAGCACACCTTATAAATCAGAGAAAGACCAGTGTGTGTGTGTGTGTGTGTGTGTGTGTGTGTGTGTGTGCGTGTGTGTGTGTGTGTGTGTGTGTGTGTGTGTGTGTGTGTGTGTGTGTGTGTGTGTGTGTGTGTGTGTGTGTGTGCGTGCGTGCGTGCGTGCGTGCGTGCGTGCGTGCGTGCGTGTGTGTGTGTGTGTCAGAGAAAGACAAAGATTTTTTCCATATAAGCCAGTTCAGTAAATATTTATCTCATACAAATATTACGCTCTCAAAAAGAGATGTCACTGTGACAGATCCAGGTTCTGTAAAATGACACTACTCTCAGACTGTTGATTGGGCTTTTGCTCTTGGCTGACCTTCACTAAAGTCATGAGCGACCAGGCTGCAAAGCTTTCATGTTCCACACAGGCTTTTGCTGTTAACACTGCTCACTAAATGTCAGATGTGTTTAATAATGGATAGTATTCGTTAGTATTTTCCTTGATAATGTTTTATCTAGTGTAGGAGAGTGTGGAGACGTTAGCCGTTTTAAAGATCACGTCTAGTAAGGGAAATCTCTTTGTGAAGTCTTTCATCTCCTGGAGACACCGCTCTGTATATTCTATTATCTTCATCTTTCAGAAAAAAGCGGATCTCTCCCTCTCTCTCTCTCTCTGCATCTCTCTCTCTCTCTGTATCTGTGTCTCTCTCTCTCTCTGCCTCTCCTTCTCTCTGTATCCTGTAGCTCTCTCTTTCTCTCTCTCCCTCTGCCTCTCCCTGTATCCTCTATCTCTCTCTCTCTCTCTCTTTCTCTCTCTGCCTCTCCCTCTCCCTCACTCTGTATCCTGTATCTCTCTCTCTCTCTCTCTCTCTCTCTCTCTCTCTCTCTCTCTCTCTCTCTCTCTCTTTTACATTATGTTTTTATGTGGCGAGCGAGTAATCTTCCCAGCCCTTGCAATGTGCCAGGGTCAGCAAAGGTCGTAGTGGAGGCTTCCAGCCCAGGTGCCTGTCCATCATCCCCAGCATCTATCACTGACATCAGAGGCGTCCTCCTGATCTGAGAGGACGGAGAGACACATCCTTCAGTATGATAACCCCACGCCATCTTGGTCTAACAGCGTGTAGTCTCAGCAATGTGGTTCAATGTGACCCAACCACTGCTGGGTTAAAAAATCTATTGTAACTGTGGTGAGGACGTGGTTCAGCAGTGTCTGCCCACAACAACAACAACAACAACAATAATAATAAACATCTTTGGTACATTTTTAATCAAAACGTATTTTAAGTGAAGTAAATAGTTGGCCACTTCATTATCAGACAGACCAGGCCTTTGACTAGACAAGTCTATTTCAATATGCCAGACTAGTTTAATCACTCACAGAACTAGACAGGATTCATCAACCACAGAACTAGACAGGTTTAATCACCCACAGAACTAGACAAGTTTCATCAACCACAGAACTAGACAAGTTTCATCAACCACCAAACTAGACAACTTTACTCAACTACAGTACTGGACAGGTTTAATCACCCACAGAGCTAGACAAGTTTCATCAACCACAGAACTAGACAAGTCTAATCAACCACAGAACTAGACAAGTTTCATCAACCACAGAACTAGACAAGTTTAATCAACCACAGAACTAGACAAGTTTAATCAACCACAGAACTAGACAAGTTTAATTGCCACAGAACTATCATGGTAGTTTAACGTTGTATACACACATAACTGCGAATCCACTGTACCATCCTCCCCAAAAAACCCAGCTGTGTATCTTGTGTTCATTCATTGTTTATCAAGAGGGTGAAATGTCAAGATAAAGGCAGCGAGGGAGAGATGGGGGGAGGGATAGCGAGAGAGAGAGGGTGGGGGTGATGATAAATGGACAGAGAAGGAGAGAGGGAGAGGAGAACAGAGACATCCTTTCATCTGGCTCCTCGTTTGATGACGACCATACTGGACACAATAAAAGACGAGATATTGAGAATGATGGAAAAAGAATGAAGAAAAACACAACCGATCCATTCAGAGGAGAAGAGTTCAGAGCCACCTCTCTCTCTCCCTCTCTCTCTCTCTCTCTCTCTCTCTCTCTCTCTCTCTCTCTCTCTCTCTCTCTCTCTCTCTCTCTCTCTCTCTCTCTCTCTCTCTCTCTCTCTCTCCTTTCCTTTCTCTCTCTCTCTCTCTCTCTCTCTCTCTCTCTCTCTCTCTCTCTCTCTCTCTCTCTCTCTCTCTTTCTCTCTCTCTCTCTCTCTCTCTCTCTCTCTCTCTCTCTCTCTCTCTCTCTCTCTCTCTCTCTCTCTCTCTCTCTCCTTTACTTTCTCTCTCTCTCTCTCTCTCTCTCTCTCTCCTTTACTTTCTCTTCTCTCTCTCTCTCTCTCTCTCTCTCTCTCTCTCTCTCCTCTCTCTCTCTCTCTCTCTCCTTCTCTCTCTCTCTCTCTCTCTCTCTCTCTCTCTCTCTCTCTCTCTCTCTCTTTCTCTCTCTCTCTCTCTCTCCTTCTCTCTCTCTCTCTCTCTCTCTCTCCTTCTCTCTCTCTCTCTGCCTTTTGAATCCCAAAAAAATAACAAGTTCAACAAACCAAAGCTACACTACTCTCACCCAGATTCAGACTTCAGTTACTCAGAAGTTACGAACTCTGAAACGAGAAAATAAACAAACCAGATCGCCCGTTTCCATGGCGATAGAACACGCGACGGGTTCAAATCAATTCGTCCGTTAAGTCGCTCAGAAACGCAAACCTGTAATCATGTGAAAGACGCAACTAGAAGGACAAAGCAGGAAACAAACCCATCCAATCAGTGGTGCTGATTATGTCCCTGAAAAGGGTTTGGAGTCAGAAGCCCAGGTAAAATAATCTCTCTGCTTTCTCCTCCTACGTGATTTAGAAAGTCCTCATTCAGTGGTGTGAGGCAGAGACAACCCATCCGCAAGTGTAACCCAGCACCCTGCCAGCTCCTTCAGTGACAGCACGACACACACACACACACACACACACACACACACACACACACACACACACACACACACGCACACACACACACAACAACAACAGCAGGCTTCCTCTTACTTTCTCTCTCTCCCTGTCTCTCTCTCTCTCTCTCCTTTACTTTCTCTCTCCCTCTCTCTCCCTCTCTCTCTCTCTGCAGTAAGGTTATTCAGCGTGCTCTGGCCTACTTAGACAGCAGCTTCAGCCTCAGTGAGTCGTGTTTCAGTGTCTCTACTCTGACAGGAGCGATAGTGTTTCTATCACTGACACATCTCCACAACATGGCCCACAACAACGCCTGACCCGCCACTCAATCACGCCCGGCCGCTTCCCTCAACCTATCACACAGCTGCGGCATTTCATTACTAATGTCTCTGGCTGGCACAGCTTTTTTGTAAACAATCTCTTGTGATGTGTTGTGTAACATTCCGTTAGGAATAAATAAACACTGGCCCTCCCTTGATGTCTTATGTAATAGTTTGGTGTTGTGGAGGTGTCAGATTGGCAGACAATTCTCTCATTCTGTGTTCATAATACAAAGGTGTGTGTGTGTGTTTGGGGGGGGGGGGGGGTTAGTAACAACCATAACTCACATTTCCCCCGCAGCCTCTGGTTTGATCCAGCCGGACAGCGTCACGGAGCCCGCGGGGCCCAGACTCTGAGAGGGAGGCCTGGCCACACAGCCTCCGTGGACGGCCCTGAAGATCACACTCCTGGATGCCCCACCTCCTCCGTCGCTGCTGTCCCCCTCCGGCTCCTCCGGGGCTCCAGGGCGGGGGTCTCGCCCGTCCGCGGTCACGCACGTGCCCCAGTGTGCGGGCAGCAGCAGGGAGGTGTGGGGCGGGCTGACGGAGCGATAGGGGCAGTCCTGGACGCAGAACAGCTGGGTGCAGGTGAGCAGGTCGCGCTGGTTGACGGGGGTCTGGCAGTAGGTGGAGCGATCAGGCTGGCCGCAGGTGGAGCGGGCGGGGTCCGTACTCACGGGCTTGTGGGCTCCCACATTCTCCAGCCGGGGGAAGTGACCCTGTCCCGACGCCATGGCGACCCGGGACCACCAGAGGAGCAAGAGGAAGAACCAGAGCCCCGCGCCACCTCCTCCTCTTCCTCCTCCTCTCCTCCCTTTGAACTCTACATCCTCCCGTTCTCTTCTTCCTCTCCCTTTGGTTTCCATGGTAGCCGTGTCGTCGGACGCCTCGAGTCTTGCGTGACGTCGTCGGGACAACGCCTTGTTCCTGTCCATCTCTTCCCCTCCTTTTTCCCATCTGCTCCCGAGGTAAGGTTTCCTTCTTCCACTCCCTTCTTTCTCTCCTCTCACTCCTCTGACCCTTCTCGTCTTTCCTCTCCGCCGTCCCCCGTTCTCCTCCACCACCTCCTCTCCTCCCTCCCCTCTCCGTCCATCCCAGCGCGGGCCCCTGGGCCCAGAATCTTCCAGAAGAGCCGTCCCTGAATTAGTGATGGTGGTCATGGTTTCGGAGGTGACATTTTACAGGCCAGTGCCTTGGTTAAGGCAGAGCAGCTTAGCTCTCTTAACGGTCGCACACACACACACCCACTCAGAGAGAGAGAGAAACAGCCAAAGGCCTTTACATGATAGCTAGGATTTCAGGTCTGCATATACCTGGTAGGAAAGAAAGAGAGAAAGAGAGAGAGGGAGCGAGAAGGTGGTCAAACAAGAAATGAATCTTAATGGAGAATGCCATGCAGGATATTCCTTTGGCCAAACCTATCATGTTGGCTTTAATAAAGGTAAAGCTGAACTTGATGTGTTACATTTCTTTTTTTTTTTTTCCTTTCCGTTCCATTCCCTTGCTTCTGAATTGAATTAAACATTTCGATTTGCTATCTAGCTTCCATCTTGGTTCTTTCCATTTGGTTTTCAAGAGTTTGGGGAAATTGAGGCTTAAGCACAAAGCTCTCATCATTAAGCTACAATACTGCCCCGCTTCTCTGTCGCCTCATCTCCCAAGGAAGCCCTATATACATTGGTAAAATTACTTTCCACTTTTCATGATATTAACATCCGTCTGATGCAGTGGTAAGCTCAGTGGCTTGTGGTGATAATTCTAGGCCTGCAAAATAAATATGTAGATTTGAATAAAGCGCATGGAATAGTTTTTTCCTGACAACTAACTGCCTGATAGTTAACTATAGTGTTCCCCCGGCTACAACGCAGATTATAGGCAATTCGATTATGTTATCTGGCTTAACATAAACAATCTTACTGAAAAAGCATAACATCATGAAAATAACTACAAGGTAGGCAACAAGTGTTTGCGTAACACAACAAACAGGCTAACATTTGAGCTACAGCCTACACTACAAAAATGTGATATTATACCTTACCTCAAGCACTCAGTACAACTCGTGGTCGTAGTGGACACAACCCTCGAGCAAAGCAGATTATCTGCCATCTGTTTAGCGCCCGAGGGAGCAAAAACAAAGTAGCAAGGAGGAATGTGAACGCTTGATCAGTCGGTGAGAACAGAAACACAGCATATTATTAATCAATTTACATAGCAATATCACCGTTGGAGAACTATGAGACAACAATAAACACTCTCCATGATGTTATTATAGTGAGCGCTTTATATCGACCCCCTATCGCTTGAGCGACGAGTTTTCTTTTATCCTTCGCGAGCGCGTCTGGGTATCAAACAAGTGGCTCTCTTGGCTCAGGAACGCTACCGCCGTCGCTAGGCAACATTGTCTGGTCTGGACAGTGTCGTAAATCCAGGTACAAATGGGAAATTGAGAGATTATTGGATTATTCACTGATGCAAGAATATCCTACCAAAGGCAAAGCATTAAACAAATGAAATGTATTGATTTAAGGAAAATGTGTTTAAAATAGAGGGGGCTGTGTCACGGGGCCCTGGTTAAGAAAGGTAATAATATTTTGGTTTCGACAAGTGATAACGTTCCATGATCATAAACAATGCTTCACATTTTTTAAAAATCCGTCAAAAAAACTCCTTTCAATTACGAAAACATAACAAAAAAAATTGCTGTTGAGTATACCATAGAAAAAGGTTTTTGAACAGATTCATGACATACAGTAAATTTCAAGTCAATTTCATCCTTCTCACAGTCAGCAATAGGCTTCATGCATGTTTACATAGCAAAACAATGTATTTTATAGCACAAAAAAACGCAAACCAGGCAAGGCACTCTGAATTTAAATTATGTAAACACGTTTAAAAAAAATGCCTCTTATATTTTCAGACAAGTTTGTTATCAGCTAATCGCGGTTGAACAGCTGCAATTGCTTTGCTGAACAAAGGCAGTCTAACTACGTTTTAATTAAGTACTCTTAATGACCTTAAGAAGATTACTGCACTTGCCTAATAATCGATTCAAGGCAGGGTAGGGCAGAGAGGCGCGAGGAGGGGTCTTGGGGCCCAGCTATAGGGGGGAGCAAGAGATAGAGAACCCCCCCGCCCCCCATCTCTCTCTCTCTCTCTCTCTCTCTCTCTCTCTCTCTCTCTCTCTCTCTCTCTCTCTCTCTCTCTCTCTCTCTCTCTCTCTCTCTCTCTCTCTCTCTCTCTCTCTCTCTCTCTCTCTCTCTTTCTCTCTCTTTGCTGTATAGTCTTACTTACCATATTCTTCTATATGCATTTATTTCTTTTTTTATTTCTTGTTTTCAATTTCACTCCTTGTACATTTTTATCAACAAATGCATACCCTATGGATTGAGGTGAAACGGGTTTTCCCGACCACGAGTAATACCTAATAACGTTTCATCCCACAGTTTCGTTAGTTCATCAATCAAGTTTTTATCAAAGGACATCATTCCACACAATCATTAATTCAACCACACTACAGAAAACCCCCTAAAACGCATTGCACAATGCACAACTTTTGTTTTAACTATAATAACACAAAAAATGCTATAGTCGAAGAGAATCAGACGAAGATCAAGGGCCTTGTTTTTTTTTAATTACAAGACCAACGTATGTCAGAATCGTTGAATAAAGTTTTCATTATTATTATTATTATTATAAATTGACATTTGCAGTGTCTTTTTCTGCCACACAAGACAAAAAGCGTCTTTGAACTAATTCATTTTAGACGCTTTCAATTCTACGAGAGCGGCTTTAGCATGTTTTTTTTTATTATTTTACATGAAGGAAATTAGACAATTAACACGGAACTCATTTTCTAAATGACTTACGTGTGACTTATATGTCGCTAAATTGTGTTTGCTTGTGTAATAACATTAGGGTAATATTGTAATGCAGCCTATCCATTTCGTTCCTTTCAAGACTAGAATGAATTTGTATGCACATAATTTGCTGTATGCTGATTAAGAAAAGTGGAATAAATTGATGGCCTCGTTTTTTTTTATACAAACATAATATTAGGCGTATGGAAACATTATATATTCCACAGCCATTTTTTTTAACCTAGAGTGCCTGATGGAGCCGCTGAATTAGGCTTCAGGTTCGGATTTCGCAGCCATTGATTCTCTCTCCCTCTGTTTCTCTCTGTTATTCTCTCTCTCTCTATCTCTCTCTCTCTCTCTCTCTCTCTCTCTCTCTCTCTCTCTCTCTCTCTCTCTCTCTCTCTCTCTCTCTCTCTGAAAGGCATGCAGCATCCCCCTGCCTGATTGCTGAGAGTAGGAAAATGAAGAATTAACATTATCTTCTCTACGGTCCCATACAGATAGCAGGGGAGCGAGGTCTGTGTTTGCATTACCTCCTCCCTCTCCCTTTCTCCTCCTTTTCTCCTTTATCCTGCCTTTCTTATTTCTTAA
>JAPMUY010008331.1:42500-52500 GCA_026901105.3 Galaxias olidus | reverse complement strand
GCCATCAGTGCGAAGCCGCGCACATTAGCACTTTACAGGTCACAGTTGCCCAAAACAGAAATGGCACACGTGAAACTTGACCCTGCTCCTCCGTTTCCCAGTCGCACAGTTGAGACAGCTGAAACCTCACCCTCACACCTATAGATCCAATAAAAACACTATGGATACAAATCAATCAAAGTAGAAAAGTGTTCATTCATGTTTTTTGGTGGTATTGTCTTTTGAAACACCCCACGACGGCCAGGGAGGATCTGGATAAAAAAACGTTTTCTCTCTGCCACCCATTTTCTTTGCTCCTCCGGGACAGTGGCATGTGTCCATGGAAAAGAAAAAGAATAAAGAGAGGAGAGAGAGAGAGACAGCGTGTGTGTGTGTGTGTGTGTGTGTGTGTGTGTGTGTGTGTGTGTGTGTGTGTGAGAAGGGAGGATGTAAGGATGTGAAGCGTCCATTAGGAATGCTGAGGAGCACTCATGGCGTTCCACAAGGTTAACGATAATGGTCCTCAGCAGCTGAAATGCTCAAGTAGTTTTTATTGTATCACAGTAATGAATCAATGGTATAAAGATAAAATAAAATAAATGAACTCCGAAGTCGGGAGAGTAAAACTTATGTGCAGCACACACACACAAAAAAGGAAAAGAGGCAAAAAAAAAAGAAATCCTTCCCGCCATTGGGTTCCGTTGGACTAATATCTTCTGATGTCATCTTCTTGAAAAATATTTGCCTGCAGGTCAGTGCTTCCTGTTTGAGTCGCTTAAACGTTTCTGCTCCACAACATTAAATATCGGCCCACATTAACGCTTTATACTGGCAGGCCCCGAAGAGGAGGAAGGACTCTCTCTCTCTCTTTTTCTCTCACTCTTTCTGACTCTCTCCATCTCTTTATCCCTCGCTTTCTTTTTCTCTCTCTCTCTTTCTCTCTCCCTTTCTTTCTCTATCTCTCTCTCACCCTCTTTGATTCTCTATCTTTCTATCTCTCCATCTCTATTTATCTCTCCATCTCTCTATTTCTCTTCAGGGCCATCTTGCCTTTGTGGAGGAAGGAGAGAGGAAGAGGAGTAGAGAGAGAAACAGAAAGGAGAGGTACAGGAGGAGGAGGAGAAGATGGTGACCCTGACTCAGAACATGGCA
The DNA here is from genome assembly GCA_026901105.3 of Galaxias olidus. Taxonomy (NCBI): domain Eukaryota; kingdom Metazoa; phylum Chordata; class Actinopteri; order Galaxiiformes; family Galaxiidae; genus Galaxias; species Galaxias olidus. Next base: position 51,369 of record JAPMUY010008331.1, on the reverse strand, counting down.
GTGTTGGGGATCCAGAGGATCCTGCCTGGCCGCCATGGCCATCACAGCATTAATGCGTTTGGGGGAAACATCCCAGTTAGTGGCTGCATGTGTTCACCTGTACATGCATGTGGGGACGAAACAGGAGCAACAAATGAGTGTGTATCTGTGTGTGTGTGGTTTTTAAAAAAAAGTTTGTTTCACTTTGATGGGAATGGCTGAGGTCAGCCATCAGTGTCTTTGTGTTTTTGTGAGTATGTGCATTTGTGTTGTGTGTGTGTGTGTGTATGTGTGTGCACATGTGTAGGAGTGTGTGTGTGTGTGTGTGTGTGTGTGTGTGTGTGTGTGTGTGTGTGTGTGTGTGTGTGTGTGTGTGTGTGTGTGTGTGTGTAAAAAAGGGACCACATAAGACAGAGAAAGGTCAAAAGTGGAAGCCTGGTTTAATATTGCTCTACCGTAATCCTGAAAGGCATAGTTGGAATAACACATCTGAACTGATCCTCATTACAGAATCGAAGCTCTCTCTCTCGCTCGCTCTCTTTTGCATTGAACAATATATACAATGTAAAATAAATACATTTACACAAATGGACATATTGTAGGAGCACACTGTATGATACACGTCACAAAAATATACAGGAAAATTGTGTTTTTTTTTTTTTTACAGATGTGAAGAAGTACATCTACATCTACGGACATCGTTTTTACCTCAGAGTCCCCGTTAACTTCCCTTTAACGTTAACGTTAACTTTTCCTTTCCGTTAACTGTCTTTTTTTTGTTTCGTCACCTCCCAGAATATTTCTTGACTTTATTTCCCCTGTTCATTTCCGTTTTTACTTACGTACGTTACAATTGCAATACTGCCAGGTTACCCATTGAGCGAACGTGGCAGATATATTTTCTGCATAAATACGTTTCTGACTATAACACCCATTTCACCTTAGCTGCTTTATAAAAAAAAAAAGCAGTTGTTTGCGCGTTTAAATTTTTTTTGTTAAGTCCTATGTTTTGATTGACAAAATACTCCCAATAGATACAGCATATTTAATGGAACATTACAGAGTACATCTCTCTCCATGTTCCGCCATCATATTGCTTTAAATAACAAAATTACTTGGAGAAAAAAAATCCTCCTGTCATCTATTAGTTAGATAGTAACTAATATTACTATCCGTTAATACGTTGTCTTAAATAAGGTGGTTATCTTTCCCAAGGCTCCTCTTGATTTAAGCTGATAGAATTCTGGTTCTATTTTTCCACTAAACTCAGCAGTGAGTTCTAACACTTGTTTTCAAGAGATAATATTATGTTAATGTATTATATATATTTTTTTTTAACTTTTGTAAAGAATATAAATTGCTTATTAAGTTAGCTATGTTTGTGTCAGGGATCAATATCTAATAATTCTGCAGTGTAAGTATAATTTCTTATAAAAGGTTATGTTATTTTTATCCCTTTAAAAAATATTGTTATTGTCCAATTCAGCTCAGCTTAAATCAACTCGACGAGACCTGTGACATCATTCCTCTCCTTGGCCAGTATATTAAATATTGGTTTAAGAATTTCTGGTACGATAAGACAGAAAAACAAAGACAAGAAAACATTAAAAAAAAAAAAAAAAAAAAGAAACAAAGAGAGAGTAAGAAAACACAGCACCTTATGTTATGTGTGAATGAATGTTAGTGTGTTGGGGGAGCGTCCATGAAGTCACTGTGTGTCTAAGGTAGGGTTGGATGCACACTTGTCAATTGTCCTCTGACAGACAATGCCTACTCCGTAGTTGATAACTGTACATTGTGTTCAATACATTAGAACCCCTCAGTAGTCTTAGAAAAACAAAATATTTTAGTGTTGATTTTTTTTTTTTATTACTGTTATTATTATTAAGCACACAAAATTAAAGCAAGATCTTTTTTTTCCCTTCTTTATTTGGGAGGGGGTGTGGTGGTGGGGGTTGGTTCGAACCCCTAGCCCCCCCCCCCGCCCGACAAAAGCAAACGTTATTTTAATATTTAACACGTTTCCATTTGCCACCTCAAAAGAGATACAGATTATGTTATCATGGAGGGCGGTATTTACAGCGAGTTATCAAAAAAGTCTATTGTTCTCAAATACTCAAATGTCTTTTCATTTATTAATTTTAACCTAAGATATACATTGTTTATTCTACAAGAAATAGTTACACAAATTATCCCTTTTTAAATATGTATGCAGTTTCGTCCTCTAGATAATTGTTATTTACTTATAGGTGGGTATAGATGATTATTGTTTGTTGTTGGTGTGAGATCAGAGGATCCCAGAGGTCTGGGTGGAGCCTAGGTACTTAGCAGTTTGGTACGGTTAGTGAGACATCACTCCTGGAGACCGGGTCTCTAGGTAGAGCCTAGGTGCTTAGCAGTTTGGTACGGTTAGTGAGACATCACTCCTGGAGACCGGGTCTCTTGGTAGAGCCTAGGTGCTTAGCAGTTTGGTACGGTTAGTGAGACGTCACTCTGAGAGGAACCTACATCCAGCTCAGTCTCTAATATCGAGGCTGTGTCTAGAAAAATTTAAAATAAAAGCGCACGGCACAAGTACTGGAGTCAGCACGAAAAGGTATACGACAGCGCCATAGAAACGCAGACATCGAGGAACAAAAAACAACAAAAAAACAAAACAAAGTAGGTCCAAAACAAAACTAAAGATGTAAATAATAATATCATAAACAAACAGAAATTGTCCTCTGAAAAAAGCACAGCAAACATGAAACACCGAGAGACTGAACTACTATTTTTTTTCTTTTTTTTTTTCTTTTGTTTTTGTTCCAATAAAATGTCTTAGGTTAGAATTATAATCTGTTATTTTACAATATACAATGGTTAAGAAGGTTCTGAAAATACCCCTTACTAATAATACTGACATTTGTTACAGAGAGTGACGTAGAGTACTGGATTTACTGTTGAACTCCTCAGCGTTGGGAGGTTTGGGGGGAAGGTTTGGGGGGGGGGCGCCGTTTTATATTAGATTATACGATAATCTAGATTACACATTTTGGCATTGTTATTCTGCTAAAAAACAAACAAACAAACAAAAACTGAAAAAACGCTTGGACCAAATTCTACTGCAAAACCATTCTGTGATAAATCCACCATCCTCATCCATTCTCCCTTTGAGCTAGCTCAAGATATTTCCTGTTTGGAGATTTAAACTCTTCCTACTTGCCGAAGTATTCCCGTTGCATTGTAGTTGATAGTTAACTCGCCCGTCTCGACATTCGCTGTCCTTTTTCTATTATTAGTTTAACTCTATGGTTGGGTTATATTTACTAGCCTACTGGCAAGCATAGGAGGAGCACCTAGACCTTAGTAAAAAGGCCTCCCTTTACAAAAGACTGGCACCAACATCTATTGCATACATGTTCATATGCACGCATCTTTCATTTTTTTTCTCAACCAATATTGCTCGTAGAAGATACACCTTGATTCCTAATATATTCATATGTAATCGCAGAAAGTGGCAAAGCCGATTTAAAAAAAGAAGAAGAAGAAAACATATATATTGATTATTTCATGTAACACAATTTTAACAGAAATTCCGTCACAAATGTCATTATACAGTGTGACTGTAATCATATGTACAACCTTATCATTGCTATTTTCCAGTTTTAAAAACATAAAATAATAATAATAATAATAATAATCAAATGTCCAGAACTCCAACAAAGACATCAGTCACTCTTTTCAGCACTCTGAGCCGTATTGCATGGGTGACTAAAGCTTCACCTGTTCCCTGAAAAAGATACGAAGCATAAAACCCGCTAAACTGTGACAAAGCGACAAAGAAAAGAGAATGTATGAGGGGACCGAGGGCTGGGGGGGCTGGGGGGGGGGGGGGGGTTTGGCTGATAGGAGATTGAGGATGCCTTGTTGTTGAGGGGGGGGGGCAAATGTGATGTCGAGGTCTGAAAGCTAGTACGTACAGTACAGACTGTCTACCTATGGGCGGTCTCTGTGTTGAAAGCAGACAGTACCGCCGCATGGCCTCTAGGGGGCCTAGTAAAGTCAGGAGGAGAAGAAGACGGGGGGGGGGGGGGCGGGTGTGATGGCTGAAACAGAACTACAGTTTGCTGGCATCCTCTGAATGGATTTCCATCCTTTGGCAGGGAAAGTATCCTCCTCTCCTCTCCTCTTCTCAGGGAAAGTATCCTCCTCTCCTCTCCTCTCCTCCGCTCCACGTCGCCTCGCGATAAATGTTCAACAAAAAAAAGTCTTTGTTAATGCCTTTGAGAGTTTGTTTTTTGTTTCACTTTTTGTTCAACAGTTTTCAGAGTGAGTCAGAGGGGGACAGTGAGAGGATGGACAGTCTCTCTCAGGTCTGATATAGTGAGTCTTTTTACACGGGTCCTCCTTCTGAAGACGCCATGTCAGAAATCCTGTCTAATCCTTCCAGTATGTCTAAGCGTCTGCTCCTTCAGTGGTAAAGGTTCTCGCTTTTATTATCGTTAGAGTTGAAACAAGCTGACCTCCCACTCCAGGGCCAGGTTTGTCAGAGTCTCCACAAACAAGAGAGATCAGGGGAAGGGGGTCAGAGGGCAAAGGTGACTCCCCTACCCCGCCGTCTCTCTCGGAGGCTCGTGGGTTTAAGGGTTTCTCCAGGGGGTATACGGAGGGGGTTAAGGGGTCGCGTTTTAGGGGGAGTTGGAGCGAGGGGCGGGGGTTCAATTCGAGGAGGTACGGAGCGTCGGGGGTCGGCGGGGGTCGGGGGTCGCGGGGTCGCAGGGGGGGACATGGGGACTCAGACCTTGGCCTCCAGGAGCTCCAGGAACAGTTTGTGCATGGGGACCTTGCCGTCCTGCTTGATGCTGTAGAAGTGCTGCACTGCCTTGGTGGAGGTCTGCCGGAGGAGGGGCAGGGTCATCAGCAGCTTGCCTGCCCGACGAGGGTCCTCTGGGTGCTGGCCCGACTCGTAGTCCTGCAGGGCCTCGTGGAGGACGTCCTGGAGCTTCTGCACAGCCTCCACGTCCTCTATGTGCATGGAGTCTATGGGGGGGGGGGGAGAGAGAGGGAGGGAGGGAGAGGGGGAGAGAGGGAGGGAGGGAGGGAAGGAGAGAGAGGGAGGGAGGGAGGGAAGGAGAAAGAGGGAGAGTAGGAGGGTGGGAGAGAGAGGGAGAAAGGGGGAGAGAGGGAGGGTGGGAGAGAGGGGGAGGGAGGGAAGGAGAGAGGGAGGGAGAAAGAGGGGAGGAGAGAGAGTCAGAATGCATATCTTTACTAAATGTCCATTAAGTTCAGCTCAGACTCATTTAGATAAACTGTCGATTGAATGTTCACCTTTGCGTCTATGAGATTACCAATATTAACAGTGCATGTTGCAAATGAAACAAAACATGTGAAATACCCTGAACACCCGATTCTGTTTTTCTGTGTCCCATTTCTCAGCGCTTTAAAAGTATGTCTCCATCTCATCTCTCATTAAACGCTGCGGCTCTGCCTGTTTCATTATCAACCAAATCTGTGTGCGTGTGTGTGTGAGTGTGTGTGTGTGTGTGTGTGTGTGTGTGTGTGTGTGTGTGTGTGCCGGGGAGGCTGGGCTGTATAAATCAGCCCCCTTACACCGCCCTGCGAGAGGGGGTAGAACGGCTTTCTCCGTGATGCAGGAGAAGATTCAGAGGAAAATAAAGAGAGAGAGAGAGAGAGAGAGAGAGAGAGAGAGAGAGAGAGAGAGAGAGAGAGAGAGAGATATTGAAAGTGGAATTGTTTAATGACATCATATTTTTTATTTTGTTGTAGTCACATCTGTTGTCTGTGTTGCTATGTTTTGGCAATGTAAATATATACCTTACCATGCCAACAAAGCTAATATGGATTGAATTAAATTGAATTGAATTGACGAGAGAGAGAGAGAGAGAGAGAGAGAGAGAGAGAGACAGAGAGAGAGAGAGAGAGAGAGAGAGAGAGAGAGAGAGAGAGAGAGACACTGAGACAGAGAGAGAGAGAGGGAGAGAGAGAGAGAGAGAGAGAGAGACAGAGAGAGAGAGAGAGAGAGAGAGAGAGAGAGAGAGAGAGAGAGAGAGAGAGAGAGAGAGAGAGACACTGAGAGAGAGAGAGAGAGAGAGAGAGAGAGAGAGAGAGAGAGAGAGAGAGAGAGAGAGAGAGAGAGACAGAGAGAGAGAGAGAGAGAGAGAGAGAGAGAGAGAGAGAGAGAGACACTGAGACAGAGTGGTGGAGAGAGAGGGAGAGACAGAGAGACACTGAGACAGAGTGGTGGAGAGAGAGGGAGAGACAGAGAGACACTGAGACAGAGTGGTGGAGAGAGAGGGAGAGACAGAGAGACACTGAGACAGAGTGGTGGAGAGAGAGGGAGAGACAGAGGGGTTATTTTGGGTCTGTTGGTGTTTTGGGTCGTACTGACTCAGTCTGTATGTATTTATGAGCAGAGTCTGGGAGTGTCACCTCATTGAACAGAAAGTATGGATATGAGGTATCACTTTGGTCCATGTTACACACTCTGTGTGCAACAGACGCTGTGTGTGTGTGTGTGTGTGTGTGTGTCAGTGTGTTTGTGTGCCACTAAACATGTTTCGCTGTCTGTGTGTGGCACTGTGTAAGCTTGTGTATGTCTCTGTACGTGTTTCGCTGTGTGTGTGTGTGTGTCACTGTCACTGTGTGTGTGTGTGTCACTGTGCTTGCGTATGTGTGTGTGTCACCGTCCGTCTGTTTGTGTGTGTGTGTCACTGTGTGTGCCTGTGTGTGTGTGCCTGTGTGTGTGTGCGTATGTGTGTGTGTCACCGTCCGTGTGTGTGTGTGTGTGTGTGTGTGTGTGTATGTCAAGGGCTGGGGAATGTCCCTCTCACAGACAGGGTCTCTTGAGACCAGCGTCTTAATGCATGTTGGCCTTTAGCTAAAGGAAACTTAGATCAATGTTTGGGTCCAGATCAATCGACACATGCATGTTAAATAATAATCGCAGGTCAAATATTGATAGGAGATCACAGAGGGAGGCAGATGCTGCTGGGAGGGGGAGGGCATGCACACACACACACACACACACACACAGACACGCACACACGCACACACGCACACACGCGCGCGCGCGCGCACACACACACACACACACACATACACACACACACACACACAGAAATGTCGATTTTTGTAGAATACCCCACCCTTTTCATATACTGTATATTTAAATTAAATATTTATACATGTTTCTTTCATGTTAGGTCTCTGGTTAACCGTAGCGCCTATTTTATGAACGTAATATGTGTGTGTGTGTGTGTGTGTGTGTGTGTGTGTGTGTGTGCGCGCGCGTGCGTGCGCGTGCGCGTGCGTGTGCGTGTGTGTGTGTGTTAAGACAGCTTCCAAGCCTGAATAGTGATTCGATAGCAAAACCATAGGCCGTGTGCTCAAACACACTACCCTTTGTGTGGGTCAGTCTAACGTGTGTGTGTGTGTGTGTGTGTGTGTGTATGTGTTGGAGGTGTGATAGAATGTGTGTGTGTGTGTGTGTGTGACAGGGAGTTTTCATCTGTCACAGAGGCTTTGGCAGGGCTGAAAAGTGACCTGTGATCCAGCTGGAGTCTTTGAGAGGAAAGTGCTTACACACACACCTTTCAGTGAGGTTGGCTTAGCCAACGACCCTATCAATCTAGCTATCACACACACACACACACACACACACTCAGATAAACAAAAACTGCATACCAACATTCACACATGCGAAATCTCAAACTAAGGCAGAGTTGTATGCGTCACTGTCCTTCGATAAGTGAAAGCTGAACCCGTCCCTATGGAAACCGGCGTGTCTACGTGTGTGTCCGTACTGTGTGTCAACACACACACACACGCACACACAACGCGCAACATACAGTATATACATATATATATATATATGTATGGGGACAGTGAAAATATATAATAATTATGAAAGTAGATAGGACTAGAATACGACAGGGACATTTGTCTATAAATACCCACCAGCAGCCACACACTAACACACATACACACACACACACACACACACACACACACACACACACACACACACACACACACACACACACACACACACACAAACACGCGTGCAGGGTGAAAGCGGATCTATATAGCATAATGCTTGGTTGTATCAGTATTCTGAGGGCAGACTGTCTGTCTATCAGAGCCTGTGGAGATCAATGGCACACGGCTCTAAAAACAACGTAAAATTCAGCTAAATAGATCAGAACTCATCCACTCTGTTTACTGAGAAAGGACTCAAATCTAGCCCTAAATTAACAGCAAAATACAAAAAATATATTATATATACGTTGAGCAAAGATCGAATACATTTTAAGTCACGATGCAGTTTTTAAATCAGCAACTGTGACCACCACAAATGTTATGTTGACAATAAAAATGACCTTGTATAGTTTAGTACATACATAGTGTATATATATCTATATCTATATATATGTGTATATATATGTATATATATTAATATTTATATATAAATATATATTTACATATCGTTTATGAAGAGGCTGTTAGCGGGCAGACTGTAAGGAGGTCAGACGACCACAGCTTGGTACTGGTTTGGTTTGAGCTGTGGCCTCAGGAACCACATTCTAACCCATAGAGAGAGACAAGGTCTCTGCACCCCACACAAGCCCTTTGACCTTCCAATGCCCTCCCTCTCCTCCCTCTCATCCATCCATCTCTCCCTCTCTCCCTCCCTCCCTCCCCCTCTCCCTCCCTCCCTACCATCCATCTCTCCCTCTCTCCCTCCTTTCTTCCATCCCTCCCTCCCTCTCTCTCTCCCTTCCTCCTTCCCTCCCACTCTCCCTCCCTCCCTCCCTCTCTCGCCCTCCCTCTCTCGCCCTCCTCCCCTTCCTCCCTCCCTCCCTCCTCTCCGTTTACGGTGGGGCGGTCTGCT
>JAPMUY010008331.1:25000-30000 GCA_026901105.3 Galaxias olidus | reverse complement strand
ACCCCTAGACTGGCCCCGGACCGGGAGCACGCTCCCTTAGGAACAGGCCTTTTTCAGACAGGCACTCCTGAGGGACGCCTCAAAGACTAACTGGGGTCCTTTCTGTCAACAGGAAGTAACAAGGGGATGTGTGTGTGTGTGTGTGTGTGTGAGTGGGGGTCAAGGGTCATGCTGCTTAGGGATGTAACTAATCACAATACGTATTACAGCGCAGTTGCGTTTGTTTAAGTATATGTTTAAAAACACTGAGTTTCCAATAAAATTTTACAATGTCCGTATTTATAAAATAAAAGTTTATCAAAGCTGAATATTTTGATGTGCTAAAATCCACCCTAGACATTAAGAAATCCCTGTGTCATTATTCCCTGATTACTCATTATAAATCACTGTGTCATTATATACCCTGATTATTCAGTATAAATAACTGTCATTACACCTTGATTATTTGTCATAAATCACTATGTCATAGACCCTGATTATTCAGTATAAATCACTGTGTCATAGACCCTGATAATTCAGTATAAATCACTGTGTCATAGACCCTGATAATTCAGTATAAATCACTATGTCATAGACCCTGATAATTCAGTATAAATCACTGTGTCATAGACCCTGATCATCAAAGAGAGATGTAATGAAAATCAGTATGACTCTAACGACATGGTAACACACACCCCCCCCCACGTTACTATAGTTACTATATATATAAGGGTGTGTGAGGAAGTGAAGGACTACTTGCTCTCTACCAAACACATCTCTCTTCTTCTCAACAGTCACATACGTTCCTCCCTCTCTCTCTCCCTCTCCCTCTCTATTGCTCTATCAAACACATCTCCCTTCTCAACAGACATACATTCCTCCCTCCCTCTCCCTCTCTCTCTTTCCCTCTCTCGCTCTCTCTCTCCCTCTCCTCTCTCTCTATCTCTCCGTCTCTCTCCCTCCCTCCCTCCCTCCCCCTCTCTCTCCGTGGCCTAAGGGAGAGGTTCTGTGCCAGGCAGGCAGAGTGTCTAATCAGGGTGTTTAACAGACAGAGGCAGTCAGCTAATTACCAGCCTCACCCTCTCTTAATTGCATACATTAGGTTGGATCTGCACTGCAGATTAATGCTAAGCATTCCCTAGCAGCCTAGCTCCCTCCGTCTCATCCAGCTCTCTATCTCTCTCTCTCTGTGTGTGTGTGTCTCTGTGTGTGTGTGTGTGTGTGTGTGTGTGTGTGTGTGTCTCTGTGTGTGTGTGTTCCTCCTGTTTAACACTTAATTAGACCCAGAATTGAGGCGCGGAGGCGGGGGTAGGGTTATGGCTGTGTCGCCGGGGCGGGTTGCCGGGGTCCGGCCCGGTCGTCGAGGTCCCCTGGCTGCACTAAAGCCCCGGGACTCCGTGGAGACGACAGATGGAGTGACATTAAGATGGTTGCCGGGGAGCCATTTCAAATAATAAAATATCAATATTTACATTTTAATTACCCACTCTGCCAGCCTAAGAGCCTCTGTCATCTTATAAAAGACGTGGGGAGAGGGAGGGAGAGAGGGAGGGAGGGAGGGAGGGAGGGAGGGAGGGATGATAAGGGAAAAGAGGAAATCTCAGACAGCAGGATAAGACATGGAGAGGGTGTCTGTGTGTGTGTGTGTGTGTGTGTGTGTGTGTGTGTGTGTGTGTGTGTGTGTGTGTGTGTGTGTGTGTGTGTCTGTGTGTGTGTGTGTGTGTGTGTGTGTTGGTTTACCATATCATCAACAACAATGTGCATATGCCGTATTACTATGTTTTAAAATGAAAGCTACAGTCTTGAAACAGGTTCTCTTGGTGTCACCATTTCACCATGCTGACCTAAAGGATTCTTTACCTTCGTTCTCTATCCCTCCATCCTTCCATCCCCCTATCCCTCCATCCGTCTATCCCTCCATCCGTTCATCCCTTCATACTTCCATCCCTATATCCCTCTGTCCTTCCATCCCTCTAACCCTCCATCCATCTATCCCCTCGTCATTTTATCCCTCCATCCTTCCCTCCCTATGTCCCTCTGTCCTTCCATCCCTCTATCCCTCCATCCGTCTATCCCCCCTTTATTTCATCTCGCCATCCCTCCATCCTCCTGTCTGGTCAGTGTTGTGCTGATGTGGGCAGAACTGACACTGTGTGGTGAGATTTCTGTGGGGGAATTAGTGATGAGGACACATGACCCAGGAGCTTAGACACACACACACACACACACACACACACACACACACACACACACACACACACACACCGTTCTGACAGACATGTTTGAGGTAACCACATACTCCCCACACCTTAAAGGGATGGAGGAGGGGAAGGAGAGAGGGAAGAGGAAAAGAGAGAGAGAACCATAGGGATGGAAGAAGAAAGAGGAGTAAGAAGAAAAAGAAGAAATGGAAGAGGGAGAAGAAAGAAGAAATAGGTAGAAAGAGAGGAGGAGGAGGAGGAGAAGGAGGAGAAATAAGAGAGTGAGGAGGAGGAGGAGGAGGAGAAAGAAGGGAGTGAGGAGAAGAGGGGTGTTATGGGAGGAGCAGGAAGCCTGCTGTCTGCATGCCCTGGGATTAAATCATTTTCCCTGACTGATCAATTAACTTGGCCATGACAGTTTATCGACCGTCATCGGATTATCCTTTAAGAACAAGATCCTGCAACCATATATTGTCCCCTCATAAAACACACTCTGTCTGTGTGTGTGTGTGTGTGTGTGTGTGTGTGTGTGTGTGTGTGTGTGTGTGTGTGTGTGTGTGTGTGTGTGTGTGTGTGTTTCTCTGTGTGTGTGTGTGTGTGTGTTCTCTGTGTGTGTGTGTGTGTGTGTGTGTGTGTGTGTGTGTGTGTGTGTGTGTGTGTGTGTGTGTGTGTGTGTGCGTCTCTCCCCGCAGGGTGATGGCCGTCCTGGCCCTGGCAGACGATACAGGTGTGTTTATTTTCGTTATCAAATCCCTCATCTCTCCCAGAGGACAAAAGATAGACCATAGTCCATCTGGATTAATTTCATATTCAGGGCTTAGAACCCTCAAATATGATCAGCCAGGACAAACAGAGGAGGAGGGGAGAGGGAGAGGGAGAGAGAGAGAGAGAGAGGGGGGGGGGGCAGAGAGAGAAAAAGATAATGATGCACTAGGACATTGAAATAGAAAAATATATAGAGAGAGATACAGAAATAAAGAGAGAGAGAGAGAAAAGACACAAAGAGAGAGAGAGAGAGAAAAGAGACAGAGAGAGAGACAGAGATAATGAAGGAGGGGGATAAAAAGAGAGATAGCGACATAAAAACAGAGAAAAGAGAGATAAATAGATATAGACAGAGAGAGAATAGATAGAGAGAGAGAGAGAGAGAGAGAGAGAGAGAGAGAGAGAGAGAGAGAGAGAGAGAGAGAGAGAGAGAGAGAGAGAGAGAGAGAGAGACAGAGAGAGAGAGAGAGAGAGAGAAGAGAGAGAGAGAGAGAGAGAGAGAGAGAGAGAGAGAGAGAGAGAGAGAGAGAGAGAGAGAGAGAGAGAGAGAGAAGATGGGAGGAGGAGATGGGAGGATGTAGCCCTATCTTCTAGGATGCCTTAATGCCTGCTCCTGACGGGACATTAGCCCATTCCACGGAAAAGGAGCACCTTTTAATTTCAGGAGAAGCCATGAGGGAAAATCTTAATGAATTGTTCCATAGTGCTTGAGGGTCATTATGCATTGCAATGAAGGCAGTGTAATTATGACATTTTACAGCCATTACCAAGCCTGAAAGATCGTATGTCATCATCAGCCACAGCCAATGGCTTGGAGACCACGCGGCGTTGTTTGATGGACTACACACACACACACACACACACACACACACACACACACACACACACACACACACACACACACACACACACAGGCGGTCATGCACAGAAACACTGGCGCGCGCACACACACACACACACACACACACACACACACACACACACACACACACACACACACACACACACACACACACACACACACATATCCATCAGGGCCAAACAATATCCCAGCCAGCCTGCTTCCCACAGATGAAGCCACCGATCAAGATAAACTAGACCCCCAATGATACAGAAGCACTGGCTAGCGTGGGCTATCGGTGTGTGTGTGTGTTTGTCTCTCTCTCTCTCTCTCTCTCTCTCTCTCTCTCTCTCTCTCTCTGTGTGTGTGTGTGTGTGTGTGTGTGTGTGTGTGTGTGTGTGTGTGTTGATTACAGTCCACTGTCTATAAGTGTGGGTTTGAGTGATGTTTGCAGCATGCTTCTTGAAATCCTTTTAATGTGAAACTCCCCCCTATACAAGATATTGGTACTGTAATGTACGTGTGTGTGTGTGTGTGTGTGTGTGTGTGTGAGATGAGCCTCGCCACACCAGACGTAGGAGGTGACTGCTGTCGTTTTGTTGCGCGTTACGTCAGCAGCATTCAGCACCAAGGAGGAAGACACACAGTCAGCCCTGAGCTGTGAGCAGCACAACAATAAGACACAAACAGGAAGTAGAGGCCTGAGCATGTATGTTGTTCACACCTTCACACACACAAACACACACCTACACCAACACACACCTAGACACACACCCACACAGAATGACTGGAGAGCAGTGCCAGCAATGATGGAGAAATACCCTCCATTCCTCTGCTACAGAGAGAGAAAGAGAGAGTGAGACAGAGAGAGATAAAGTGAGAGAGGTAGAGAAGGAGAGAGAGAGCGAGAAAGAGAGAGAGTGTGACAGAGAGAGCGAGAGAGAGAGATAGCGAGAGAGAGAGAGAGATAGCAAGAGAGAGAGAGAGAGACAGAGAGTGACAGCAAGAGAGAGATAGCGAGAGAAGGAGAGAGAGAGAGAGAGAGAGAGATGAAAGGAGGGGTGGAGGATTGAATAGAATATGCTGACGGAGGAGAGAACAGTAAACACAGGAGCAGCTCAAAGGAGAGGTAACCCCCTCTCCCCTCCCCCTCTCCCCCTCCCTCCCCCTCCCCTCCCCCTTCTACCCCTCTCTCCCCCCGTGAACCTGGAGAG
>JAPMUY010008331.1:10000-17500 GCA_026901105.3 Galaxias olidus | reverse complement strand
TCTCTCTCACCCGCTCGCTCCCTCGTCAAGTCAAGTGGCTCTCTGCCCCCTCCCCGCCCCTCCCCCCACCCCCTCTTTTGTGCGGGGGAGATAGGAGACGAGTCGCGCCCCCCCCCCCCCCCCCCCCCCCCGACATGACAGAACACACCAGCCATTTATTTCTCCTTTATTTTCCTTTTTTTTTTTTTTACTCTCCCCCGTGCGGACGAATCGTAACGGCACGAAAGAGAAAGGGGGAGGGGGAGGGAGGGAGGGAGGGAGGAAGATTGAGAGGGAAAACGAGAGAGAGATTGATAAAAGAGAGAGAGAGAGAAAAAAAGACTAATTCTATCCAGAGATTAAATAGTTCATAATAAATAGTCAGGGGTCTTTCTCTTTCTTTATTCAAGATTTTCACGTCTCCGTCCCTCCCCCGCTCTCTCCCCTCTCTCCCCCTCTCTCCCCTCTCTCCCCCCTGCTCCCTCTCTCTCCCCCTCTCCGTGTGTAAAGCCTGTACATCCCCTCCCTCTGACAGAGTGAGGCTTCCTAGCCCTGCTCTGAAGAAGTGACAGTCTGAATGCTCTAAGCTCCTAAATGAGATTCCTCAGTCTAATCCATATTATGGAGAGCCCAGGCAATTCACATGAGATCATTCCTCTGTTCAATATCACCTTCCTAAATCCTAAGAGTGCTTCGTATGGTGTGTGTGTGTGTGTGTGTGTGTGTGTTTGTGTTTTGTTGAAGGAGGGAGGGGGAGGGGCTGAGGACACTTCTAATAGCATATCAAATGTTTGCATAGGGCCATATTAGTATGTAAATGATCACTCACACACACACACACACACACACACACACACACACACACACACACACACACACACACACACACACACACACACACACACACACACACATACACCACCCCCCAACACACAACCAAACACAGACGCAAACGCATGCACCCCCTGTTCCCGCTTACCCCCACACACAAACCCACGCCCCCCCCCCCACACACACACACCCACACACACACACACACACCCACACACCGACAGACACACACGCCTTCATAAAGAATGGCGCCTGAGCTGCATTAGCAAACAAATCACAGAGGTGAGAGAGTGTGTGTTGTGGCATGTCGCCGTGTTTGGAAGGACGAGGAGGAGCGGAGTGCGGATAAGTGCACACACACACACACACACACACACACACACACACACACACACACACACACACACACACACGGCGCAGAGAGGCCTTGGCTTGGTTATCCTCTCTCCTGTCTCGTCAGCAGACTCAGTAACACTGAGTGATGTTTAAATTAGTTTACAATTTGCCTCCTCGCCGCCGCAGACGTCTCCTAAGCGAAGGAGCCGAGAGATGTCAGGCGCGCTCCTAACCAGCGTAACAAATTGTTGCCCGTACGGCAGACACCTAATGACTTCAAATTAGCTCCCGCGCGCTCGCCTGACACTTTGTTACGACTGTTAGCGACACAGCGCGCGTATCATGAGCCATAAATTGGTTTCAGCTCTCTCCGGGAGAGATGGCGCCTTCATCAATTTGATTAAAAAAATTACTGTAGCATAGAAAGCCCAGACGCAGACGAGCACACACACACACACACACACACAGGCGCTAGGTGCCTAAATTGAGAGAGAGAGAGAGAGAGAGAGAGCGAGAGAGAGAATAGAGGTTTGAATAGATTGGAGGGGTACTGCCTATAATGTGCATTGTTTAAAGCTGTTGTTTTGCGCAGCACGCAGATGTGTAGTGTGGATTAGATTTAAAGTGCATGTTCATGTTTGTGTTATGCGAAAGTGTGTGTGTGTGTGTGTGTGTGTGTGTGTGTGTGTGCGTGTGTGTGTGTGTGACAGCATTAGATCGTTGCTCAGAGTTATAAGGTTTTCATCAGTATAGGGCGCCGACCTCAGCCTCGGATCCACACACACACACAGACACACCCACACACACACACACACACACACACACACAGGATGGGCTTGCGAGCGCGGCTATAGAGATGAAGAGCTCCATCGTCTTCCATCGGGTCTGAATTGCCTCGCCTCGTCTAATCATGACATCATCTCTCCTCTGCCGAGCAATCGCTCCACGCGCAGGGACACACACACACACACACACACACACACACACACACACAACAGGGACACACACACAGGGACACACACACACACAGGGACACACACAGGGACACACACACACACACAACAGGGACACACACACAGGGACACACACACACACAGGGACACACACAGGGACACACACACACACAGAGACACACACACACACACATACACACACACACACACACACTGAGCGACCACCTTGGTCCCTGCTCTTCCTTTCATTCCAGTCACAGTGAAACACCAGAGGAAGTCACCAGGAGTCAATAGAAAAACAACAACTAAAAATATACCAGCTGAGGGCATATATCTTCCTCCATCTCTCTTCCTCTACCTCTCTCTCTCTCTTCCTTTCTCTCTCTTTCTCATTCTCTCTCTCTCTCTTTCTCTCCTGTCTTAGCTTCTTCCTCTCTCTCTCTCTCCCTCTCTCTCTCTCACTCTCTCTCTCTCTTTCTCTCTCTTCCTCATTCTCTCTCTCTCTCTCTCTATTTACAAACAGTAAATATACAAATATCTCACTACATCTCATTATTTCTCTACTTTCATAATAGTCTCTCTTACGATTGACAGAAAGTATCACTGCATCAGTACATAAAAACATTTATTTGAATTCAATTCTCATTGCCCTCCTTTCAGTTTCTTTCTCCTTCTATCTTTCTCGCTGTCTTTCGTGCCTCTATGCTGTGTATCTAAAATCCCTGGTAAATACGTCTGCTATTAGCACTGCTATATTCTAGCTCTGTCTCACACTGGCTACAGTCTCTTTGCAGTTAGCGTTAGCGGTTTAAAAACCATCGAAATGATAACTGTTATCATCGTTTTATTGAAATAAACTGCCGTTTACATAACGGCTGAAACTACTGTAATGAATTGCGGAACTCTGTTTGACAGTTGAATCTGTCTCGTGTGTGTGTGTGTGTGTGTGTGTGTGTGTGTGTGTCTGTGTGTGTGTATGTCTACGGAATCGTACAGCCCTCGGTGTGTGTGCCTCGTGAGGTTGCAAAGTGACGGGTGTGTGTGAAACGAGCAGGGTCAGAGGTCAGAGGTCATTCAGGAGCTGTGGACAGGGTCACACAGGGACCTCCTGCTCTGGTGAAGGGTCAAAAGACTGCTTCTTACCTGGAGATGATGGTCCACCTGCTAAGAGAATCACTCCCAGGTGTGTGTGTGTGTGTGTGTGTGTGTGTGTGTGTGTGTGTGTGTGTGTGCGTGTGAAGAATGGTTTTGTATGCAAACATGTTAAGAACGTACTTCAATTGTATCAACACAAGACAGGCTACCAGTTTGTTATACAAAATGTGTGTGTATCGTTGTTTGTGTGTGTGTTTGTTTAGACCTCAAATCTCAGACTGTGTGTGTGTTTGTGTTTTTACGCTCTGCCAGCATGCATGTGTGTTTGTTGTCTTGCATGTATCTACGTATTTGTGTCTGTGTGTGTTTGTGTGTGTGTGTTTTTGTGTGCCCAGGTGTGTGTTTGTATCTGTGCCTGAGTGTGTATGTGTGTGTATGTCTGTGTCTGAGTGTGTGTGTGTGTGTGGTTTGTGTGCGTGTGTATGTCTGTGTGTGTCTCTGCCTGTGTGTGTGTCTCTGCCTGTGTGTGTCTCTGTCTGTCTGTGTGTGTGTGTGTGTGTGTGTGTGTGTGCGTGCGTGTGTGTGTGTGTGTGTGTGTGTGTGTGTGTGTGTGTGTGTGCGTGTCTCTGTGTGTGTGTGTGTTTGTGTGTGTGTGTGTGTGTTTGTGTGTGTGTGTGTGTGTGTGTGTGTGTGTGTGTGGACCCCCGGGGCCGGTACCTGGGATGTGTTTGGCCCAGCCGATGTTGACCACCAGCTCACGGTCGGCCAGGTCACAGAGGGTGGTCAGGGCCTTGATGTCGCTGTCGGGCACCGTGGGGTCGGGCATGGCGTAGATCTTCTCCGGCTCCGCCACCAGCAGGTGGGACACGATCTTGTTATCTGCAAGGCATCCAAAGGGAACTGGGTGACCGCCGGGAGAGAAGCAGAAAGACATGGGGGGTTAAAGTCAGCGTGCATGCACACACCAACACACTAAGACACACACACTAACACACATAAACACACATAAACACACACACACACACACACACACACACACACACACACACACACACACACACACACACACACACACACACACACACACACACACTCCCCACCAGTGGAAACAAATAGAACAACTAAATACTTGGTGTTTCCTAGATAGAGAGATAGAGATTGACATTTGAATCATTACTCTAAGGAAAAAGCTACATAACTATTTATATTACATGCAATACATTTTTACCTAAACACACCGTTCTATTTATTTTATGCAACTACTATAAAACTATTTCAAGTAAGGTATTAAAACACACATTGATATTGATATATTGAACAATATTGATATTGTTGATATTATGAATTATGGGTATTAAGTAGAATGATATAATCAATATAAGCACGAGTGTTTGATGTCTTTCAAATATGAATGAAAAAACAAAATTAACAAAACATTTTGACAGGAAATTACATCTGCATCTGAGATCTATGTGACCAATAAGAAGCAGTCTTACTTTTTGAAGGTAGAAATATAATATGAAGAACAAACACAAACACAGGAGGTGGAGACGTAGAAACACAACACACAGACACAATCTGCTAAAGAAAAACTTAGAAAGAGGGAGTTTAGAGAGTGAGAAAGAGAGAAAGAATGAGAGAGAGAGAGCGAGAAAGAGAGAGAGAGCAAGAGAGAGAGAGCAAGAGAGAGAGAGAGAGAGAGAGAGAGAGAGGGAGCAAGAGAGAGAGAGCGAGAAAGAGAGAGAGAGCAGAGAGAGAGAGCAAGAGAGAGAGAGAGAGAGAGAGAGAGAGAGAGAGAGAGGAGAGAGAGAGAGAGAGAGAGAGAGAAGAGAGAGAGAGAGAGAGAGAGAGAGAGAGAGAGAGAGAGAGAGAGAGAGAGAGAGAGAGAGAGAAAGAGAATAAATAAAGCACAGGGCTTGATAGTGAGACAGAGAGACAGCGGGGTGTTTGCGTATCGATCCACGCAGACCCACACTCCAGGGACGGACGAGCCCAGCCACAGAGCTCTATCTCTGGGTAAATCTTATTTAATGTTTCCCTAATTAGAATCAATGCCACCCCCATTTTCAAACCCAAGGCCATTGTAGTGCTCACATAATCAATGAGGAAGGCTAGGCTGGCCGGCTGGCTGGCTGGCTGGCTGGCTGGCTGGCTGATTGTCTGGCTGGCTGGCAGGCTGGCCGGCTGGTTGGCTGGCTGGCTAGGCTGGCTGGCTGATTGGCAGACTGAATTACTGACTGAATGACTGACCGGCTGGCCGGCTGGCTGACTGACTGGCTGGTTGGCTGGCTGACTGATTGGCTGACTGAATGACTGACTGAATGACTGACTAGCTGGTTGGCTGGTTGGCTGGCTGACTGATTGGCTGATTAAATAACTGACTGACTGACTGGCCAGCTGGCTGGCTGGTTGGCTGACTGCAGAACTGACTTACTGACTGACTGGCTGGTTGGCTGACTGATTGGCTGACTGGTTTGCTGGCTGGCTGACTGGCTGGCTGGCTTACTGACTGAGTGTGTAGGAGGCTGACTGGTTCATTGACTGACTGATTGGTTGACTGTTTGACTGACTGGTTGGCTGGCAGGAATAACAGACAAATCCATCAGCCTTATTAAAAATAAGTTAATCTTCATTCTGGTGAATTCTGCGGCCATACACTGATGGTGCAGCGCAGCATATTGCATTTACTGAGTGAGAATACTAGTGTTAAATAGTGTGCTTACTGAGAGTGTATGCTAGTGTTAAGTAGTGTGTATCCTCAGTGAGTATGCTAGTGTTAAGTAGCGGGTTATCTGAGTGAGTATGCTAGTGTTAAGTAGTGTATTTCCTGAGTGAGTATGCTAGTAGTGTGTTTCCTTAGTGTGTATGCTAGTGTTAAGTAGTGTATTTGCTGAGTGAGTATGCTAGCGTTAGACAAAGGCTATGGTAGTGTTAAGTAGACAGTGTGTTTCCTGAGTGAGTATGCTAGTTTTAAGTAGTGTGTTTCCTGAGTGAGTATGCTAGCATTAAGTAGTGTATTTCCTGAGAATGCAAGCATTAGACAGAGGCTATGCTAGTGTTACAGTAAGTAGTGTATTTCCTCAGTGAGTATGCTAGCGTTAGACAGAGGCTATGCTAGTGTTAAGTAGTGTGTTTCCTGAGTGAATATACTAGCGTTAGTGTATTTCCTGAGTGAGTATGCTAGCGTTAAGTAGTGTATTTCCTGAGTGTGCTAGCGTTAGACAGAGGCTATGCTAGTGTTAAGTAGTGTGTTTCCTGAGTGTGCTAGCGTTAGACAAAGGGGGCTATGGGGACGGAGCGTTGGGCCGATGTGGCCCACACCAGCCTGTGTTTGTGGCCCGCTAACGACAGCAGAAAGCTGGGCTGAGCGCTAACTCTGGTTTGATGTCTTTGCCAGATTGGATTTAATCCGGATTAGGCAGCGTGGTCCTTCCCTCTCCCTCTCGCCTTCCTCTCTTTCTCTCTCTTTTTCTCCCTTTCTCTCCCGCACGCTCTCCCTCTCTCTCCCTCTTGCTCTATTTAGATTTTTCCTCTGAAGCCAATTTTTTTTGGACTTCTACTAATATTTAGGCTTATTTTTAGGGTATTAGGGGTAAACGCATTTGGAAGCTGAAAAATTAAAGATAGTAGTAATTATGTTCAGTGTATATTAATAAAACATCAAAACATTCCTGTCTCATGTATTAAGTTATTCCGTTTACGTTTTTTAAAGTGTGTGTGTGTGTGTGTCTGTGTCTGTATGTGTGTGCGTATGTGTGTGTATGTGTGTGTGTGTGTGTGTGTGTGTGTATGTATGTGTGTGTGTGTCTCTGTGTCTGTATGTGAGTGCGTATGTGTGTGTGTGAGTGCGTATGTGAACGTATGTCTGTTTGTGTGTGTGTGTCTTACAGGGCTTTTTGGGTGGCAGGGTCAGCTGGGGGTTCAGGTAGGGGCTGTTCTCAGCGTCTATCCGGCGCTTGTACTTCTGTCTTCCTCCACGCACCCGGTCCAGCCTTACACCTGAACAAACAGACAGACACAGTTAGTTATAACTATAACCCATACACCCGGTCCAGCCTTACACCTGAACAAACAGACAGACACAGTTAGTTATAACTATAACCCATACACCCGGTCCAGCCTTACACCTGAACAAACAGACAGACACAGTTAGTTATAACTATAACCCATACACCCGGTCCAGCCTTACACCTGAACAAACAGACAGACACAGTTAGTTATAACTATAACCCATACACCCGGTCCAGCCTTACACCTGAGAGGACAGACAGACACAGTTATATAGCCCACCCTGTAACCCTTCCAC
>JAPMUY010008330.1:27500-65728 GCA_026901105.3 Galaxias olidus | reverse complement strand
ATGAATTATTATTAATTATTATTATTATTATATATATGTAAATATATATATATATGTACATATATATATATATATATATATATATATATATGTATATATATATATATATATACACACATTAGATTCAGTCTGAGTTAGAGTAAAATATGTAATACCTCTAACATACACATTACATTCAGTCTGAGTTAGAGTAAAATATGTAATACCTCTAATATATACAGCACATTCAGTCTGTAGGTACGGGACCTTTAGTGATTAAAAAAATAATCACACCCACACACCTACACACACACAAACGCCAACACACACACACGCCAACACACGCACAGTTAGAGGAGAGTGGATCCAGTTCATTGTTACATTGGTTGAGGGCATCAGGAGATGAATAAAAAAACATTTGTCTGGTTCTTGTTTGAGGGTTCAGTTTCCCTGACTATGATAATGAAGAGAACCGTTTAAGACCTGGGGGCAAGCTGGAAAAATAATATGGATTGTTATTATGAAAATTGTGCTATAATACTGCTATACAAAACTATAACATCTCCTTTCACTTCTCAACTGATCAGACAACAAGGCCTGGCTTTTGGGTTTTCTGCATGAGAACAAGGTTATAAAACTTTGACACCTTTGGGCTCTGGACAAAGGGCCCGGAGTGCCAGGATGGGAAGGGTAAAAAAATAAACTTCCACCTATCAAGAGACAGAATTCCAAAAGGGAATGCAGCTTCTCTTTTTATCCCTAAAAACTAAGGAGTAAGGGATTTTTGCTAAAAGGAATAACTGAACAATAATCGAACGAGGACATTGACAATGAGGAGAATTGAAGTATAATATTGTGTTTGTAATCACATAAATTTCCCAATGTATAATTATGTTTTGGTTTTAGAAGATTACTCTATGTTCCAGCTAGCATACATACTGTTTGGTACTAAAACATTCGTAACAAGTAGACACAGACTTTGCATAACTTTATAGAACAGTTACAAGTTTGATAATAGAAATAAAGCAAAGCTCAAAGCTCTATAAATTCTGTGTGGTCACCTATCTGCCTGCCCCCAAACCTGTGTCAAGGGACACACCCCCTTTGACTGTTTGATAAAAGCATACTGAGCAGGACAGAACTTTGCGATTAATGTTTCTTTGAATAGGGAGAGGCCATTCCTTGTCGAGATCGAAATGATTGCGCAACATATTCAACCACGCGGTCTGTTCCACAAGGCCAAGTCCCAGCAAGAACATTGGAATACTGACCTTCACTCAAACTCCTTCCAGCATCCTTGGGCACGGCTCAGCATCTGAAGTTCAGTGGCATTAATACAGGCAGTGTTCCCCTTGATGGCCCTATTCCGAACCACAATGCTCTTCGAAAGGGAAGATATATGATGTCGACTCTCTGCCCCGATTGGCGATGGAGCACCAAATTTGGCGCTACAGACTGCAACAGATGTTATGACGAAGTACAATATACAATACTATACTGCAGTACCTACTAAAAATAAAAAGTGGTTGTATGCAATTTCACGTCTCTGAAAACTAAGGACCAAGCTAGAAATCTTAGTGTCATCTTTGACTCAGATCTAAATTTTAACTTGGTAATAAAATTAGCATACTATCACATCATGTCCTAACAAGACTAAGGAAAATTTACTCATGCATTTATTACCAGTAAGCTGGACTACTATAATGGTCTTCTCTCGGGTATTCCTAAAAAAAAACTCTTGGACGACTGCAGCTTGTTTAGAATGCTGCTGCTAGATTTTTAACAAAGACAAAACATATAAAAACATGTAACACCAATTCTCAAATCACTACACTTGCTCCCCACTACATGGTGGTTAGACATACATACAACAGGAAGACCACAGTCTGCGTAGACTACATGGTGTGGTTAGACAGTCTGTGTAGACTACATGGTGTTAGGCAGTCTGTGTAGACTACATGGTGTTAGACAGTCTGTGTAGACTACATGGTGTGGTTAGACAGTCTGTGTAGACTACATGGTGTTAGACAGTCTGTGTAAACTACATGGTGTTAGACAGTCTGTGTAGACTACATGGTGTGGTTAGACAGTCTGTGTAGACCACATGGTGTTAGACAGTCTGTGTAGACTACATGGTTTTAGACAGTCTGTGTAGACCACATGGTGTGGTTAGACAGTCTGTGTAGACTACATGGTGTTGTTAGACAGTCTGTGTAGACTACATGGTGTGGTTAGACAGTCTGTGTAGACTACATGGTGTGGTTAGACATACATTATGTGAATGATGAAAACATATTTCATGCTCACTTTTTATCGTACTCAAATGTATTATACTATACTAATAAAATGTCTCTCATAAAATGTTCTCAACAAAGTGCAGACATTAGCTTAAAATCATGTGTGGACATCATTACTTAACTTGGCTGATCAGGAAGACCTGCTACTTGAGCTGGGATGTACAAAACTGCATTTCTGTGGATGTTTACATAGTAAATACCAGGGCTGTATGTTTAAACTGCATGGTTACTGGTGTGGGTGTTTACATAGTAAATACCAGGGCTGTATGTTTAAACTGCATGGTTACTGGTGTGGGTGTTTACATAGTAAATACCAGGGCTGTATGTTTAAACTGCATGGTTACTGGTGTGGGTGTTTACATAGTAAATACCAGGGCTGTATGTTTAAACTGCATGGTTACTGGTGTGGGTGTTTACATAGTAAATTCCAGGGCTGTATGTTTAAACTGCATGGTTACTGGTGTGGGTGTTTACATAGTAAATTCCAGGGCTGTATGTTTAAACTGCATGGTTACTGGTGTGGGTGTTTATGTAGTAAATTCCAGGGCTGTATGTTTTGATATGCACTGTTTGGCGCTGATGTGTTTCAGCCTTAATTAAATAATGCACTAGTTCTTTAGTATAGTTATAGAACCTTGGTGCCTGAGCAACCCTAAAAAGAGAGTAATATTATGCCTGGTTCAATATGAATATATTAAAACATAACACTGTAATAAAGAATAAACTAGTACTCTGGTAGTTATTATACATTTTGACAGTATAGTATAGTCATAGTACAATATGAATATATTAAAACATAACACTGTAATAAATAATAAACTAGTATTCTGGTATAGTTATTATAAGACTATAGTATAGTCATAGTACAATATGAATATATTAAAATATAACACGGTAATAAATAATAAACTAGTATTCTGGTATAGTTATTATAAGACTATAGTATAGTCATAGTACAATTTTAATCTATTAAAACATAACAGACGAATGCAATGTTTCAATTAAATGAAGATTCTTGCCATAAACATAATTATATTACATGAACCTGTCAGATTCCAGCACCAAGCGCACCTGATGCCTATGTCTCCAATCAATGTGTTCTATTATTGGATTATTGTTTTCACCTGGTCTATAGTTTTGTATTTAAGTTGCTCTTTCTAGACATTGCTTTGTTCTAGCATTACATATCTGTTCCCTGTAATGTCAGAGCTCTTGTTCCTAGTTATAGTGGAAATCCCTTTTTTGCTTTCGAGTCCTGCCTCGTTTTTAGTTTTTCTATTGTTCATTCTTTTTCAAGTTTAGCCTAATACCATTAGTTTGCTCAGTTGCTTCTGCAATTGGGTCTTCAGTCTCTGAATCCTGACATAACTATAGCAACAAAATATTCTATAAGACCACAGCCCTTTTGACCAACAATTTACTATAATTATTATTATGATTACGATTATTATTATTATTATTATTATTAATAATAATAATAATAATAATAATAATAATAATAATAATAATAATAATTACTTATTAATTAATAATTAATAATTATTTATTACCGTGTTATATTTTAATATATTCATATTGTACTATGACTATACTATACTGTCAATAATAATAATAATAATAATGTAATTTCTATACAGGAGTAACTGACAAAAAGTTCAAAATAGAAGGCCTGTTTTCCATTTTATGGAGGCTGTGGTACCAGCTGACACAGGGACACTGAGGAGACAAACCCAACCCAAAACCCAAACCTAAACCCACTATGACCAGGGTAATCAGACTGGTTCTCCTCCAGACACAGGAGGCTGTGGTACCAGCTGACACAGAGACACTGAGGAGTTAGAGCCCCAAACCCAAACCCACTATGACCGGGGTAATCAGACTGGTTCTCCTCCAGACACAGGAGGCTGTGGTACCAGCTGACACAGAGACACTGAGGAGTTAGAGCCCCAAACCCAAACCCACTATGACCGGGGTAATCAGACTGGTTCTCCTCCAGACACAGGAGGCTGTGGTACCAGCTGACACAGAGACACTGAGGAGTTAGAGCCCCAACCCAAACCCAGGGTAGAGGGGTTCAGTGAAGGTGGAGTGGAAGGTGTGTAGGAGGGTCAGTGTGTCAGAGGAGACTCTGTAGAAGGACAGAGTGCCACCAGGCCAGTCCAGATACACTCCTACTCTGGTGGAGTCAGAGGGGGTCTCAGGTAGGTCAGTCTCTTTGTAGTTGTACCAGACAGAGTAACGAACACTGCTACTCCCTCCTGTGGTTCTGGTGCAGTCCAGACTCCAGGACTTGTCATTGTATCCAAGCACACTGTCACTAATATCTCCTCTTCTGTTGATTCCTCTGTATGTCACTCCTATATAAACCCACCCACTCCACTCTACCTCCCAGTAACAGCGTCCAGTCAGACCCTCTCTACACAGAACCTGTCTCCTGGAGTCAAATCTGTCTGGGTGATCAGGATATGGCTGCTCCTCTTCCCCCCGTGTCACCTTTCTGTTCTCCTCAGACAGAGAGAGGTCTCTTTGTGCTGTGTTTGGGTCCAGAGTGAGATCACAGGCATCTGATAGGAAAGACCAAGACGCACAATAGACATTACATAACTTACTTTACATTACTCAATATTCACTGAGATTTGTGTTGATGTGTGTCTATCTGTGTGTGTTGTTGTGTGTGTATGTGTGTGTATGTGTTGGTGTGTATGTGTGTGGGTGTACGTTTATCCTATCAGGTGTGTGTGTGGACAGAGTGTTTGTCAGACAGCAGTGTAACCACCAGGTCTAATACAGGATCAATACTCACATCTTGTAGGTATGGATTTGATCCTGTGTTCTCCTCCATGCTCCACACTGTAGAGAGGAGCACAACAACAGACAGTCATCTGCAGGTCAGACACATGGTCACAACACTCATCTACACTGGAAACTCTCTTTCTGCTGCTGCTAGTGCTTCAGGTGGGACTGGACCACTGCTGTCTCTGATTAGCTACATCTATAATATATTCATGTACAGGTAGTATATCGTTTCTAATAGACAGATTATGTTATGTCTCTATGGGGGAAACCTTTCATAATCATTGGCACACTACAAAAGGCTTCTAAGCGAGGTCCAAGTGTGATGAAAATTATAAGTTTTGTATGTGGTAAATATTGTTAATCTTATAATTAATTACTCATGATATAGCACTAAACAAAAGTTTATTTGGAAAATTGGTATAACCTACAAAGATCTGTAAATAACCATTATTAATTTATTATAATGATTATTATGTACTAACTTTAGTGTCTCCAGTCTGCAGTGTGGATCCTCCAGTAAAGCAGAGCACATGTTTACTCCTGGGACTCCTGGGTGATTGTAGCTCAGATCCAGCTCTCTAAGGTGGGAGGGGTTGGACCTCAGAGCTGAGACCAGAGAAGCACAGCCTTCCTCTGTGACCAGACAGCCTGACAACCTGCAGGCAGTTTAGTAGAATGATAATTAAAATTTTCGAAGTACTGTGTCTTTAGATCTAAGTTAGAATAGAGTAATATTCACCTCAGAGTCTCTAGTATACAGTGTGGGCTATCTAATCCAGCAGAGAGCAGTTTAATCCCTGATTCCTGCAGGTCATTGTTACTCAGATCCAGCTCTCTAAGGTGGGAGAAGTTGGAGTTCAGAGCTGAGGCCAGAGAAGCACAGCCTTCCTCTGTGACCAGACAGCCTGACAGCCTGCAGGTAGTTTAGTAGAATGAGAATGACAATTTCAAAGTACTGTGTTTTTAGATCTGAATTAGGATGGAGTAATATTCACCTCAATCTCTCCAGTCTACAGTGTGGGTTATCTAATCCAGCAGAGAGCAGTTTAATCCCTGAATCCTGCAGGTCATTGTTACTCAGGTCCAGCTCTCTAAGGTGGGAGGGGCTGGAGTTCAGAGCTGAGGCCAACACTTCACAAGCATCTTTGTTCATTTTACAGCCAGCAAGCCTGACAGCAGAGGGGACGTAACAGACAATACAGTTAGACATCACTTCAAAAGATCTATAAGTTAATTTGGTACACATTTTTTACATTCCACATTAAAATAAA
This sequence comes from Galaxias olidus, assembly GCA_026901105.3. Classification (NCBI taxonomy): domain Eukaryota; kingdom Metazoa; phylum Chordata; class Actinopteri; order Galaxiiformes; family Galaxiidae; genus Galaxias; species Galaxias olidus. Next base: position 59,385 of record JAPMUY010008330.1, on the reverse strand, counting down.
TCACATATTCACTGACAGCAGAGGAGATGTAACAGACATTAGAATATAAACTGGGAGGCCAGTGGGTCCATTATTAACATATTAACTACCACGTAGTCAGCTAGACTGAATCCATCCATCCATTGCTGAAACAGTTTTTAACATGGCCTTTGTCGAAGTATAGTGCTGTTTGTATTGCGATTAAAGTATACAAAAAAATATATGAACTCTTTTGCCTAGCCATTTTGCAGTTCCTCACAGCAGGAAGCAGTCTCCTCCTCCCCTCCTCTGATGTGTTGTATGTCTTCAAGTCCAACTCATCCAGAACCTTCTCTGAAATCTGCAGCATGTAGGCCAGGGTTGAACACTCAACAGCTGAGAGTGTCTTCTCTGATTTGTTCTCTGACTTCAGGAACTTCTGGATCTGCTGCTGTATTGAGTGGTCCTTCATCTCCATTAGACAGTGGAAGGTGTTGATGTATCTGTCAGGGCAGACACCAGACACACTTATCTCCTTCAGGTGTTCAATGACTCTCATAATTTCATCTGGACTGTCATCTGTCTGAGCCAGCAGGCCTCCTAGGAGACTCTGGTTGGACTCCAGTGAGAGGCCATGAAGGAAGCGGACAAATAGGTCCAGGTGGCCATTCCTACTTTCCAGGGCTCTGCTCATTGCTTCCCAAAGAAATATCTCCAATGAAACATATTGTTGGTCATACATGTTTCTGAGCACAGAGTCTAATGTTTTCATGTTCTTGGTTGAGTAACAATGGAACATGTAGACCGCAGCCAGAAACTCCTGAACGCTCAGATGAACAAAGCAGTAGACCATTCTCTGGAAGAGCACAGACTCTCATTTAAAGATCTCTGTGCACACTCCTGAGTAAACTGAGGCCACTTTGAGATCCAGACCACACTCTTCCAGGTCTTCTTGGTAGAACATGAGGTTGCCTTTCTCCAGATGTTTAAACGCCAGCTTTCCCAGCTTCAGAAGAACTTGTCTATCAGCCTCCATCAGCCCCTGTGGATTCACCTCACGTATCTCATGATACTTCTGGTTCTTCCTCTTTGTCTGAATGAGCAGGAAGTGTGCATACATCTCAGTCAGGGTCGTGGGCATATCTCCTCTCTCGTTTCCACTCAACATGTGCATCAGAACTATAGCAGTGATCCAACAGAAAACTGGGATGTGGCACATGATGTGGAGGCTCCTTGATGTCTTGATGTGGGAGATGATTCTGTTGGCTAGGGTGTCATTTTCACTGAATCTTTTCTTGAAGAACTCCTCCTTCTGTGGGTCATTGAACCCTCTGACCTCTGTCACCAAGTCAACACACTCAGGAGGGATCTGATTGGCTGCTGCAGGTCGGGAGGTTATCCAGAGGAGAGCAGAGGGGAGCAGATTCCGCTTGATGAGGTTTGTCAACAGCACGTCCACTGATGATGTTTGTGTGACATCGGACACGATCTCATTGTGTTGGAAATCCAGTGGAAGTCTGCTTTCATCCAGACCATCAAAGATGAACACAACTTTACAGACAGCAAGCATGTCTGCTGTGATCCTCTTTAATGATGAGTGGAAAACATGTATCAGTGTGAGAAGACTGTACTGCTCATCTTTGATCAAGTTCAGCTCCCGGAATGAAAGCAGAAACATGAGAAGGACATCCTGATTTGCCCTCCCCTCTGCCCAGTCAAGGGTGAACTTCTGCACACAGAATGTCTTTCCAATGCCAGCGATGCCCTTTGTCAGAACTGTTCTGATGTGTCTCTCTTGACCAGGTAAAGGTTTAAAGATGTCATTGGAGTTGATTGGTGTGTCATGGGAGGTGTTCATCTTGGATGCTGTCTCAAGCTGCCACACCTCATGTTGATTATTAACCCCTTCAGTCTCTCCCTCTGTGATGTAGAGGTCTGTGTAGATCCTGTTGAGGGGAGTTCCAGTCCCTGCTTCATCAGTGCCTTCCATCACACATTCAAACCTCTCCTTCAGACTCATCCTGTGACTCTCTGAAGCATGACATGCTTCCTGGTTCACTGTGAAATAAATGAAAATCATATTTATAAAAATACCAAGATATTGTAATAGTAAATCAATTACTTAAATAAATTTTAGACTGATGTTATATGTTGTTATACAATTTGTTTAGAAAAATACGTATCCAGACTTTGAGTTTTTACTGTTAGATAATTTCCGCACATGCAAGACGTTTTTACTCTGTTTAGAATTCAGTTTAGAATATGAACAAAGTCATATCAATATTCTTACTGTTATTAAAGTGTTGTGTGACAGTGGGTTGACTGGGTGGCTGCAGTACAGGTCGTGTTCTGGATCTCTTCCTACACTGGGGGCAGCCATCGTCTCCTGATGGACCAGACTGGTCCCAGTATGAGGTGATGCACTGTCTGCAGAACCAGTGTCCACAGGTGATAGAGACTGGATCCCTCAGAACCTCCTCACACACTGCACACCTGGACTGAACCTCAGGCAGAGCAGAATCACTCCTCTCGCTGCAAGATATGCACCACAATAAGTTACTCAAATGTAAAAGATTTTTAAAGTGAATGAAAATCTCATGTTACAAATGAGAAAATTTTGAATTTTAATTGTTCTGTTGCTATATAGTAAGAAATAATATTACATATAAAGTGCTGTAATCTGGCTCAATACCCATTGTATTAAATACCCAAGCACCCAGAGGAACCATGGAGGACTTTGCTTTACTTAACCCTCTATGGTACGCATAATGATGCCAGTTGGGCAAAAAATTTTGGAGTGTTTTTTTGTCATAGGATAGACCAAATAAACATAATCTAAAGACATTTTCAAGAAATAATTTTTGGGGGGTACTTTTTGGGGTGCGTTGCCTTGAGGCAACACTGTACCATAATGGTAAATAATGAAAAATATGCGTTATTGTTTCAAATTTGTACAACATTTATTTAAAAACACATGGAAAATACTAAATAGCCTCAACAGGTTAAAATGCATACCACTTAAAATATGAAAATAGTTCTTTTTAATATTTTAACAAGATTACTTGTCTGAATGTTGCCTGCAGGCAACATTGTACCATTGTGGAACAACCATTTGGAATGAATGCGTCGAAGAGTCTAAGCATATTTCATCGAACTTTACATGAACCATTTAACAAAACAATCTCACTGCTTATGGAAATTCGTGAAGCAGTTCTTCTCAGCAGTGAAGCATAGGTAAGTGACACACTTTGAACACTGCACTTTCACTATACCCTTACAATCAGGGTATTTGCACCGGCCCTTTTTCTCCACCCACACAGGCCAATGGTCAGTGTTGTCCTGACGCACAGGTGTTGATGGCAGTGATGAGGCAGGACCTCTTCGCTTCTTCTCAGCCAGGCCTCTGTCAACATTCTGTGATGGTCTCCCCCTCTTCTTCAGGACTTTCCTCTCGTTGCAAAGGCAACTTGCAACTTCAGCTTTGAATTTCAGCAAGCTATACACTTCTTTCTTTGGGATGCCGCAGTCCTTGCAGTCCCTGCGGTACAAGAGCCACGCATTCACTAGAGTGTAATCCATCATGTGGAACACGATCTTGTGATACCACTTCCTTGACCTGACCTTTGTTCTGTAGAGAGCAATCAGCGAGTCTAGAAGATCCACTCCTCCCATACTCTTATTGTATGCCTGCACAACACTTGGGCAGGTAACTTGCACTACTTCCTTTTTTTTCTTATCCCATCTTTTCACGGAGACCGTTGGATTGGCTGAGGCAAAGGTTGAGAGGAGAAGGACAGCACGATTGTCATGCCATTTCACTGCCCTGAGTTGGACTCCATCATAGCTTGTGGCTTTCTCTTCAAAGGCTCCCCTGCCTTTCTTCTTCATGACTTTATCCTCGGAGAAGTTGCACCCTGCCAGTCGATTCTGCCGCACTGTTCCAACACAGTGAATCTTTCTCTTTTGGAGAATGGTCTGGAGATCCACACTGGTGAACCAGTTATCAAAGAACAGCTTGTGGGATTGGTTGCCTGGGATGATGCTTGTAAGTTGTAGAACGATGTTGCCACTTGCCCCAATATCTGGCATGCCATCCATTGGAGAGATTGGGCCTGTGTGCACTTCGAAGTTGTAGGCGATCCCATTGTTGTCTGTCAAGACGTATATTTTGTACCCCCAGCGCTTTGGTTTTTTGGGGTTGTACTGCTTCAGGCCACTTCTCCCCTTAAATGGCACGATTTGCTCGTCAACACATAGCCTCTCCTCCATTGGAATTGCTTGGAAGCTTTCAAGGAGTGATGTCAGAAGAGGACGCACCTTGTGAAGCTGGTCGTGGCCAGGCTGTCCGCGAGGAATTAGCTGCGTGTTGTCTGCGAAATGGATGTTGCGTTTTATAGCCTCCCAACAATGCATCGTCATGGTATCGGCCACACAGTCAACCCTTGTGGTTGAATTCCAATACATACGGGATCCTGGCAGCCCATAAATTGACATATAAAAACAGATGCCAATAAACTGCTCCATTTCATAGCAGGTAACATTAAGTGGCTTTCCTGGATCACATTGGACAGCATAGAGGTTTGTTTGGTCCACCATGTTCTCAATGCAGGTTTTAGTTAGCAGGTCCCTGAAGTATTCAATTGGATACTTCATTTCTGTGGCATTTGGGAGACTGCCTTTCCATTGTGGGACTGGAAGGATGCTCCTGCAATTTTTCCACTCCAGTCTCTTGGCTCTTTTTGGTGCATGTTGAAGAGAAACTGAAAAACAAATGTCCTGAGCATGCTATGAAAATAACAAGAAATTGCAATGATTAATGAATTATAAATGCATTTTACCCTCTATCTTATACTGGTAATACCTGTTGCTACGCTTTCACCCTCACTGTCCTCATCCTCATTCTCATCCTCATCCTTGTTCTCATCCTCGTTCTCTGGCTCATAGTCTTCGTCACTCTCACTTTCTCCTTGCAAGTTTGCCTGCAGCTCGTCTTCATCACTACTCAATTCTAATTCATCCTCACTAACATCAACTGGGAGTGCTAGTTCTACCTTCTTCCTTGAAGAGGCATAGAATGATGTTACATTCATTCTGTAAATGGAGAAAAAATTTGTGGAAAATATAAGCAAGTGCTCAGCAAAGAAAACTCAAGTTCAATGTAATAGTAGACTATAGCCTACAGTGTACAGTAAGAGCCTGAACTTTACTTTACTACAACTTTAACATTAAATGTATCTAGGTTAAATTGTAGAGATAAAAAGAAAATTTAAATGACTGGTATGCTTTGGAACAGTATATACCTAAATACACAATACCACAATGTCATGGTGTCATGGTGAATCCATAATGGTACGGTGTTGCCTCAAGGCAACATTAGCAATTTACCATAATGGTACGGTGTTGCCTCAAGGCAACATTTGCATTTTAACAGGTTTCCATTACTTAATTAGCAAATAAAGTACATTAACCTATCAGAAATTAAGCTTTACTCACCTATTATGGCAATCTATTTTTTTCCAGACTGAAAAAGGGCAGGAAATGACATTTACAGACAATTTTGTGGAGAGAAATGGCTGAGCTGATCCTTGTGGGACAGTCTGCAAAAAAGGTCTTCAGCATGGCCTCCGGAGAGTCATGTGACAAATTCAAACACTGCTATTGGTTCCTTATGGTCCTGCCTCTTTTTCAAAGTATTGCATCATAACTGGGGATGTATTGTGTGAATGTAAAAGGCCAAAAATGGGTATGTTGCCTAGAAGCAACATCATACCAACTTTAATTAATTAGTTTAACTCTGTGACATTTGGTTTAATTTAATGGATCACAACTGTTAAATTGCGCTGATCTAACCAAAGTTAAAGTCTTAAAAGTTCAAAATCATAAAAAATACTAAGTAATTTAAATGACTAATACTTATATTTTCACCGCAGATTTATGGGACAATGTCAAAAGTATTTAAATATTGATTATGATGAATTGCAAAGAGCTAACTTCCAATGAAACAAAAATAAAATAATTCTACATGAAACTCTTTCCCTAATGTCACCCCTGAAGGCTCAACAATACATCCAGGTCACAGCACCAATGGAACCTCACTGGAATCAAAAATAACATCCTGAAGAAATAATATAAGGTGTGACAATAAACAAGTTTAATTGCTCTTTTACGTTAATTCTTACCTAAAGTTAGATGAAATGGGTTCATTGCTGAAGTTTGGTGGATGTAGCAGTGACCGGTCACTCTTCATAGACAGACAGCTGTGTACAGGAGACTCTGGTCTCTGGGTCTGGTACTGGTCACTCTTCATAGACAGACAGCTGGGTACAGGAGACTCTGGTCTCTGGGTCTGGTACTGGTCACTCTTCATAGACAGACAGCTTGGTGCTGAAGACTGGTCTCTGGGTCTGGTACTGGTCACTCTTCATAGACAGACAGCTGGGTACAGGAGACTCTGGTCTCTGGGTCTGGTACTGGTCACTCTTCGTAGACAGACAGCTGGGTACAGGAGACTCTGGTCTCTGGGTCTGGTACTGGTCACTCTTCATAGACAGACAGCTGTGTACAGGAGACTCTGGTCTCTGGGTCTGGTACTGGTCACTCTTCATAGACAGACAGCTGGGTACAGGAGACTCTGGTCTCTGGTTCTGGTACTGGTCACTCTTCTGGTAGTCTGCAGTGACCTCCTCTTCTGTCTCCCTAGAGAGACTCCTTTGGGAAACTCACTATGGTCTATTACAGAGGTTGAACACGTCAGTGGAAAACATAAAACAATTTTTTTGTCATTCTGATTGTCACACCACACACTGACAGACCATCGTACAAATAGAACATAATGTGATTGTAATCTTTAACCAATGACCTCGATAAAAAAATAAAAATAAACAGAACGCACGCAGACCATTCCTCATGCTCCTATAACTGCTGCATTTTAATATATGTCTCTTATCCAGTAGCGGCTGGTGAGCTTTTTGACAGGTGAGGCACTTTAATCCCCACCCCACCCGATAAAGCATAAACTATTACTAGTACCACTAGTACCACTAGTACCACTTGATACTAAAAAAAGTTAAAGTTGACGCGTTTAAAAAAAAAAAAAAATTATTATCTAAATATTTTGACGCAGTTAACGCAGTTGTAAATCGGACAGAAACTAGCAAGCAATGGATAAAGAAAAGGGTATTTTTGAAAGGCAAGTTCAGCTGCTAACCCTGCCAAATGGGTCTGTCAACAAGACCAAAGTTATTCGCAGGTTCTGTTTATTAAATTGAGCCCCAAAACATCTCGCTTGGGAGCCTTTATATTTCCCCATGTGCGGTTGGACACAATTACATTCGGTTTTCTTAAGAAGTGTAGTGAGGTTTGATAATGAAGTAATGGAGCATTTAGCAGACCAATGTACCTGTTATACAATTTTAGTCAGAACACTGACAAGTTGGCTCGGCATGCAGTTGAACGCCAGCACGAGCCCACTGGAAGTCATTTATACAAAAGTGTGGTGCTGGAGTGAAGCATTGTCATTGAATGAGTGTTCTTTAGATGCATCATTTCTTGGGCTTAAAATCGTCAAGAGATTAAGTGATTTGAATTTATTGGTAAATGTTTGATCTGTGTGGGTCACTGGATTGTTTCAGTCTGTTTTGCGTTAAAGTTTAAAAAGGTTGGACACACTACATTGTGTGAGATATCATACTCACGCTACAAGTATTTATTTGGTAAGCTATTTGCAGATCCAGAACAGGCTAAACAAGTATAAAAATGACCCATTTGAATCAATTTTAAAAACATGATAAAATTAGTCTCAAGCTGTGTTCGGAATCGCCTACTATGCATACTTAACATACTCAATTTGTCCGAAAATGAGTAGGTAGTATGCCAACAATGTATAGTATGTGAAATTTGAGAATGGAAAAAGTTCGCGGATGACATACTCAAATTTGGGGAAATGTTGAGTACCCGAGAGAGGTTACTAGACGATGCTTCACGCCCCAAAATGCAATTCGGCAATTTCCGTCTAGCTTTGACAGCATTACAAAAAGGCAGGGATTTGGTCACATGTTCCAGTTGAGTATACTAAACAATATAATCGAATCATTGTAAAAAAAAAGTAGTATTCTAGATTTAGGTTTAAGTAGTCAGTATGCAGTATGTACTCATTGAGTATGTACTACATAGTATTTAAGTAGGCGATTCCGAACACAGCCTCAGTTTCCTTTTATTTATTTATGTCCCTCAATCACTGATTTCTCCTCCCCATCCCCTCATCCCCAGCGGAGCCATGCGTCAAAACAATTGTATAGGTTCAGTCTTATTGAAATTGTATTTCAAAGTGTTATTAGGACCACTTGGGACATGGTTTAAAATGCCTAATTTGTTTTTATTTAGGATCAGGTGTGGCGGGGTCACCATTCCATAAAGTACACCATACTTACTTAAAAAAAGCCTTATTAGAATAACTTGAGTCTACGCCAACGTCAATGTTGATTAATTTCGTTATTTTATATTAGATATAAGATGACATTGTGCCACAACGCACAGATGTTATGAGCATCTTGCACAACAGCCCCACCTGCCCCTACATGTAAAACCGCTGCTTACAGACGCGCATAAGTACAGAGTACAATTAATGGGTCAAGGGGCAGCTATAAATGCGCGACATACTTTAAGTTACGTTTTCAATTAAGCCAATATCATATTTTTTTGTCATAACAATTCTATACTCCATGAAAACCTTCAACACATTATTCTATCTAGAGGGTTAGCAAATGTGGGACAAACTTTTGCGGTGAAGGGGTAAACGTCGGAACAGCAGAACAGTTTTTACTTTACTTTCCAATTTGGTGTTCTCTCTTCCAGATAATCTAGAAACGTAACTGCCACTTTTCAAAAACGGATTTACCTGGTTCTGCAACTGAGCTTTCTCCAGAAAAATCGGTTATCCATTGTCTTACAATTACATCTTCATCTCAAAATGGAGTCAGTGTGGATGTCTTACTTTCACTTTCATGTGAGACTCTAGGGAGCACTCAAAAGGCAATCTAATGAACTGCGTGATGCTGAGCTGTTCAATAATTAGGATTTTAACTATAAAGGATTTAGGTGGATGAAAAGAAAAAGCTATACCATACAAGAAAAACTGCTTCTGTGTGGCGGTATGTAACTCCGTCTCCACCTGCTGGAGCTTAGACAACAGTGGAACACCCTGGTTAGTAGCGTGGAACTATAAAAAAAACTGGAAGTGTAGAATTTTCAACGTATGGAATCTGAGTCACAAGGGGGCCTCGTGTTTGCGGTTCCAACCTTTGAAACCATATGTGTTTACGTTGTATGGTTGTAACTGCACGGGTAACCTTTGAGACCATATGTGACTAGGCTGTATGGCTAAAGTCAATATATGGAATCAATATATGGAATCTTTAGCATGAGTAGCACGAGGAAACCTTATGACTGCATGTGTTTTCTGGGGATTAAAGGAAGAGACCAGAAGGGTTGGGAGTTAGTTGTTTTTGGAGAGGAGAGAGAAGTTTTTGGGACGAGAGTGAATGGACAGTTTTGCAAGATTGTCACGTCTGTCTTGTATTTGTCAAATAAAGTCACCTTCTCCAAGCCAAACACATTGCCTCTGAATTATGCAAACAATCGGGGTAAGTCTTATTTTAAATAGGAACAAAATAGACCACAGAAGCCGCAAGCCTCTTCTTATCCAAGCCTGCTTGAGAGTCTTTCCAAGAAAAGCAGTGGGATCTACTCTCTTGTCTTTTCAAAATAGATCAAAGTTGCAAAATTCTATAAGTAGCTCAAACGTGAAAAGCAGTGGGATCTACTAGCCGCCGATGATGCTCTACTTGTATCCCCTTTCACAGGAACATCTATTGTTGTGTATTTGGTTCCTTATTAAAATAACACTTACCCCGATGTTTGCAGGAATTCAGAGGCAATGTTTTTGGCTTGGAAAAGGTGACTTTATTTGACAAGACAAGACAGACATGAACGCCTTTCAAGACCCTCCATTCACACCGTTCCCAAAAATCTCCTCTCTCTCCCCCAAACCAACTCTCCCAAAAAAACCTTTCCAAAAAACCCTCCTTTTCTCTCTCCTGCTCTCCCATTTTATCCCAAGCCAAACAGTATCGTATTCCCAGAACAACACATGCTGTCACCAGGTCTCCTCGAGCTACAGATTCCATAAATTGACTTTAGCCATATAATGAAAACCACATGCGGTCACAAGGCCTCCTTGTGCTACAGATTCCATATATTGACTTTAGCCATACAGTATAATGAAAACCACATGCAGTCACAAGGTTTCCCTGTGCAGTCACAAGGACCCCTTGTGACACAGATTGTTTATGCTGAATATTCTACACTATCACTGTAGAATTCAATATCTTTATTCATTTCTGGATATTCCGTTTTGGTGATCACCGTATTCCAAGCACAGGCAATACGTGTAGGCTTAGGGCTGTGGAATCGATTCCAGTGATGGCTGGAATCGGGAATCGACTCTAAGACCTGAAGTCGATTCCATGAAAAGGAATCGACTCTAGTTTAGCGCATGCGTATGAGCACACAAATCAAATCACATCAGCGCGCCCATAGACATCTATGAGAGAGCGCGTGCCAGTCCACTATGAGTCAGTGCAAATCCCGCCACAGATCGTAACGAACAATGGCATCACAAAAGTCAGTTGTATGGGAGTATTTTCATTATGACAGTGAAACAAAAAAAGTGAAATGCCAAATATGTGATAAGAAACTCGCATATAATACAACCACTTCGCCAATGCTTAAGCATTTGAAAACGGTTGAAACTTCTCACAATTTAAAAAAACTAAATATATTTTCAACTATCACTACAGCCACAAAGATACAAGCAAACTTTCTAAAACAAGGTAACAGCGCCAATAGTGAACGTGACGCCCCTCGCTTAAGTGATACTGATAGCAACACAAAAAATATGTCTCTCGGCCAACCTGGATAATCTGCGGTCAAAAAAGACTGACAGCGCGGCGAATATATAGCCTAGAAGGCTCCCCTAAAATAGAAATCTAATAATAATAATACAAATAGGCCTAATGATGATCTAACAACATGGTTGGTTAAATTAGTAATGGAAACATGAATCAAAAACCGTATTGGCGTGCACGTAACCAGTATTTAAATGTTCGGGATTGATACCTAACCCATTTATAACACCCACATCCATAGCTGTGCGTTATTGTTTGCGATTAGTGCAAAATTGCTGCTTTTTGAACATAGTTACGATGTCCTCCGTGGTCGTTACGTAAAACAATAGCCTATATAGTTATAAAATATAGCAGTCAGCCTAGTTGACCTGCGTTGCTTTATTATGAGTGCGTTATTGTTTCCCAGTAGGCTATATTGCATGAGCAAGTTGTCCTCCGTGGGAACATAGTTGGTCTATGCCTAGTGGCTTTCCCCAGTCTAAGCCTATTGGCTTTCCCAATCCTCAGCCACAAACACCCCGGCAGAGTTGCCCAGGCAATCGAGCCAGATTGGCTTTGACAGTTTTTGAGTCACCCATATAGCCTTTAAGTCCGACAGCAAGAAGTTGTAGTTTGGTTATACTGACTGAATTCATGCTTGCTGCAGTTCCCTTGAACAATGTAGTGTTGGCCCGGTGACACAATTTTGAATTGTTCTTATATGACCTGCAGTTATTTTATGAGAATTGTATGTTAATATAGTCATTACTGCTGCGCTCCGGTACTTAATAAAATAGCACTACAACCTTGATAATATATTACACTCTGGAAATACACTGGCCCTCTCCTGTATAGGCAATCAGCTTAGTTTCAAAACACAGAATCGGAATCGGTTTAAAAGCTCTAAGGAGTCGATTCTAGGAGTCGATTCCGTCGACTCCCAAGATTAGGAATCGGAATCAGAATCGACTCCATATTTTCTGGAGTCGAACAGCCCTATGGAGGCCTACTGCAGAATGCCACACTTGTAACCCAAGTTGACAGAGGGTTATTGTTGTGTATTTTGTTCCTACTTAAAATAACACTTACCCCGATGTTTGCTGGAATTCAGAGGCAATGTTTTTGGCTTGGAAAAGGTGACTTTATTTGACAAGATAAGACAGACATGAAAGCCTTTCAAGACCCTCCATTCACACCGTTCCCAAAAATCTCCTCTCTTACCTCTCCAAAACCAACTCTCCCACTCTCAAAACCCACACACACCCACTTCTCTCCCCTCTCTTCCCCTTTTATCCCAAGCCAAACAGTATTCCCAGAAAAACACATGCTGTCACCAGGTCTCCTTGAGCTAGAGATTCCATATATTGACCTTTAGCCATACAGTATAATGCAAACCACATGTGTTCACAAGGCCTCCTTGTGCAGTCACTGTTGTTTATTCAGAATATTCTACATTCCCCCCTTGGGACTCTAATGAGTCCCACACAATCAAAACAGTAAACATACAATCACCTTCTCACAAACGGTAATGCAAACCACATGTGTTCACAAGGCCTCCTTGTGCAGTCACTGTTGTTCATTCTGAATATTCTACATTAGGCTGGTCTTGTCAAAATAGATCAAGTTGCAACATTCCAAAAGCAGCTTAAACGTGCATATAGTTAGCTACCATCTGGCCAACTTTTATACATAATGTATAATGTGTAATGTATGTCTTTGTTTATACAAATCCAAGCAACACCAATTGCAGCTAAGATCCTGGTGTTATTTGTATCTTGTGGCCACAATTTATTTATCTTGTGGCCACGCATTACTAACTCGTTGCCACGCATTACTAACTCGTTGCCACGCATTACTAACTCGTTGCCACGCATTGTTCACTTGCGGCAACGCAATATTATTTTTTTCACTAACGTCACTAGGGGGGCACCGTACCTTTAAGCAGACCGGAACAAAGAAGAAGCCCCTCCCATATCAGCCGCGTCACGACATGCACCATCGAGGCCAACTATTTTCGGAACATTAACATAGAGAGACACACAGAAACTGTGGAGAGTATGCATACGGACCATTGAACAAAGTAAAGAGGAATCACGATGGCAGAGGTACGTAGAGGAATTCCGATAAAAAACACAATACTACAGTTTTTTTAGATAGTAAAGCATATGAAAAAACGCAAAACTACAGTTTTGTTAGATAGTAAAGCATGTGTGAACTCGGTTATTTTATAGAAACTCAACATCTTTCAGTTTTAGCATAAGTATTTTTTCATGTTTCAATCGCTAATAAATGTAGGCTTAACACAACCCAACTAGGCACAAGTATCCTAAGTGAATATCCTGTTTAAATCGACATATGTCGTGTCTTTTCCAATGGAAGAGATAGCAACAATTTACTTCAAATACTGTACAAACACTAGGAATCGAATGTGAAAAGTTCAGAAGGGCAGGCTTTATTCAGCATCAAATAAAGCCGAGTTTGCCTATAGGATCACGACTGAATTCTACAGCATTGTCAATGATTTAAATACATTTCTCTAGGTCTACCCCAAGTTCTGGCAACTCCCTAAAATGCAAAATAGACAACACTCAATTTCCATCATCACCTTTCAATTTCTTCCAGTGGTTCTTGGTATCTATAGATTTTTGCATAACACCTGTCTCACTTTGGGCCCTCTTCTTTTCCTATGGTAATCTCAGGCATGAAATCCACTGACCCCAGATCAGCTGTTTTTAACCATGACCCCGACTTTCTATATATTTATGAGTTTGTCAATTGCCTGCATTTTTCCCTGTTTTGCTTCTGTAAAGTAACTTAGTGTCCTGGAGGACAATCAAACAGAATGAGTTACCATGGTTACAAGAATTTGCTTATCTATGCTTCACCCATTGGGGCCTTCAAAATACCACATCTCAAACTCAGCACTATTCGTCTTTAGTATCCCACATTCTCTACCTATTCTGATAACTTTACTTAGTAACTAAATGTAATATTACTTGGTATAATTCCTGAATGACCTTTAACATTGATTGCACACAGGCACACACTTTTAGCACAATATACCATACATAGTATTTAAAAGACACGGCCACTATCTCTCAACATTTAATCCTGTTTTGTCTCATTATCTCACAAGAGACCAATCAGCCATTTCAGAGTTCATAGTTGTAATATTATGTATTATTTTTTATTTTATTTATACAGGGTTAACCAACCGACTGAGACCAGGTCTCTTTTACAGCAGTGCCCTGTTTAAATGCAGAATATATAAATTACAAAATAAAAATAAAAGAAATAAGCAAAACATTTATAAAAATGTTTACAATACAGTACAATATTTAAGTTTCAACCAAAACAAGAACACTCTTCAACTCCCAAATCCTCCAATAAAAGTTTAAATTGTTCAACAGAAACAAACTCCTCTAATTTATATTTCTGTTGAATATTGTTCCATTAATCCAAGACAAAAAAACTGAAAGCTGATATAACCTCTTCTGTTTTCACTTTGGGGCTTTTAAGGGTGATATAGTTCTGTGAGCGAGTCCTATGACTACTTTATTTGTGTTTAATAATGAAGTAGGGTAAAATGGTAACTTGCTCAGCAATGCCTTGTAAATAAAAAAGAGACAATGTTTTCCTCTCCTATCACCAAGAGAAGACCATCTTACTTTTGTATACAGTGTACAATCATGAGTTTGAAAACTATCCCCAGTTACAAAACGCAAAGCACTGTGTTAAACTGCATCAAGGGACTTTAAAATAGTTTCTAAAAATACAATTAAGCCTTTTTCTTTCTCGTATTCACCGCTAACCGTATTTGATCTGATAATGATTAAACTTCCTGTAGGCCCTAGGCCTATGATCTGACAATGATTAAACTTCCTGTAGGCCCTAGGCCTATGATCTGACAATGATTAAACTTCCTGTAGGCCCTAGGCCTATGATCTGACAATGATTAAACTTCCTGTAGGCCCTAGGCCTATGGAACAAGTAAAATTGTTGACGCTGTTGCCCTTGTTGAACTAGTCATAAAGCTCCCAGTGTTTTCTCTAATGCTGCGTCCCAAACCTCATACTACTACTTTTTTACTTTTAGTAGGTATACTGCAACTGCCCTTCCAAAGTACACTGTTGCATGCATTAGGCCATACAATGGGCACACACTGCTGCGTGAAAACATTATGCCTTGAACTTTGATATTGTTGCAGTCCATAGCGCAATGTTTTTAAATGGCTTGCAGGGTGGCCCAGTCCGTGTGACTTATCCTCCGCGTCATAGAGGACTGTGGGTGAGCATGCTGGCTTGCATACGAGGTGCAGCAGGACATTCTGTTATTTCTGGCATACAGTGCATCCGGAAAGTAGTCATACCCCTTCACTTTTTCCACATTTTATTATGTTACAGCCTAATTCCAAAATGGATTAAATAAAAAAAAATTCTCTACATTCTACACACAAAACCGCATAATGACAAAGTGAAAAAAGTTTTTTTAAATTTTTTGCAAATGTATTAAAAATAAACAAATAAAATATCACATGTACATAAGTATTCACACCCTTTACTCAATACTTTGTTGAAGCACCTTTGGCAGCAATTACAGCCTCAAGTCTTCTTGAGTATGATGCTACAAGCTTGGCACACCTATTTTGGGGCAGTTTCTCCCATTCTTCTTTGCAGATCGTCTCAAGCTCCATAAGGTTGGATGGGGAGCGTCGGTGCACAGCCATTTTCAGATCTCTCCAAAGATGTTCAATGGGGTTCAAGTCTGGGCTCTGGCTGGGCTACTCAAGGACATTCACAGACTTGTCCCGAAGCCACTCCTTTGTTTTCTTGGCTGTGTGTTTGGGGTCGTTGTCCTGTTGGAAGGTGAACCTTCGCCCCAGTCTGAGGTCCAGAGCGCTCTGGAGCAGGTTTTCATCAAGGATCTCTCTGTACATTGCTGCATTCATTTTTCCCTTGATCCTGACTAGTCTCCCAGTTCCTGCTGCTGAAAAACACCCACACAGCATGATGTTGCCACCACCATGCTTCACTGTAGGGATGATATTGGCCAGGTGATGAGCAGTGCCTGGTTTCCTCCAAACATGACGCTTGGCATTCAGGCCAAAGAGTTCAATCTTGGTTTCATCAGACCAGAGAATTTCATTTCTCATGGTCTGAGAGTCCTTTAGGTGCCTTTTGGGAAACTCCATGCGGGCTGTCATGTGCCTTTTACTGAGGAGTGGCTTCCGTCTGGCCACTCTACCATAAAGGCCTGATTGGTGGAGTGCTGCAGAGATGGTTGTCCTTCTGGAAGGTTCTCCCATCTCCACAGAGAAACACGAGCTCTGTCAGAGTGACCATCGGGTTCTTGGTCACCTCCCTGACCAAGGCCCTTCTCCCCCGATTGCTCAGTTTAGCCGGGCGGCCAGCTCTAGGAAGAGTCCTGGTGGTTCCAAACTTCTTCCATTTGCTAATGATGGAGACCACTGTGCTCGTTGCGACTTTCAATGCTGCAGAAATGTTTTTGTACCCTTCCCCAGGTCTGTGCCTCGATACAATCCTGTCTCTGAGGTCTACAGACAATTCCATAGACTTCATAACTTGGTTTGTGCTCTGACATGCACTGTCAACTGTGGGACCTTATATAAACAGGTGTGTGCCTTTCCAAATCATGTCCAATCAATTAAATTTACCACAGGTGGACTCCAATCAAGTTGTAGGAATATCTCAAGGATGATCAGTGGAAACATGATGGCCCTGAGCTCAATTTTGAGTGTCACAGCAAAGAGTGTGAATACTTATGTACTGTACATGTGATATTTTGTATTTTTATTTTTAATACATTTGCATAAATTAAAAAAACAACCTTTTCACTTTTTCATTATGCGGTATTGTATGTAGAATGTTGAGAATTTTTTTTTATTTAATCCATTTTGGAATTAGGCTCTAACATAATAAAATATGGAAAAAGTGAAGGGGGTATGAATACTTTCCGGATGCACTGTACTGCACTTGACATACTAATTGAAAGATGCTAAATATTTTGTGGCTTACTAGATAGCAGTGGTTGCCATCGGGCACGCTGGGCTCACTGGATAGCAGTGGTGGCCATCTGGCACGCTGAGCTTACTGGATAGCAGTGGTGTGGCGGCCATCGGGCACGCTGGGCTCACTGGATAGCAGTGGTGTGGCGGTTATCGGGCACGCTGGGCTCACTGGATAGCAGTTGTGTGGCGGCCATCGGGCACGCTGGGCTCACTGGGTAGCAGTGTTGTGGCGGCCATCGGGCACGCTGGGACAAATCCCGGTGGGCAGTTATTATTATTATTATTACTATTATTATTATTATTATTATTATTATATTTTAACAGCCGTGTCTGTCTCTTTTCTGGAGTCATTCGAGGTGCACCTGAGAACGTGCTGCGTTTTATTTGTGTAGCACATTTCATACACAGAGGCAATTCAATGTGCTTTACACAAGGCAAGCAGAAACATACCAGGAAGAGAACAAAAGACCATTAAAAGAAATGAGAAATCAAATAATACAAGAAAATTAAATTGCAAAAAGAGA
This sequence comes from Galaxias olidus, assembly GCA_026901105.3. Taxonomy (NCBI): domain Eukaryota; kingdom Metazoa; phylum Chordata; class Actinopteri; order Galaxiiformes; family Galaxiidae; genus Galaxias; species Galaxias olidus. The sequence goes on along the minus strand of JAPMUY010008330.1, from coordinate 41,932 downwards.
CAATGGACTTGTTGGTAATTTTTGGGCTCCAAATTATTTGGTGACTTGAAGGTGAGAAACGATATTTTAAAGTAAATGCTCTGACACACAGGGAGCCAGTGTTGTGATTTCAGAATTGGTGTAATATGCTCATATTTTTTGGCCTTTGTTCAAAGTCTGGTGGCAGCTGAACAAGCTGCAGACGTCTAAGCGTTTTAGGAATACCCACGAAGAAGAAGACCATAATGAACAATTTATAAAATCAAATTTCCTCGAGAGAAGACCATAATGAACAATTTATAAAATCAAATTTTCTCGGCCCAGGCCGTTGCACTTCCAAAACCTAAAGCTTTGGTGTGGGGTTAGGCCTTTTCAGAGTTGATACGCTTTCAAATAATGGAAAGAAAAAAGGTGGTACATATTTTTGTTTATGAAGAAGAAACATGCTGAACTGTGTCAAGGCATAAAGCTGTAAAAATGTACTGATGTAAAATTATGTGTCATTAAATGTTATGCCTTTTGAAAAGCAGGTCTCTGGAAACCAGCCCATCCAGTCCGCTCTTCAGAACTACAAGCTCTCATCAGTCCAGCTGCTGACTACAAATCCCAACACCGCAGTCCACCCCACTTCTCTCCCTCTGAAGAGGGCAACCATTTTGCTGGAAGACTGCTGGAAGCTGCTGGGGGCTGATGGGAAATGCAGTGTTACAATCCCTGGAAAGACAAAAAAGGTACTACCATGTGTTCACATAAAGGAGCGCGATCGGCAATGTAGGCAGTTTTTTTGCCCAAAGGCTTATGTGCCATATTTTTCCCAGAAAGATGGCACGTTGATAATGTCAGGATTTTTATAGAAATGTTAAAGGCTAAATATTTGCAGTGCATTGCCAATAGAGGAAATTTGGAAGAAGAGTGTTCTTGTCATATGTGGGTGTTATTGCAACTATGGTCACATTTGAGACTTAACATTTTAACCACACAATTTCCTACCAAAGTACCATTGCATATTAGTTACTCTTCCACCAAAATTGTAAGGAATCGAGACAAGATAAATATTAAACATGTCCCAAAGTATAATTTATTAATAGGGGGCAAAAGACACACCATTTGATCAGAAGTTTTACTTCCATTTAACATGTATTTGTTGTCTTTTTACATTACTATACTAACAAAAGGGAAAGTCAAAGCTAAAAAGTGCAATTTGATTAACCTGTAAATGTCTTTTTAATCACTGTTCCTCAGGTACAACAAGGCAGCATGTCTAAAGACCTGGCAGACAATGCAGTTTATTACTGAGCACATTTCACTCAAATGCACCTAAGGAATTTCCACATCTCCCAGACCCATTCATACAGTTTTGGCATATAGACTTTTTATTTAGGAGGTCCAAATAGTTATATCTGAATTTGGTGCAACATTGAGGGAAGCCATTTTCTTGGGCCTTTCAGGATTCTTTCTGCATTAGAGGAAGATCAGATCAGATCAGATCAGATTCAACTTTATTGTCATTGCGCATGTCACAAGTACAAAGCAACGAAATACAGATTGCATCTCAACCAGAAGTGCTTTTAGCAGTGTTTAAATAACATAATTTACAAAGTGCAGTATGAAATGATATAAAAAAGATATAAAAAGATATACATATGTGCAGTGTCTATATCTATGTCTATGAACAGGCTATGGTAACAGTATAGATAAATTACGATATGAGTAGTGTACAGTAGTGGGTGATTTACATTATCTACAGAATGTTAAGTATACAGTATGTACAGTGCAGTACAGTACAGTGCAATGGATGATTTACATAATCTACAGAATATATAGTATACTGTATGTACAGTAGTGCAGGGAAAATGATTTACATTATAAACAGCATATCTACAGTAGTGCAATGATAACTTGGTAGAGTCCTGGTGCTCAGATCCGTGTGTATATGTGTTAGGGGTGGGGTGGGGCATGGGGGGCAGAGTTCAGCAGGGAGACAGCTGTGGGGAAGAAGCTGTTCCTGAACCTAGTGGTCTTGGTCCGTAGGCTCCTGTAGCGCTTCCCAGAGGGCAGGAGGGCAAACAGTCCATGTGCTGGTGTTACGATGCGCAGCAAGACCAAAGATTGAAATTCGGTCAACAGGTCACTTACTTCTACTGGCACATCATTAACAATGTCTGTTGTTTCTACAGTAGTAAGGATGAGTTGGTAAATAAAAGATGGAAAGTTTCACTGCAGGACACCGAGTATTAATGTTGACCTTACTAGACAGCTTTATGAACAAACATGTCAATTAGGTGTCCAGCTAACATGCAAGCAAATGGAATTCAGTAACCTGACCTGAAAATATATGCCTGTGTATGGTCAGCAAAGTTGGAGACAACCAATACTTTTGGTAGCCAGGTCAAACCTTAACAGCTACAATGTTGTCAGAACGGGGGCACAATCATGTAGCTATCCCACCGAAAAATGGTCTGACGCTTTACTGATGGTCCCTTTTTGGTTTATTCGATTCCAACCATATCAATCAACCAACCGACCAACGTAAGAGCTGGGTACAGAAAATACATAAATATTTTAGCTAACGTGACCTGAGCATTAGCCCCATTTACCAAATTAAAGAATTGAACAAACAGTCCAAAATAAAGCATTACAATTTTACAGCTCAAAATGTCGCTTTCAAAATGAAAGTAAGATCAGAAATATAACAATAAGAGCTTATAAACTAATAACAGATATAACGAACCCCAACCATAAATTGGGTTATTTACAATCACGTAGCGGTGCAGGAGATAGCGCTGTGTTGCGTTTTGAAATGGTTTCAATCGACAAAAATTTTATGTTTTTGTTGGTCTGAATATCTTATGTCAGTTCAAAGTTAAACTTAGTTTCACACCATATAAGTGTTAATATCTATACTAAAGCTCTTGCGAATTCACAGCTGGTTTTCAAAGAGAGTAGGTTATGTTTTGTTCTTATATGAAAAAATCCTAAACTTGAAGCAGTTCAATAAAAATACGTTTTATTTAATATGAAATGATTGGTGAACTGATTAAAAACATATTCTTAATATAACTTATTTAAAATCAGTTCCATATCCTTGTACTGATTCTGAACTAACCAAAACCAACTCCGTCGTACCGATCCTTTCAACACTTACAAAATGAAGGGCTCTATGAGAACCTCCAATTTAAATAAACTTCCAAGGAAGATGAAGATCCGTGGCTTTCTAAGTGGCCTGCGTTAGATTGGCCAGAGAATGAGTGCAGCTGTCAAATCCTACAACTATGACTAAAATATTGTTTCTATAATTGTTCATTATAATAACTAACTAGCATGGGTGTTTAGCGTTATGAATAACACTAAAATCTGTAACGACAGTAGCTAGCATACTGCGATACCAGAGCCGGAGTTGTTGCAACTCTCTCTCTCTATATGGCTCTGTGCGATACTAACCACCATATACACTATGACGGTTGCATAGCAACAAAAAAGGCGTTGACAAAGTGCAGCACCTCGCGTTTTAGCGCGTTCAGTGGACAGGGCCCCTTCTATGGTAAGGTGACATCACAGTTTGACTAACTAGCAAAGTTTTTTTGGGTTGAAATTCCATTTCCCAAAATTGCTGTGATATATGGTTATTTTATGTGGTATTAGCAATATGTGATATATCTTGAAAGAGAAACTGCACTGATTGTTCATAGTTTAATTTATCTGACGCTTCCATGTCTGGGTTGCACTGCAGGCCAAATGTAACTGTATTAGGGAGGTGGAAGGCAGAGTAGTCAGTGAGTAGAAAGTCAGGGGACTTAAGCTGTGCTAATGTAAGGATCAGTGGTGTCTGGTCAAAGTTAACCTTGTGTAGGGAGAAGCTGCTTATACAGAATCATGCTGGCCTTGTTGACTGACCATATGTAGGTTTTAAATTAGCAAGTTCGGTTCTGAAAATGTGAGCATCCAGGTGCCAGAGTTAAGTTTGGTAGTTTTGTAAAGAGGCATACACCCAACGTTTGAACAAAGGCCTATAGTTAGTATATTTATGCTAATCAGGAGCTTTTCATGGATCTGGTTTGCCGCACGGGTGTGTCTGTATGTTACATTTTTCCATTCCTGTGGAACCATAAATCCGAGACTGGTTGCCCAGTAAAATAAAAAGCACTACTGCTTTTGTCGTTCTCCTTCCAAACATGTCTAACCCTTTTTATTATTTAAGTCTATTCAAGAATTTATTTATTTGGTATCCATTTGTAAGTACGATAGACTCAGGTCAGAGCTCCCGATGACATAATGCAACGTCTCATCATGATTGAAGATATGATATTGATCTTGGTCTAATCAACACCATAGGTTAAAAATACTTAAGTGCTGGCTTTATACATTTACAAATAAGTTTTCTCTGTAAGTTCAATGTATAATAGAATAAGGTATGTATTTATATTTTAGCATGGCATTATTTTAGACACAGATATGTTACCTAGTATGCTAATAGGAGTGCTGATGCAGGCACATTTAGGCAATCAGTTTGTTGGTCTAGTAGAATTTGAGCCTTGTGACCACATCCCCCAAAAATTTTTTCACGCGATTGCTGTTATCAGAGTACACATTCTCCATATTGTACCCTTTCATTTAAGTGATAAAAAAAAACGTGTAATGGCAGTGCGTTCTATCATATGTCGATCATTAAATATTAATTGTTCCACTTACGGTAACTATGGTAATGTCAAAGTCGGTCCTATGGCGGTTTGGATTTCTACTGGTTGTCGACACTGAAGTAACAACTCGACAAATTTAAAAACCTTTTTCCGACACTAAAACCGACACTTTTAGAAAATCTTGACAATTTATTTGTTTTTATTAATAAATATTTGACAACGATTTTTTTCTGTTACTTATCAATCCATTTTACTGTTTAATCACTTGATTAAAAAAAAATGGCTTGTCACACACCGCTGGTAAGCTATTTCAGAGTTGATCTGCTTCTACATTCAAATTATGTAAAGTTGTTGTTTTTTTACAAGTTGGTTTATGAAAACAAAAAGTACTAAACTGTGTCAGTGTAAAGTAGGTAGAAATTGAATGATACATTTTTTTTGTAATCTAATTCTGCCTTCTGAAAAGGAGGGCTCTACATATTTATCAAACTACATAAAATTCAAGTGTTTTTTTTGTTTGGAATAATCTAATGCTGTCTTTTTGAAAAGCAGGTCTCTGGACATCAGGCCATCCAATCCGCTCTTCAGAACTACAAACTCTCATCAGTCCAGCTGCTGACTACAAATCCCAACACCGCAGTCCACCCCACTTCTCTCCCTCTGAAGAGGGCAACCATTTTGCTGAAAGATTGCAGGAAACTGCAAGCATCACACCCAAACGTCAAGCCATGTCACTGCTATGACTGTTTGAAGGATTTTACTCAACTGCCCTGCCTGAAAAGACACCCGAAAGTACACACAGGAAAAAAGCCATATCACTGCTCCAAATACGGAAAGAGTTTTAGTCAATCTGAAAACCTTCTACAACACCAGAGAGTACACAGAGGAGAAAAGCCATATCAGTGCTCCGAATGTGGGAAAGTGTTTACTTTAAATTCAAACCTTAAAGCACACATAAGAACACACACAGATGAAAAGCCATATCACTGCTCTGAATGTGGGAAGGATTTTAGGGACTCCTCGAGCCTTTTAGATCATCAAAGAATAAGTAATCTATATCACTGCTCTGAATGTGGGAAGAGATTTAGTCGAGCCGCAAACCTTCTACAACACCAGAGAACCCACACAGGTGAAAAGCCATTTCACTGCTCTGAATGTGGGAAGAATTTTGTTAAAAGTTCAGCCTTTAAAGTCCATCAACGAATCCACACAGGTGAAAAGCCATATCACTGCGCAGAATGTGGGACAAGTTTTAGACAAACAACAAACCTGGTAATCCACCAAAGAATACACTCAGGAGAAAAGCCTTTTCACTGCTCTGAATGTGGAAAGAGTTTTAGTTGTTCTTCAACCCTTATTACCCACCAAAGAATACACTCAGGAGAAAAGCCATATCGCTGCTCTGAATGTGGGAAGAGTTTTAGATATTCCTCAAACTTTCGAAAACACCAGAGACTACACACCGGGGAAAAGCCATATCACTGCTCTGAATGTGGGACAAGTTTTAGACAAATGGCAAACCTGCTAATCCACCAAAGAATACACTCAGGAGAAAAGCCTTTTCACTGCTCTGAATGTGGAAAGAGTTTTAGGGTTTCTTCAACCCTTTTTACCCACCAAAGAATCCACACAGGAGAAAAGCCATATCGCTGCTCTGAATGTGGGAAGAATTTTAGACAATACTCCCAACTTCAACGTCACCAGAAAATTCACTTGAGAGAAAAAGCACATCACTAAATAAAGATGAGACACAGCTTTCAGTCGTTTAAAGAGATAGTTCACCCATCCATCACTTTCAGTCATTTAAAGAGATAGTTCACCCATCCATCCATCCATCCATCCATTAGCTATACCGACGACCCAAGTTAACGCGTCTCCTGTTGACATGGAGTATGACTAAATATATTAAGAGTTGATACTAGAAAAGCGTAGATGTGTGCAACACCTGTATGATGGTGAAGCAGTAGAGCGTAAGTGCAGTAATGTTGGAGATTTCAGTTTTGACCGGGCTCCAATCCAGGCTCGGCCTATTGTTCTTATACTGTATTTGTGTGGTTGAATATTAATAACTTTGTAACTTAAAGAACTTATAGTTGTCCTGTAGCCTACCAAAAACCATACCATCGTCAAATCAGCTTTTAAAAAGTAAGTTTAATTCATATTGTAGGTAAAAAAGCTGTCATTTGACACACTGTTCTGGAATCCATGCCACAATTTGCAGCGGTCCGGCACATGCAAGCGCATTGACCCAAGACACTCCAGGCCAGAATGAAACTAGAACACCGGCAGACAGAAGGTTAATGATATGAGTAGTTTAAAGAAATGTTAACGGCTAAATCTTGGCAGTGGATTGCAGAGCAAAGTTGCAACAGTGTTATTGTCGAATGTGCATATTTCTGCAGCTACGGGCAATTTTACTCTCCCAAATTAAAATAATGGAACACCTCACGTACACCTAGGGGTACAGTGATTTGTATGCTCATCGCTGTCATAAGGAATAACTTGTTTATAGCCGTCTCCTTAAGTTGGAGGCGATGCTTCCGCCACCCGGAAATTTGTTTTTTGTTGTGACGTCAGGCTCTCCTATAGGAGATCAGGCTCTCCTATAAGAGAAGGACTTAGTCACTGTCATTCTCTCCAGATTATCCTTGGTGTCTGTATTGAATCACCCTCCAGTACTGAAGTAATAAAATCTGTACTTAATTATTTTACCTCTGTGTCAGAGTCTTGTGCTTTCTTCTTGCCCCACCAAAACGGACCACAACAGTACCAACAATTAGTACATCAAGTAGAAGTTCAAGGTAGATGCAACCTGTTACATTTGAGATCCGAAGTGGAGTCAGTTGAGTAAGTTTTGACGGAAAGTGTACAAAGGCATTGTGGCCCTAATGTTCTTGGGGAGGTCATTCCACCACTGAGGGACGAGTATGGAAGCCCATAAGGGACTTTATTCAAATGAAAATGTAAACTTCAAAATGCAAATGCAAGTCAACAATAGCATTATCACTTTCCACATTTGTATGTGTTATTTGAGACAAAATGTAAATGAAAATGCAAAAATACCATTTGCATTTGCATTTTCAAATGCTTCAATGGGCATTCTGTGTCAATATTAAAATTCAAATGCAAAAGCTGTTTGACATTACATTTTCAAAGTCCTATCCCGCCATACTGCGGACAATATTCAAATGTTAATTCAAACTTGAAAATTAAAATGCAATATTAAAAATGTATCCTCATTTTCCATTTGTGCAAGCATTATTTATGTCACAATTCAAATTAAAATGCAGTTGTCAAACAATCTGAAAATGAAAAGGAAATCGCATTTGCCATTGCATTTTCAAACAGTTCATCTTCAGTACCACGCTGTGGAGTGGACAAAATGCTAATGCCATACGCGAATCAGCGCTAGGAGTCTATTTCATTTGCATTTTAAAGTCACCATGCACTCTTTGGGACAGAACATGAACATTCAAATGCAATCCGTCAGTCCTCTCATCAAGGCAGGTCTTTAGTTAGGATGTCACTTCCTCGTTTAGTGACTTGCTTCATTACCCTACCAACTCGTTGTTGGAGCTGCTATTTCGCAAGTCCTTAGTCATATTTTTGTGCTGCAAGTTCTATGTTTTTGCATTTATTAAAAGAAGTACATTTATTAAAATCTCTCTCTAATTATTCACAATGACAGTGCTGAAACGAAGAGAAGCCGGACATTCATATAGCTGAACGCTTGCTGTGGGCTAATAGATTGAGCATTATTTTCAACTTTCATGTTTCACTATTAATTATCAGAATTATATTGAATAAATAAACATAGCACAATATGGGATATGGGTGATAATATGAAGGCAGGATTCTACCACTTTAGATTGGACAAAGCTATTTAATTAGAAGGTGCACTATAAACGCTGCAAATGTCTTCTGGAAAAGGTTTTAATGTTTTCAAAAACGTTCACACCTATAGTTTTAATAATGTTGTATTATAAATATGTGCCCATAGGTAGTGTTGCGCTTGTTTTGGGCAATTTTATTAAGGTGAGGTTGCTCATTTGTCTTTCAAGAGTTAGCCACACTGAGTGTTCATCTCTGCGGCAATGGCATAGACTTGGCTGGTGCGGGAGACACGTCCACGTCGGTGCCAGAAATGGAGTGGACCTATGGCCTACTCTGCAATACATACTTTCTCTGTTCTGTCGCGAACATCTGTTAATGGCAAAATTAGGTTGTCAAATAGCCAAAGTGGTTATCCCCCGGCGCACCAGACACACCGCTAGCTACAGCTTGCACTATTCTAAGTGACAGAAGGAGGAAGTGAGGTCCAAGCTTAAGACCCGCCTTGATGAGAGGACTGACGGATTGCATTTGAATGTTCATGTTCTGTCCCAAAGAGTGCGTGGTGACTTGAAAATGCAAATGCAATAGACTCCTAGCGCTGATTCACGTATTGCATTTGAATTTTGTCCACTCCAGAGCGTAGTACTGAAGATGAAGTGTTTGAAAATGCAATGGCAAATGCGATTTCCTTTTCATTTTCATATTATTTGACAACTGCATTTTAATTTTTATTTTGACATAAATAATGCTTGCACAAATGGAAAATGAGGATACATTTTTAATATTGCATTTAAATGTTCAAGTTTGAATTAATATTTGAATATTGTCCGCAGTATGGCGGGGTAGGACTTTGAAAATGTAATGTCAAACAGCTTTTGCATTTGAATTTTAATATTGACACAGAATGCCCATTGGAGCCTTTGAAAATGCAAATGCAAATGGGATGATTGCATTTTCACTTACATTTTGTCTCAAATAACACATATGAATGTGGAAAGTGATAATGCTATTGTTGACTTGCATTTGCATTTTCAAGTTTACATTTTCATTTGAATAAAGTCCCTTATGGGCTTCCATAGATGAGGACAGAGAGAAAGGCAGTCCTAATGTTCTCGGGGAGGTCATTCCACCACTGAGGGACAAGGACAGAGAGAAGTCACGAAAGGGGTGCCAGGCTGCGGATTTGTGTTGATTTAGTTTATTCATATCGAGACCAAGTCATCACCAAGACCAAGACTTTGAGGGACCAAGCCCAAGACCAAGACAGGGCAAGACTGAGTCAAGGCCAGGGCCAGAACCAGACTAGTGAGAGTCCTTATGAAAAAAAAGAACACCACCATCCTTACTGACAACACGCACATCACTGCTATAAAGACCATGGCAATTGGTAAACAAGGTATGACAAGGTGTCTCAGGTAATCAAGTTTAATAATTCAATAACAGCTTTGTAACAATATGCTGAAGTATCTATACAATCTTAAATAAATAACTTATATTTAGATGAATATATAAAATACATCTAGCCCAAAACTCCTATCTCTTCGACTTTATCTGTTCTGCACCATCTGTCCACTCTCTTTCCCTCTCCATCTCTCAGTCTCACACTCCCTCCATATATCTCCCTCTCCATCCCTCTCTCTCTCACCCTCCACCCACTCTCTTTCTTCACAGGTAATTGGACAGTACCCCCCCCCCCCCCTCTCTCTTAGCTGGCTCTCAGGTAGGTGTACAGAACCCCCAGGCCCCCCCCTCCTCCTCTCTCTCTCTCTTAGCTGGCTCTCAGGTAGGTGTACAGAACCCCCCCCCCCTCTGTCTTAGCTGACTCTGAGGTAGGTGTACAGAACCCCCAGGCCCCCCCCCCTCCTCTCTCTCTCTCTTAGCTGGCTCTCAGGTAGGTGTACAGAGCCCGCCCCCCCCTCCTCCTTCTCTCTTAGCTGGCTCTCAGGTAGGTGTACAGAGCCCCCAGCCCCCCTTCTCTCTTAGCTGGCTCTCAGGTAGGTGTACAGAGCCCGCCCCCTCCTACTCCTTCTCTCTTAGCTGGCTCTCAGGTAGGTGTACAGAACCCCCCCTGTCTTAGCTGGCTCTCAGGTAGGTGTACAGAACCCCCCCCCCTCTGTCTTAGCTGGCTCTCAGGTAGGTGTACAGAACCCCCCCCCCCCCCTCTCTTAGCTGGCTCTCAGGTAGGTGTACAGAACCCCCCCCTCCCCTCTGTCTTAGCTGGCTCTCAGGTAGGTGTACAGAGCCCCCAGCCCCCCCTTCTCTCTTAGCTGGCTCTCAGGTAGGTGTACAGAGCCCCCAGCCCCCCTTCTCTCTTAGCTGGCTCTCAGGTAGGTGTACAGAGCCCCCCCCCCCCCTGTCTTAGCTGGCTCTCAGGTAGGTAGAGCCCCGCCCCCCCTCTGTCTTAGTTGGCTCTCAGGTAGGTGTACAGAGCCCCCAGCCCCCCCTCCAGCACTTCTCTGATGGGTTTGAGCCGGCTCCCGTATGAGTGCCGTTATTTTTTCTTATTAATTTAACATAATCAGAAACTAGCAGTAGTACACTGTAGGTAAATCATTTTCGGGCAAGAATTTTTATTTTATTGAACTCAGATTTGATAGACAATTTTATAAAATGTTGTCTGCATTCTAATCAAATTATTAAATTAGTGCAGCAGTTATTTAATTGGTGCATCTCCATGACTCCATGACTTGTGAGGTGATGTTAGGGAGACTGTGCATTGTGACAACATCAGTCCCATCAGAACGAATCCTATCAAAGACAGGGCAGATGCACTGATGCTATACAGGAACAAGTCCAAACTGTTGGATGCTGCTGTTTTGTACAATGAGATACAGGCCTTATTTGTTATATGGCACACCGTGTTCTAATTTGAGAGTGATGGTTTTTAGAATGGTTTGTTTTTTGGATAGTGATTGAAAAAATATGTTCAATTAATACACGTGTGTAATAGGCCTAGTACATTTTTTTTGTTATTTAAGGTTTTTGTTCAAAACATAATGCAAAATTATGGAATGCTGTAAATTATAAGGTTTGGTATAATTACATAGAATAATTTCAGTGATTTGTCATAAATACCAATCATAAGTTAAAACATCGCTAAATTGTGGAAAAGTGGAACTAGATGAGGAGCCGAAAGAGCCGGCTCTTATTGCTAAGCTGAGCCAAATGATCCGGCTCACTAAAAAGAGACGGCTCTTATTGCTGAGCTGAGCCAAATGATCCGGCTCACTAAAAAGAGACGGATCTTATTGCTGAGCTGAGCTAAATGATCCGGCTCACTAAAAAGAGCCGGAAATCCAATCACTACTAGCTACAAGATTGAACTCACCCGTTTGTCTGTCAGAGGAACGCCTTATCACCACCACGGCCCTGCAGTGCTCTCTACTGGACAGATGTAGTCACAACCCTTACAGCAACATATGTAAAGCCATGCATCAAACTATATTTTCCTGAAAGACCATTGATGGGAATAAAGATTATTCTGGAAGTGTAAAACCATGAAACCAATAACCGATGCTTTCATATGATAATTTCTCAGTGTATACAGTATTATATTGTAAAAACAGACAATTTCCACTGATAGCATTCATATTGATCATTTCACAAGGTATCTAATATAGTGTTATGTGGTGGATAGAGACTATTTCTATTGATTCCCATTCAAATTCATCCTTATTGACAACACACACATCACTGCTATAAAGACCATGGCAATTGGTAAACAAGGTATGACAAGGTGTCTCAGGTAATCAAGTTTAATAATTCAATAACAGCTTTGTAACAATATGATGAAGTATCTATACAATCTTAAATAAATAACTTATATTTAGATGAATATATAAAATACATCTAGCCCAAAACTCCTATCTCTTCGACTTTATCTGTTCTGCACCATCTGTCAACTCTCTTTCCCTCTCCATCTCTCAGTCTCACACTCCCTCCATATATCTCCCTCTCCATCCCTCTCTCTCTCACCCTCCACCCTCTCTCTTTCTTCACAGGTAATTGCACAGTACCCCCCCCCCCCTCTCTCTCTCTCTCTCTCTTAGCTGGCTCTCAGGTAGGTGTACAGAGCCCCCCCCCCCCGCCTTCTCTTAGCTGACTCTCAGGTAGGTGTACAGAACCCCCAGGCCCCCCCCCTCTCTCTCTCTCTCTCTCTCTCTCTTAGCTGGCTCTCAGGTAGGTGTACAGAGCCCCCAGCCCCCCCCCCCCCCTCTCTCTCTCTCTCTTAGCTGGCTCTCAGGTAGGTGTACAGAGCCCGCCCCCCCCTCCTCCTTCTCTCTTAGTTGGCTCTCAGGTAGGTGTACAGAGCCCCCAGCCCCCCCTCCAGCACTTCTCTGATGGGTTTGAGCAGCGGATTGTGGAGGATGTGGAGGCCCTTGTCCAGGGGGTGGCAGGCCAGCCTTTGCAGCCCCAGCAGGAGGTGCATCTCCTGGGGCACGTTCTGCAGCTGGTTGTGGTCCAGGTTGAGGAGCTCCAGGAGGGCCAGGTTGCACAGCGCTTTGGGCAGGGAGTGGAGCTGGTTCCCCTCCACAATCAGGATCTTCAGCTCCGTCAGAGCGCCGATGTTCTCTGCTATGCTCTCCAGACGGTTACCGGACAGGTGGAGGAACACCTTCAGGGTCAAGACAGAGGAACAGTTTCAGTAGAGAGAGACAGGGTTAAGATAGAGGAACAGCTTCAGACCAGCTAATAGAACACCCAGCTAACCAGCTAAGGAACTACTCAGCCTGCCAGCTGACCACCTAAAGAACCACCCAGCGAACAAGCTATCCAATCAAGGAGACACCCAGCGAACAAGCTATCCAATCAAGGAGACACCCAGCGAACAAGCTGTCCAATCAAGGAGACACCCAGCGAACAAGCTATCCAATCAAGGAGACCCCCAGCTACGTAGCCACAGAACTAGCTAACATTCTCGCCAATTAGCTAATTGACTGACCAGCTAAGGAGCCATTCAGTTATCCAGCTAATGAACTAACCAGCTAAGGAGCAAAATGGCTAGCCAGCTAAACAGCTAACCAGCTAAGGAGCAAAACGGCTAGCCAGCTAACCAGCTAACCAGCTAAGGAGCAAAACGGCTAGTCAGCTAAACAGCTAACCAGCTAAGGAGCAAAATGGCTAGCCAGCTAAACAGCTAACCAGCTAAGGAGCTAAATGGCTAGCCAGCTAAACAGCTAAACAGCTAAGGAGCTAACCAGGTAACAGACAGACCCACCAGGGCCTTCATGGTGTAGACACAGCCAGGGACGTGAACAATGTGGTTGTGGCTGAGGTTGAGTTTCCTCAGGCTGGACAGAGAGGACAGGGAGGAGGGCAGGGATGTCAGCTGGTTGTTAGCCAGACTCAGGACCTGGGAGAGGGAGAGGGAGTTAGAGGGGGGTCAGAGAGGGGGTGAAGAGGGAGAGAGGGTGGAAAGGGTGAGGGGGGTGGGGAGGGAGAGAGGGTGAGGAAGGAGAGAGGGTGGAGAGAGTGAGGAGGGAGAGAGGGTGAGGAGGGTGGAGAGGATGAGGGGGTAGGGAGGGAGAGAGAGAAGGACGGAGAGGAAGGGATATGGGGAAGGAAGGAGAGAGGGTGAGAACGGAGGGAGGGACAGATGGTGAGGAGAACACCAATCATTTAGGACAGATCTGTGATGGAAATACAGAATACACTACTTGATACAGTAAACCACTACAGGAAAACAGTCACTAATCTAGTAGATCAGAGCAGATCCCAGTAGAGCACAGCACAGCACAGCCCAGCATAGCCCAGCACAGCCTAACACTGCCAGCCCAGCCCAGCCCAGATCAGCCCAGCCCAGCCCAGCACAGCACAGCCTAACACTGCCCAGCCCAGCCCAGCCCAGCCCAGCCCAGCACAGCCCAGCACAGCCTAACACTGCCAGCCCAGCACAGCCCAGCACAGCACAGCCTAACACTGCCAGCCCAGCCCAGCCCAGCCCAGCCCAGCCCAGCCCAGCACAGCCCAGCATAGCACATC
>JAPMUY010008330.1:0-22500 GCA_026901105.3 Galaxias olidus | reverse complement strand
AAAGCCGTTATGGAAACGCTTCTTTCACGACTCACATTCTGTGATAAAGTTTACGGAGAATTACATTTCGTCTGGCAAAAACAGACTGGGCAGAAAAGGGTGAATTCATAATGTCAATCAGAACATACAAAAATAAACTGTGTGTGTGTGTGTGTGTTAGGGATCTCACATTACCAGAAATTTTGTAGTTGACACCAATACCAGTGAAATTCAACGATTCTCGATACCCAATTCAATACCATGGTAAATAACAAAACAGTACATGAAATTCCATGTACTTCAACACACACTCATTTTTTGTGGCATGTAGCCTTCAGGAAAAAAATAAATAAAATAAACTATTAACATTACAAAAAAGAACAGTGGCATGCAGTCTTCAATTTTTTAAAACAAACAATACTGTTTTTAATTACAAGCAATTACCTTTATGGCACATCATTTCAATTGCAGTACCCGGCCAAGACATGAAAAACATGGAAATAACAAATAGGCCTAGGCCTATTTATATAATAATAAAAATAAACATATACCCGGGTCAATGACGGATGAGGATTTTGAATAGACCATTTTTTAAATACAAAAAATAAGGCTATCTTTGGCAATTTTTCAAACATTTGGAATGTTGTGTATTTATTGCATTCATACAAAAACATTAAGCTAAGGGAATTCTGTGATTTTCAAGCAAGGTCAATAGCCGATGACCTGAAAAATGTCATGTGGTGAGACTGTGAATCATCTTACAATTAATGTAATTCCTTAACATACTTAACATTTTAACGAGGTTTCATTATTGTTGTATAATGCTTGGAAAAACAGTATTTGCATTTATTTGGAGTTTCTCTAAATCATGATCATATATTCATGTTCTATAATGGCACAGCCTCCCTCTTTAAGTAGTTACCAGAACTATTTTTCTTTTAAAACTCACAAAACTGATTAAATTATTAAACAGACAGTGTGCACTTAAACATACTGTATCAGTAATGAATGTTCCAGCCACAAAAATCAGATATTCTATTTTTAATTGAATACAGTTATTGCTCTTCTTGGTTGAACCACATGATATATGGTCGCACCAAATGATACAATTGGTTAAATTCTATTTAAAAAGACCAACACACAATACATTCCATACAAAAAATAGAACAGAAAACAGAATAGAATAGCTTTTTTATAATTTAATAGAATTCTCTTGAACACAAACACTTCCATACACATTTTATTTATTTCTCATCCCAAACGTTTTTTAAAAAGTGCTTTGTCGAGAACTTTACAATGTTCAGAAAATTTCATGTAACTCATAAAACATTCATAAAAAGAGTAAGACACATTTAAGAGCTTTGTAGTGAATTATACAGTGATTGTGGGAGGGACACAATTCATCACATTTTATATACAGTGGCTTGCAAAACTATTCAACCCCCTTGAAATTGATCAGATTTGTCTGGATTACAAATGATACATTGAGATTTTGTTCTGTTTCATATTTTATTTCAAAAGACGGACCCTCAAAATGTATTCTTTAAAGTGACATTAGTTTTATGTTAGAAACATTTAGTAAGAAAAATAAATAACTGAAATATGCTGTTTGCATAAATATGCAACCCCTGTGCTTTGGAAACTACAAGTTGACACAAATAAAAAATATTGCCCTAACGAGGACACTGTAGGCCTTACAATTGGCCACACCTCTG
The DNA here is from genome assembly GCA_026901105.3 of Galaxias olidus. Lineage (NCBI taxonomy): Eukaryota > Metazoa > Chordata > Actinopteri > Galaxiiformes > Galaxiidae > Galaxias > Galaxias olidus. Next base: position 20,806 of record JAPMUY010008330.1, on the reverse strand, counting down.
AAACATAGAATAGCTCACATTTTCTGTAAGAAGCCATTACTCAAGAACAACCATATCAAAGCACGTCTGGAGTTTGCCAGAAAGCATGAGAGTGACCCAGCTAAGATGTGGGACAAGGTTTTGTGGTCTGATGAGACAAAGAGAGATTTTTGGCTTAAATTCAAAGCCGTATGTGTGGTGGTGCAAACCTAACACTGCCCGTGTCTCAAGAAACACCATACAGGTGGCAGCATCATGCTGTGGGTATGCTTTTCATCAGCAGTGACTGGGCATCTCGTTAAAATTGAAGGAAGAATGGGTGGAGCAAAATACAGGGAGATACTCCAAGAGAACCTGCTTCAGTCTGCTAAAAAACTGAAGCTTAGAAGAAACTTCACCTTTCAGCAGAACAGTGATCCCAAGCACAAGGCCAAAGCAATACAGGAGTGGTTAAACAACAAAAAGGTTAATATCCTACAGTAGCCAATGTCCAGATCTCAATCCCATCGATAATCTGTGGCACTGTTTGAAAGTTGAGGTCAAACCAACATGAGCAACCTGTAGCAAATCTGTCAAGGTTAAAATAGTCATAAATCATTGATTAATACATAATCACCAAAATAACATTTCATGCTGTAGGTAAATGGTTTTGGTAGACTGGTTTCAACTGAGAGTAGAATAGATTAGACTGGTTCTCCTCCAGACACAGGAGACTGTAGTACCAGCTCACACAGAGACACTGAAGAGTCATGCCAACAAACCCAGAACCCAGGGTAGAGGGGTTCAGTGAATGTGGAGTGGAAGGTGTGTAGGAGGGTCAGTGTGTCAAAGGAGACTCTGTAGAAGGACAGAGTGCCACCAGGCCAGTCCAGATACACTCCTACTCTGGAGGGGTCAGAGGGGGTCTCAGGCAGGACAGTCCCCTCCCCATCGTGCCAGACAGAGTAACTGACACTGCTGTTCCCTCCTGTGGTTCTGGTGCAGGTCAGACTCCAGGATTTGTCATTCTCTCCAAGAAGACTGTCACCACCATCTCCTCTCCTGTTGATTCCTCTGTATGTCACTCCTATATGAATCGTGTCTCCACTCCACTCTACCTCCCAGTAACAGCGTCCAGTCAGACCCTCTCTACACAGCACCTGTCCACAGTCCTCAAATCTCTCTGGGTGATCAGGATACGGCTGCTCCTCTTCCCCCCATGTCACCTTTCTGTTCTCCTCAGACAGAGAGAGGAGTCTGTGTGCTGTGTTTGGGTCCAGAGTGAGATCACAGGCATCTGATAGGAGAGAACAAGACACACAGCAGGCATTCACTGATCCCACTAATGTGTTGTGTGTCAAGCAAGTAAGATTTTCTATGTTCTATGAGTGTGTTTGTGTGTGGACAGTGTGAAGTGTCAGACAGCAGTGTAACTACCAGGTCTACCATGCATTTATCTCCTCCAGACTCGACTATAGCGATGCACTTTATTCTGAGATCAGCAAGTGAAACATCCAAAGATTGTAATTGATTCAAAACACTGCTGCAAGGTTTTTAACTCGTACCAGAAGAAAAGACCACGTTACACCAGATTACTCCTATCCTTGCAGCCCTTCATTGGTTACCTGTGAGATTTAGAATCTATTATAAGATGTTACTACTAGTATTCAAAGCCTTGAATAGTTTGGCTCCTGCCTATATCTGTGATCTGCTTTTACCATACAAACCCGATCGCTGCATGAGATCCTCCAGCAGGGCCCTTCAAATACAGTGCAGCCTAATTCCAAAATGGATTAAAAAAAAAAAAAATTCTCAACATTCTACACACAATACCGCATAATGACAAAGTGAAAAAAGTTTTTTAGCATTTTTTGCAAATGTATTAAAAATAAAAAAAATTCAATATCACATGTACATAGGTATTCACACCCTTTACTCAATACTTTGTTGAAGCACCTTTGGCAGCAATTACAGCCTCAAGTCTTCTTGAGTATGATGCTACAAGCTTGGCACACCTATTTTGGGGCAGTTTCTCCCATTCTTCTTTGCAGATAGTCTCAAGCTCCATAAGGTTGGATGGGGAGCGTCGGTGCACAGCCATTTTCAGATCTCTCCAAAGATGTTCAATCGGGTTCAAGTCTGGGCTCTGGCTGGGCCACTCAAGGACATTCACAGACTTGTCCCGAAGCCACTCCTTTGTTATCTTGGCTGTGTGCTTAGGGTCGTTGTCCTGTTGGAAGGTGAACCTTCGCCCCAGTCTGAGGTCCAGAGCGCTCTGGAGCAGGTTTTCATCAAGGATCTCTCTGTACATTGCTGCATTCATCTTTCCCTTGATCCTGACTAGTCTCCCAGTTCCTGCCGCTGAAAAACACCCCCACAGCATGATGCTGCCACCACCATGCTTCACTGCAGGGATGGTATTGGCCAGGTGATGAGCAGTGCCTGGTTTCCTCCAGACATGACACTTGGCATTCAGGCCAAAGAGTTCAATCTTGGTTTCATCAGACCAGAGAATTTTGTTTCTCATGGTCTGAGAATCCTTTAGGTGCCTTTTGGAAAACTCCATGCGGGCTGTCATGTGCCTTTTACTGAGGAGTGGCTTCCGTCTGGCCACTCAACCATAAAGGCCTGATTGGTGGAGTGCTGCAGAGATGGTTGTCCTTCTGGAAGCTTCTCCCATCTCCACAGAGGAACACTGGAGCTCTGTCAGAGTTACCATTGGGTTCTTGGTCACCTCCCTGACCAAGGCCCTTCTCCCCCGATTGCTCAGTTTGGCCGGGCGGCAAGCTCTAGGAAGAGTCCTGGTGGTTCCAAACGTCTTCCATTTGCGAATGATGGAGACCACTGTGCTCGTTGGGACCTTCAATGCTGCAGAAATTTTTTTGTACCCTTCCCCAGATCTGTGCCTCGATACAATCCGGTCTCAGACAATTCCTTGGACTTCATAACTTGGTTTGTGCTCTGACATGCACTGTCAACTGTGGGACCTTATATAAACAGGTGTGTGCCTTTCAAAATCATGTCCAATCAATTGAATTTAGCACAGGTGGACTCCAATGAAGTTGTAGAAACATCTCAAGGATGATCAGTGGAAACGGAATGCCCCTGAGCTCAATTTTGAGTGTCACAGCAAAGGGTGTGAATACTTATGTACATATTTTATTTTTTCATTTTTAATACATTTGCAAAAAATTCCAAAAAACCTTTTTCACTTTGTCATTATGCGGCTTTGTATGTAGAATGTTGAGAATTTTTTTTTATTTAATCCATTTTGGAATTTGGCTGTAACATAATAAAATGTGGAAAAAGTGAAGGGGTATGAATACTTTCCGGATGCACTGTAGTTCCAAGATCAAAATTCTGCAACAAGGGTGACCGGGCCTTTGCTGTTCAAGCCCCTAAGCTTTGGAACTCCCTGCCTGAGATCAGTTTCCTCTTTTAAATCACTTCTTAAAGCTCACCTTTATCTTAAATCTTTCTCTTAACCACCGCCTTTTATTTTGTCATTTTAGTTTATTTGTGATTTTACTCTGTGATTTTACTGTGTCTTACTTATATTCAATTATTTTTACTTTTTTTTTTTTTTGTAAAGCACCTTGTAACCCTGTTTTGAAAGGCGCTAAATAAATACAATTATTATTATTATTGTTATTATTACTGTTATTATTACTATTATTATAATAATAATAATAATAATAATAATAATACTGGATCAATACTCACATCTTCTCAGTTCAGCTGCTGGTACCAGAGTCAGTACATGATCCACACTGTAGAGAGGAGCACAGCAACAGACAGTCATCTGCAGGTCAACTCAAACACATGGTCACAACACTCATCTATACTGGAAACTCTGCTGCTGCTGCTAGTGCTGCAGGTGGGACTGGAACACTGCTGTCCCGGATTGGCTGTCTAATAACATCAAAGGAAACCATGGTCACTAGAAACACCTCTCATAATCATTGTCACACTAAGAAAGTCTTAAGAATGAGTACCATGTCTGACAAAAGATAATAATACACTGTGTATGTTGTAAATATTGATCATTTTATAATTACTCATGGAGTAGCACAAGACCAAGGTGTATGTAGTAAATTGGTATGGAAACGAGGATATGTAAACAACTATTCTGTTTGTTTAATATATACTGACTTGAATATCTCCAGTCTGCAGTGTGGGTCATCTAGTAACCCAGAAAACAGCTTCACTCCTGAGGATCCTGGGTGATTGTAGCTCAGGTCCAGCTCTCTCAGGTGGGAGGGGTTGGAGCTCAGAGCTGAGGCCAACACTTCACAAAAATCTGCTTTGAGATTACAGTCAGCAAAAGGAAAAGCATATATTGTATCAACAAAATATCAGGCTGTTTTAAAAGTAAATATATTACTCGAATCGATTAAAGACTGATGTTATATGTTGTTATACAATTTGTTTAGAAAAATATGTATCCAGACTTTTAGTTTTTACGTAGTTACAGTATTTTACGTACATGCAAGAATCAGTGTAGAATATGAACAAAGTCTTATTAATATACTTACTGTTATCAAAGTGCTGTTTGACACTCGGCTGAGTGGGTGGCTGCAGTGCAGGTCGTGTTCTGGATCTCTTCCTACACTGGGGGCAGCCATAGTCTCCTGATGGACCAGACTGGTCCCAGTATGAGGTGATGCACTGTCTGCAGAACCAGTGTCCACAGGTGATAGAGACTGGATCCCTCAGAAGCTCTTCACACACTGCACACCTGGACTGGACCTCCGGCAGAGCAGAACCACTCTTCTCACTGCAAGATGCACACCAAGATAAGTTACTTGATTGAAAGAGGTTTGTAAATCTCACGTTAAAAGTTGAGACATTTTTTAATTTGAATTGTCCTGTTGCTTTATAGTAAGCAATAATATTACATGTGAAGTGCTGTAATCTGGCTGAATACCCTTTTGTATCATATACCCAAGCTCTCAGGGGAACCATGAAGGATTTTGCCTCACTTCCTCAAATAATTTGTTTAACTCTATGACATTTAAATTTGGTTTAATTTAATAATTAATAAGGGCAGAACGGTGGCTCAGTGGTTAGCACCCTTTGCCTCACAGCATGAAGGTCCTGTGTTCTAATTAAATGATTAATAATTACGTTTTCATCACAGATTCATGGGACAATGTCAAAGTAGAAAACTATTGATCATGATGAACTGCAATGAGCTAACTTCCAGTGCAACAAAAATAAAATAATTCTACATGAAGCTTTTTCCTGATGCCACCCCACAGCGACCCCCATCTGAAGGCTCAACATACAATACATCCAGGTCACCATGGTAACCCCAACAGTATATCCAGATCACCAATGTAACCCCAGCAATACATCCAGGTCACCAATGTAACCCCAACAATACATCCAGGTCACCAATGTAACCCCAACAATACATCCAGGTCACCAATGTAACCCCAACAATACATCCAGGTCACCAATGTAACCCCAACAATACATCCAGGTCACCAATGTAACCCCAGCAATACATCCAGGTCACCAATGTAACCCCAACAATACATCCAGGTCACCAATGTAACCCCAATAATACATCCAGGTCACCAATGTAACCCCAATAATACATCCAGGTCAGAGCACCAAATTAACCCCAGCCACACATCCAGGGCCTCCAGCTCTTGACAAAACTCTGATCCGGTGTCTCCGTGGAAAACAACCGGTCACTCTTCATGGAGACACAGCTGGGTACAGGGGAGTCTGGTCTCTCCTGGTGGAGTGAACTTCAACACAACACAGAGAAACATGTTACGCTGACTAATAATGATGTCATGATATCACTGCTGAACTTTGAGATGAAGAACAGTCCTGGGGCCTCATTTACGCACCAAAGAAGGCGTACGCATCTTTCTACACAAACTTTGGGATTTATAAAAAATAAATGTGACAGGAAAATGTGCGGGCACTTTTAACCGTGCATGTCCACAAAACTGGAGAAATTAGAAACTGCAACTCTGATGGAAGAAGTATGAATCTCGAGAAACATGATGTAATTGATACCATTGTGTAAAATTTATCAAAAAGTCTAGCTCTCACCCATTGTATATGAACAGTTCCCTGGAGTACACAACATGACCGTTGCTCAGACTGGTGACTGTACGTGTGTGTACATGTGTACGTGTGTGTGTGTGTGTGTCTACGTGCACAGAGTGCCCGGGCATGCACCCCTTAGCAATTTGCCTTTATCACGTATGCCAGGATTTGTTCTTGAGTATGGATTCATATTAATTAGGGGCATTTCACTGACTATTTACAGTTAGGCCCAAAAATATTTGGACAGTGACACAATCTTCATGATTTGGGCTCTGCATGCCACCACATTGGATTTGAAATGAAACAACTACAACGGAATTGAAGTGCAGACTTTAAGGTTTAATTCAAGGGGTTGAACAAAAATATATGATTAAACATGTAGGAATTGTAGCTGTTTTTATACAAACGCTCCTCATTTCAGGGGCTCAAAAGTAATTGGACAAATAAACATAACCAAGTAAAATGTTACTTTTCAATATTTTGTTGAGAATCCTTTGCAGGCAATGACTGCCTGAAGTCTGGAACCCATGGACATCACCAAACGCTGGGTTTCCTCCTTTGTGATGCTTTGCCAGGCCTTTACTGCAGCGGTCTTCAGTTGTTGCTTGTTTGTGGGTCTTTCTGCCTTAAGTTTTGTCTTGAGCAAGTGAAATGCATGCTCGATTGGGTTGAGATCTGGTGATTGACTCGGCCATTGCAGAATATTCCACTTCTTTGCTTTAAAAAACTCCTGGGTTGCTTTTGCAGTATGTTTTGGGTCATTGTCCATCTGTACTGTGAAGCGCCGTCCAATCAACTTTGCTGCATTTGGCTGAATCTGAGCAGAAAGTATATCCCTATACACTTCAGAATTCATCCGGCTGCTTCTGTCTTTTGTCACATCATCAATAAACACAAGTGACCCAGTGCCATTGGAAGCCATGCATGCCCATGCCATCACACTGCCTCCACCATGTTTTACAGAAGATGTGGTGTGCTTTGGATCATGAGCTGTTCCAATTCTCCTCCAAACTTTCTTCTTCCCATCATTCATCACCCATGCAAAGGGTGTTTGTTTTGTAAACGTTTTGCATTTGGGGGCCAGACATTATTGACATAAAACACCTAAAATACTACCGTCACCATAAAAAAACACTTGGAGTAATAATTATTATACAAACAATATTAATTACAGTGCCTTTTTTTAAGTTAGGAAGTGCTTGGTAGTAACGCAAATATGCAATGAAAAACAAAGATAATAAAGTACAGTTGCATAGCATTCATCAGGTACAAGTGATATGAATGTGAATAGATTGTCTTAGACATGCTGGAAGTGGTCAAGGGAGAGAGATTGAGTTGTGAAGTGCATTAAGTGTATGTGTATGTATGTATGTATACAGATGTGATTCGACAAGCCTTTACGACACCATCACCATGGTTTCTGCTAAATGGATTTTCATGAAATTTGCCATGGGTGCTCCTAGTTGAGTCGCTGATGTGGTATCTTAGGTCTGGATTGATAGTTGCAACTGTATTTGATCACATTGGCTGTCCAAGAGGCTTTATTGTACAGTATGGGGAGATGGACCTAGGAACTGGATGGACCTAGTTTGGTGACTCTACGTCATATGGTGTTGGAGATATGGCCTTTCAAATTTCGCTAATTCGCTTCATTTTTGATAGCGCCAACATGTGGTCAATTGGGGTCATCTTTGGTTTGGGAGCAGCGGTTACCATGACCAACCAGCATACATAGCTTCAAGTCTCTAGCATGTAATATAGAGATATAACATACAGTGGGTACGGAAAGTATTCAGACCCCTTTACATTTTTCACTCTTTGTTATATTGCAGCCATTTGATAAAATCGAAAAAGTTCATTTTATTTCTCATTAATGTACACTCAGCACCCCATCTTGACAGAAAAAAACAAATGTAGAAATTTTTGCTAATTTATTAAAAAAGAAAAACTTAAATATCACATGGTCATGAGTATTCAGACCCTTTGCTCAGTATTGAGTAAAAGCACCCTTTTCAGCTAGTACAGCCATGAGTCTTCTTGGGAATGAGACAACAAGTTTTTCACACCTGGATTTGGGGATCATCTGCCATTTTTCCTTGCAGATCCTCTCCAGTTCCGTCAGGTTGGATGGTGAACGTTGGTGGACAGCCACTTTCAGGTCTCTCCAGAGATGCTCATTTGGGTTTAGGTCAGGGCTCTGTCTGGGCCAGTCAAGAATGCTCACAGAGTTGTTCCGAAGCCACTCCTTTGTTATTTTAGCTGTGTGCTTAGGTGCATTGTTTTGTTGGAAGGTGAACCTTCGGCCCAGTCTGAGATCCTGAGCACTCTGGAAGAAGTTTTCTTCCAGGATATCTCTGTACTTGGCCGCATTCGTCTTTCCGTCAATTGCAACCAGTTGTCCTGTCCCTGCAGCTAAAAAACACCCCCATAGCACGATGCTGCCACCACCATGTTTCACTGTTGGGATTGTATTGGGCAGGTGATGAGCATTGCATGGTTTTCTCCACACATACCGCTTAGAATTAACGCCAAAAGTTCAATCTTGGTCTCATCAGACCAGAGAATCTTATTTCTCATAGTCTGGGAGTCCTTCATGTGTTTTTTGGCAAACTCTATGCGGGCTTTCACATGTCTTGCACTGTGGAAAGGCTTCCGTCAGGCCACTCTGCCATAAAGCCCCAACTGGTGGAGGGCTGCAGTGATAGTTGACTTTGTCTAACTTTCTCCCATCTCCCTACTGCATCTCTGGAGCTCGCCACAGTGATCTTTGGGTTCTTCTTTACCTCTCTCACCAAGCCTCTTCTCCCACTATTGCTCAGTTTTGCTGGACGGCCAGGTCTAGGAAGAGTTCTGGTCGTCCCAAACTTCTTCCATTTAAGGATTATGGAGACCACTGTGCTCTTAGGAACCTTGAGTGCTGCAGAAATTATTTTGTAATCATGGCCAGATCTGTGCCTTGCCACAATTCTGTCTCTGAGCTCTTTGGGCAGTTCCTTTGACCTCATGATTCTCACTTGCTCTGACTTGCACTGTGAGCTGTAAGGTCTTGTATAGACAGGTGTGTGCCTTTCCTAATTACGTCCAAACAGTTTAATTAAACACAGCTGGACTCCAATGAAGGAGTAGAACCATCTCAAGGAGGATCAGAAGAAATGGACAGCATGGGAGTTAAATATGAGTCTCACAGCAAAGGGTCTGAATACTTATGACCATGTGATATTTCAGTTTTTCTTTTATAATAAATTAGCAAAAATTTCTACATTTCAGTTTTTTTCTGTCATGATGTGGTGCTGTGTGTACATTAATGAGAAATAAAATTTACTTTTTCGATTTTAACAAATTGCTGCAATAAAACAGAGTGAAAAATTTAAAGGGGTCTGAATACTTTCCGTACCCACTGTATATTCCCTTAAATATACAATTAAGTCAATTACTTTAGTACTTTGACAAGAAGTAAAGTAATGAATGTAAAATATTTAAATATCTGTATTTAATTCAGAGCTTGCCTTTTTGTCAGTTAATTGTCTCCGGTTTATCAGAACCCCCTGAATAGCGGGTTCTACCTTCACACAAGGCCCCAATATCCTTCATTACTTGTGACAAAGAAAAATGGACGAGCCCTCATCCCAAACCCCAAAGTCAGGGTATAGGGGTTCAGTGAATGTGGAGTGGAAGGTGTGTAGGAGGGTCAGTGTGTCAGAGGACACTTTGCAGAAGGACAGAGTGCCACCAGGACAGTCCCTCTCTAGATACACTCCTACTAGACACATTACAACATCATCATTCACTGACCCCAGAATGGACACACACACACACACACACACACACACACACACACACACACACACACACACACACACACACACACACACAATTAACTGGTCTGCATGTGTGTGTTAGCCTATTAGTGTGTTTGTGTTTACAGTACATGTATATGTTTATGTGTGTGTGTCTTTCTGTTTTTGTGGGTGTGTATGTATTTGTATCTGTTTGTGTGTGTATGTGTGTGTCTGTATTAGGGATGTTACGAGAACCGATACTTCGCTACCTAGTAGATGCCAAAATTTAAAAAACGTGACAGTACTCGTTTTAAATAGTGCTGAAGGTACCGGCTGCAGTTATGTAAGCGAACAAACACTAGCAAAAAGTTAATAATTTTAAATATGCCTGGTGTTATTTTCTCGTCACACATTCTCCAGACTTTAGTCGGGAGAACTCCGGAATAATTAGCCAGTTTAAACAGCGTCAGCCTAGTCTACGTTGGTTCTTTATTTCCTTCTAAGTTAACTTGCAGCAATGAAACAAGTGGACTAGGGAAATTCAATGGAACAGTTGATTTTATATTTCATTCACTCGATTGCATTAAAACCACCACCTCAGCCAAAAAGAAACAAAACAAACAGGAAAAGTTCACTTTCTCTTGAAGTATGCTGTGTCCTCCCCTGTATAATTCAAGAGATAGTTAACTTTTCAGGTGAATTAGCTGTAGTAGTTTACACCCCGATGAAGCAGGGGAACAGTTGACTCTTTGTAATCTCGCTTGGACGTGTAATAAAATGTGCACGTATATTTATTATTATTATTATATAAATAGGCCTCTTTTTTGTAATGTTAATAATTGTTTATTTTAAATATGCCTGGTGTTATTTTCTCGTCACACATTCTCCAGACTTTAGTCGGGAGAACTCCGGGATAATTAGCCAGTTTAAACAGCGTCAGCCTAGTCTACGTTGGTTCTTCATTTCCTTCTAAGCTTGTTTTGCTTGTTTTAAACTATTCAACTACCACTGTTCTTTTTTGCAATGTGTGTAATTGTTGTTCCTTTTGATTAAACTTTTATTTTGCTTCAAGGTTACATGCCACTGTTGTTTTTTGGTAATGTTTTAAACAAAATGACTCCTGTGTGTGTGTGTGTGTGTGTGTGTGTGTGTGTGTGTGTGTGTGTGTGTGTGTGTGTGTGTGTGTGTGTGTGTGTGTGTGTGTGTAGGCAGTGTCAAAACTCACATCTTCTCAGTGCAGGTGTTGGGACCCTGTGTTCTCCTCCATGCTCTACACTGTAGGGAGGAGCAGCACAACAACAGACAGTCATCTGCAGGTCAACTCAAACACATGGCCATTCCAGGACAAACCAGCTGTTGGTCATAGTTTTTTACTTTCTATTTCGGATGTCAGTAGTTAGTTACTGTATGGTCCTCGATTTCTGATGTCAGTAGTAGTGTTGGGACTAATGCGTTACAAAGTAACAAGTTACCGTAATTTCACTACTATTCGTGATAACTAGTAAAGCAATGCATTATTCTTCACATTTGAGTAACTAAATTACAGTTACTGAAAATGTAAATGGGGCCATTATTAGTTACTGTTATTTCCCCCATTTTACCTGATAACAAATGTGGATTTTATTTTGCCTCCTGGTCACTCTTTACTGTTTATGTTCAAACATGACTCTTTCCTGTTTATATTTCTGCGTGCAGTTCGGAAGCTCACCGTTCTGTATAGCCCCCCTTCTTATGCCCCCTCAAAGTTATTTCATGAGTGTGAGGAAGAAGGTTACATGTTGTTTAGGGTTTTCTAATGTTATTTAAGGCCAGACACTACAGGTGAATAGGGTAAAAATTTTAACTAATAGATATCCCCATGGAACCTCCCCAATAGATTACTTACATTATGCTCCACTAGTAGTGTTTGGACTTGGGATGTGCGCGACTAGTCGGTTAAACGTTGCTGCCATTGCTAGTCGGCACCAGAAATACTAGTCGGTTTTAAACGTATTATAATATTTTTGCCATGTTTTTAGGATGAAACGCCATCAGAATATAGATAGGAATACACAATTAGTGGAGATTTTGTACTCGGAGTAAGTCACACTAAAAGAAAAAAAATGACAGAAAACCGCTATCAGAAGTCGATACCGGCCAATGAGATAGCGTGTACCCCGCCTCTCACCCTATATCAGCTGGGATAGGCTCCAGCCCCCCCCCCGCCCCCCCCATCAAAATATCGCTCAAACACGCTAACAATTCATAAAGTTACACTACTTTTGCAGAGGCGGAGTACAAAAATACTTGTATAATGCACATAATTTAGTGCAGTTTGATACAATTGTTTACAATATCAATGTTAAAGAACACTTGCTATGGAAGCAAAATAACGAAAAATCATAAAATTGAGTGGATGCTGTGTATTAGACCACTTAATTACATATATTGTGTGCTGTGTATTAAAAGGACAATCCTACACATTATAATCTGTTCAAGGTCTGTCAATGGTCATTGTTACGATCTCGGTAGGCTCTCCCCCTCTCTTACAGCGCACTCCTGTATTTGATACCACGACACAATGGCAGAGGCGTGCCTAGAGGCTTAGGACTGAGCCTGAGCACCAACAAGGGAGGGTCTAACGTCTAAACCAATGACTTCTCTCCATTCAGTTGACATATGATCTTGTGTTCTACCACTGTATAGAACGAGGGCACACCCCTCCCAGGTGGTGGCATTCGGTATACTGGGTCGGTGTGTGTCTGTGTGTGTGTAGCCAGGACAGCAGACTGGTGTAGCGTGGTGTTGCCCTTTGATATCTTTTGATATCATCGTATTCTTGACATTATTATTTTGTATTGATTATTTTATTGATGAAAGCTTGCTATCGCTTATTCCTCTAGTCCTGTCGTCTCTCAGAACTGCGGGACAGGACACCGTGTCTTGCCTTAAATATGTATTGTTACCTAAGTACGTTCCATAACGAAGTAAATACTTTTTAGGGGTGCCTCGGGTGTTCTAAATTCATACGTTTTGGCTCTGGAGGAAACTAACTGGTAATGAACGTTTGCTACGCGCTCTATCTTTAGTGGTTGTAGTTGCTAGCTAGGTAAAGTTGACATACTGGCTAGTTAAAGTCACAGCAGCGGTACCAGCTTGAACAAAACTAGGGTAAGGCAAGCAGTAAGACAAACTACGATTAAACTAATGCGTTTCAATGCCTCAGTCGGGCAGATACAAGCGCACGGTTTAATTGTTAACACGTGTTTGTTGCGCAGAACTGTTAAATCAGGAAAATTACCACCTTGAAGGTATAAAGCAATTGGGTAACCAGTATAAATGAATATTAACTACTGGCGTTAGACTATTTATAGGCAACTATGGGCGTTATAAGGGTGGGACAAGACACGCGCACACCTGCGCCAGAGTTTGAGGTGGTTCTGATTTATAAAGGGAAATTGGCGTGCGTGCACATTGTTTTATAAATCTGAATGTTTTTGTGGGCACGCAATTCCTGAGTTTCGTCCGTATGCAACCTTTTGAAATTAATCTTTTTCACAGTTTTATAAATGAGGCCCTTGGTCTTGTTTTGATTCAGTGGAGACGTGCATATACAAACGGAGGTGACAGGTGTCAGTCAGCAAGCCATCCTAAAGTGTTTTGAAGGTCTTCACAATCATCAGATTCTCTAAACAAAAACGGTATTAGTGTGAAAATTACTGCCATAAAATGCACTGCTCGCGCACCTTTTGTCCGCTCGCAAGAAAAGACCAATCCATCTCAAAGTCCCGGGCTGAATATCTGTCCCAGTACGTCCCTGGTCGTAACCATCCAAGGCAGACTTACCATGAGCTACATAGCAGCAGAAAGGGAGGTGCTCATAAGGGGTAATACCTGGAGCTGTTTGGGGGTTTTGCTATTTTGCTGTGCCTTGCTGGAGGCTCTGTGTATCGCTCTCCCTAGCTGGCCTGGCCAGATCTTTATGGTCGTCCTTTTCTCCATTTAGAGCACACCATTTGACATACGTATTTTGTTGTTTAATAAACAGAATTGGTTATTTCAGAACTAAGACTTGTCTCCATCTTTGTCACTGCCTACGAGCGGGTAGTGCCAAAACAAAAACTCTTATTATTTTTTTTATCACTATTAGCTGTTACACATGCTTCCATTACTCACTGTAACTTTCTAAGTATAACATACACAACCAGTCTATGAAGGGACATGACGACTATACTTTAAGTTGAGTAATGCAGACAGAACAACATTACTCCAGTGGTTTTCACATGGACAGCAACTTCTGTTTCAGATGTATCTTGTATATTCTGGTTATTAATATTAGTATTTACTAACTTGAGTGTCTCCAGACTGCAGTGTTTATCCTCCTGTAAAGCAGAGAGCAGCTTCACTCCTGAAAATCCAGGGTGATTGTAGCTCAAGTCCAGCACTCTCAGGTGGGAGGGGTTGAACCTCAGTGCTGAGGCCAAAGAAGCACAGCCTTCCTCTGTGACCATACAGCCTGACAGCCTGCAGAGTTCAGTCAAATGTGAATTACCATTTACGAAGTACTGTGTCATTATATATTTAAATTAGGTTAGGATGGAGTAATATTCACCTCAGAGTCTCCAGTCTACAATATGGACTATCTAATCCAGCAGAAAGCAGCTTAATCCCTGAATCCTGCAGGTCATTGTTACTCAGGTCCAGCTCTCTCAGGAGGGAAGGGTTGGAGTTCAGAGCTGACTTCACCACTTCACAAAAATCTGCTTTGAGATTACAGCCAGCAAGTCTGTCAGTAGAGAGGAAGTAACAGATTATGTGGTTATCTTAGACTGTATAATATAGCACATCTACGGGGAGCTTCATGATAAATAAGACAACAATACCAATTGTTAATACCAACTACTAATTTTATTTTCAACTGTGCTCATTTTTGAGTTGATGATGAGGAGCGCAGGGAACGAGAGGGGGTATAGTCCTGAAGGTCAGATACTGTGGGGACGCTTGATTGAGGTACGGGCGATGTGTTGGAGGTGAAAGAATGCAGTCCGAGTTATGGAGTTGATGTGAGAGGCAAACGGTACAGTTCCAAATGTGAGAGAGAAGTTGATGTACTAATGTTGTCAAGGGGAGGTTGCTAGGTGGCTGTAGTAGCTGACTGTAGAGAAGAGGGCTCTGGTGTTATACACTTCAAAGAGCACAGCTTGTGTGCACCTGTTTTTCCCCTGTATATATTCTCTGCATTTCTCCTGTTTGTTGCTCAATTATTGAATCTGTAAAGTCTTTACTCCTAAACAAACCAGTCCTTTGTTGTTTTACGTTTTGGAGTGCTTTGAGTTTTTGTTGCACCACCTTAGTTTTGGCTCTATTATTATTGGGTTAGTCCCATGTTTGACCCAGTTATCACAGATCATTATAAATCCCCTTCTCTTGGTTTCAATTTAAAACTTTATAAAAGTTTTCCCAAATGATGGTTCATCGCACGGCATGTAATGGTACGGAACCTTTCTGTTTGGGTTAGAAAAATAATAACGGTTGTATTATGTTGTAGGAGTATTTCAGATATGGAATAACTCTATGTTTAACAGTCACTCGAGTCATTGAAACAACACTGTAAAAATGTGAGACAACTCCAGTGACAGCCATGATAACAGCGGACTGTTGTACCTCTAGCCAATCACAGAAGTCGGCTTATGAATGTAGCCCTGGATAAAATCAATTTAGACACTGGGATGTAAATATTGTTTTCTGAAATAGTTCCAAATGTATAAATATGGTTGAAATAGATACAGATAGGTAAAATGCATAACAATCAAGAATAATAATTTTTACAGTTCAATGGTCAGAATTCATGCATCATCATGTTTGTTTGACATGTACATGAGCCAGCACATGTAGTCGCCTTAACAGCCTAACTTGGCTAGCAGTATAATATGCCAGTCTTTCACTTTCTTTGCAATGTCCTAAAACTAACAGCCAACCCCCAGGTAGAGGGGCGGGGCTTAGTTGTAAGCAGCCAGGTCCCTGGTTTTGGAGAACGGGAGAAGCGAATTATCCCGTCAAGTGTACATTTGAATATTGTACGAGAGAAATAACATTCCTAACTTAGGTTTGACGACCAGTTAACCTATGGTTTAGATTATTGTGAGCTACAAGAGCTGATTCATCTGAAAGAGGAGACGGACAATTGTGACTGTAAGAGAGAAGATTGGGAAAGCTCCTTTGGACCACTATAGAGAACTGATTGCTACTGTAGACAGGTGCTGAGTTTCTTCTGCCGGTAGTCCATTACCCAGTTCCCCCTCATCTACCCCTCTGAATATTCCCTGGGTTCGTGAGTACTGATACACTTGCACGTGCCTTTTCTTCTGATTACTTGTGTGAATAAGTGAAGCGGTCATCACAGTTTTAGGCCTCCACGCTCCCAAGCCTCAGACTCAGGCCTGAAGGTGTTTTGTTTTTCATTTTATGGTTACGTTGTATAGTGAGCATATGTATGAGTGTGTGGGCCTACTGTATCTTGTGGATGGTCATATGTTAAAGATGCCATGCACTTGTGATATTAGATTCTACAAAAGGTTACAGATTTAAATATTTAAAAGAGACTTAAAGGTAATGAGAGAAACTAATAATTCTAACTATTATTTATTTTAATAATTTTATATTTATTAAATTTGTATTCCTAAGAGACCTATGGTAATTTTGTTTTGTGTTTCTGGGCAAATAAAATTCTAATCAAAGACCAATTATTGTTAATTTTAGAAAAAGGAATCCAAAGGAAGTAAGCATCATAATAATTATTGATTGTATGCACCTGTTTTGCATCATATTATCAATAATAATAAGTGCAGGTAATAGCGCTCCTATATTTGAAACCAAACCTCAGGCCCTGCCCATAGTACTATTTCACCTAGCAGATTCACAAAATTTTACATAGCTACCTGGGAAGGGTGTTACATGAATATTAATGACCAATGGGCGTGGATTAATTACTAGTGGGCGTTCACCAAACTGCCTGTGAGCAGGAAGGGGAAAGAGAGGCACCCTATAATAATTAATAAGATACATGGAGTCATTTTATTAATTACTTTTACATGTGCTTACGATACTGAGGACTGACACTAAAATACATTTTCTTACCGTGCCTTTCTGCAGTTCCTCACAGCAGGAAGCAGTCTCCTCCTCCCCTCCTCTGATGTGTTGTATGTCTTCAGGTCCAACTCATCCAGAACCTCCTCTGACATCTGCAACATGTAGGCCAAAGCTGAACAGTGGGCAAGAGACAGTTTCTTCTCTGCTCGGTTCTCTGACTTCAGGTACTCCTGGATCTCCTGATGTACTGAGTGGTCCTTCATCTCCATAAGACAGTGGAAGAGATTGATGCACCTTTCAGGTGAGATGTTCTTTCTCTGCATGACTTTTAGAGATTTGATGGTTTTCTCCCTACTCTCTGGACTGTTCTCTGTCTGAGCCAGCAGGCCTCCTAAGAGACTCCGGTTGGATTCCAGTGAGAGGCCATGAAGGAAGCGGACAAACAGGTCCAGGTGGCCGTTCTTACTGTCCAGGGCTTTGTTCAACACCGCCTTCAACAAATTATGGAGAGGAACATTTCTGGACAGTGATTCTCTTGTGAGAAAGACGTTTACTGCCTTAATGTTCTTGGTTGAGTAACAATACAACATGTAGACTGCAGCCAGAAACTCCTGAACGCTCAGATGAACAAAGCAGTAGACCATTCTCTGGAAGAGCACAGACTCTCTTTTAAAGATCTGTGTGCACACTCCTGAATACAGTGAGGCCTCTTTGACATCCAGACCACACTCTTCCAGGTCTTCTTGGTAGAACAAGAGGTTGCCTTTCTCCAGATGTATAAACGCCAGTCTTCCCAGCTTCAGAAGAACTTGTCTATCAGTCTCCATCAGCTCCTGTGGATTCACCTCACGTATCTCATGATACTTCTGGTTCTTCTTCTTTGTTTGAATGAGCAGGAAGTGTGTGTACATCTCAGTCAGGGTCGTGGGCATATCTCCTCTCTCGTTTCCACTCAACATGTGCATCAGAACTATAGCAGTGATCCAACAGAAAACTGGGATGTGGCACATGATGTGGAGGCTCCTTGATGTCTTGATGTGGGAGATGATTCTGTTGGCTAGGGTGTCATTTTCACTGAATCTTTTCTTGAAGAACTCCTCCTTCTGTGGGTCATTGAACCCTCTGACCTCTGTCACCAAGTCAACACACTCAGGAGGGATCTGATTGGCTGCTGCAGGTCGGGAGGTTATCCAGAGGAGAGCAGAGGGGAGCAGATTCCGCTTGATGAGGTTTGTCAACAGCACGTCCACTGATGATGTTTGTGTGACATCGGACACAATCTCATTGTGTTGGAAATCCAGTGGAAGTCTGCTTTCATCCAGACCATCAAAGATGGACACAACTTTACAGACAGCAAGCATGTCTGCTGTGATCCTCTTTAATGATGAGTGGAAAACATGTATCAGTGTGAGAAGACTGTACTGCTCATCTTTGATCAAGTTCAGCTCCCGGAATGAAAGCAGAAACATGAGAAGGACATCCTGATTTGCCCTCCCCTCTGCCCAGTCAAGGGTGAACTTCTGCACACAGAATGTTTTTCCAATGCCAGCGATGCCCTTTGTCAGAACTGTTCTGATGTGTCTCTCTTGGCCAGGTAAGGGTTTAAAGATGTCATTGGAGTTGATTGGTGTGTCATGGGAGGTGTTCATCTTGGATACCGTCTCAAGCTGCCACACCTCATGTTCATCATTAACCCCTTCAGTCTCTCCCTCCGTGATGTAGAGGTCTGTGTAGATCCTGTTGAGGGGGGTTCCAGTCCCTGCTTCATCAGTGCCTTCCATCACACATTCAAACCTCTCCTTCAGACTCATCCTGTGACTCGCTGACGCATGAAACACTTCCTGGTCCACTGTGAGTCAAAGGAAAAGCATATATTGTATCAACAAAATATCAAGCTGTTTTAAAAGTAAATATATTACTCGAATCGATTAAAGACTGATGTTATATGTTGTTATACAATTTGTTTAGAAAAATATGTATCCAGACTTTTAGTTTTTACGTAGTTATTTTACGTACATGCAAGAATCAGTGTAGAATATGAACAAAGTCTTATTAATATACTTACTGTTATCAAAGTGTTGTGTGACATTGGGTTGACTGGGTGGCTGCAGTGCAGGTCGTGTTCTGGATCTCTTCCTACACTGGGGGCAGCCATAGTCTCCTGATGGACCAGGCTGGTCCCAGTATGAGGTGATGCACTGTCTGCAGAACCAGTGTCCACAGGTGATAGAGACTGGATCCCTCAGAACCTCCTCACACACTGCACACCTGGACTGGACTTCAGGCAGAGCAGAACCACTCTTCTCCCTGCAAGATACGCACTAGATAAGTTACTCAAATGTAAAAGATTTTCAAAGTGAATGAAAATCTCATGTTGCAAATTCGAAAATTTTATTGTTCTGCTGCTATATAGTAAGCAATAATATTACACATAAAGTGCTGTAATCTGGCTCAATACCCTATTATATTATATTATATTATATACCCAAGCTCTCAGTAGCACCATGGAGGATTTTGCCTCACTTCCTCATATAATTACTTTAACTCTGACATTTACATTTTGTTGAATTTAATGGATCTAAACTATTAACCAACAGAAATGAAAGCATTAAAAGTTCAAAATCATTAAAAATACTAAGTAATTTAAATCACTAATAATTATATTTTCATCACAGATTTATGGGACAATGTCAAGGTGTGCAAATCCTGATGAATTGCAATGAGCTACCTTCCAATGCAACAAAAATAAAATAAGTCTGCATGAAAACGCCACCCCGTGAAAACTATTTCCTGATGCCACCCCGCAGCGACCCCCATCTGAAGGCTCAACATACAATACATCCAGGTCACCAATGTAACCCCAGCAATACATCCAGGCCACAGCACCATGGTAACCCCAAAGTACATCCAGGTCACCAATGTAACCCCAACAATACATCCAGGTCACCAATGTAACCCCAACAATACATTCAGGTCACAGCACTAAAGTAACCCCAACAATACATCCAGGTCACAGCACCAATGTTACCCTACTGGAATCAAGTATTACATCTAAAGAAATAATATAAGGTGTGGCAATAAATAGGTTTAATTGCTCTTTTACGTTAATACTCACCTAAAGTTAGACCAGTAGCGGCTGGTGAGCTTTTTGACAGGTGAGGCACTTTAACCCCCCACCCCACCCTACCCGATAAAGCATGAACTATTACTAGTAGTACCGCATGCCCCCTTCATGTAATATTACAAGCGCAAATTAATACCACATGAAGACCGTGCACAATTACTTAATTTACAATAAAATTATCAACTTCAATTTAATGATAGCCTGAAGAAATTGCTGCACAAAATGTTGCACGTAACAATTCCGTAACTTATTAAAATTATCCATATGCATTGCTAATGTATAGGCTATTGCAAGCTCAGTGAGCTAGCTAAGTAAATATGGTTAATGTCATTTTCTGATTAATCAACTTGGAATAAAGCCAATCAGACAAACCACGTAGGGCATGGTGTTTTGGGGCAATGATATTGTTTTGTAATATACCCGAATTATAATAATAATAACAACAGATTAACTTCTTGCTTTGAGCTTACAAACAAAGTCACTGTCCATAGAAGCCGCCATCACTAGAACTATAAATCATGTATTTATGAAATAATTATTTGATTTTGCTTTGCCTCACTTGCCTGTTCGGACGAGCTGCTACTGCGTTTGATGAAATGGGTTTATTACTGAAATTTGGTGGAAGTGGCAGTGACCGGTCACTCTTCATAGACACACAGCTGGGTGCTGGAGACTCTGGTCTCTGGGTCTGGTACTGGTCACTCTTCATAGACACAGTTGCAGTGCTGAGACTCTGGTCTCTGGGTCTGGTACTGGTCACTCTTCATAGACACACAGTTGGAAGCTGGAGACTCTGGTCTCTGGGTCT
>JAPMUY010008320.1:42500-62500 GCA_026901105.3 Galaxias olidus | reverse complement strand
CGTACGTGGTGGTGAGAAAGGACTGCCCCGTGTACGACCAGCGCTTCGTGGGCTTTGGCTGGAACAAGGTGTCCCACATCATGGAGCTGGATGCACAGGTACCGCCGCAGGCCAGGGTCAACCAGTCACTTTATCTCTGTGAACAAAACAGTTTGTCCTCCCGTCTGGATGTGAAAGCTTTCAAAGCCCTCTTTGAAAAATCCCCCTTTTGATGTTGATGTGTTGTTGACGTCTTGTTGATTAAGATGCTTAATCTAATCATGACGATCGGCTTTGATTGTGAATGGCTGAGCTTGAATATGAATCAGACACCACGTGCATGTGTTTAGCATTTCAAAGCGGTGAGCACCCCTTCTCGCGCTAACCCTGTGGTGCTGTTCTCTTCCTCCGGCCTTCAGGAGTACGACCTCATGGTCCTTCCCAACGCCTTCATGATCCACATGCCCCACGCCCCCAGCTTCGACATCTCCAAGTTCCGCTCCAGTCCCGGGTACCGCTACTGCCTGACCACCCTCAAGGACGAGTTCCACCAGGACCTGTCCAGGAAGTATGGCGCGGCCGCTCTGAAGTATCTCACAGCCCAGAGGAACATATAGACGGGGACTCCCCAGAGCCAAAGGGCCTCCAATGTCCCAGAACGGAACTGTGCTCAGCCACAGACCCAGGGTCAGTTGCTAAGGGTGGACGTATTGACGTAGTTTGACAACCCTCGGGGAGCGTCTGGAGATGGGCTCCCTGGTCTGGAGCCTCGGCAGGTCCACCCACCTCATGGATGTTACGCTCACTGCAGCGGTGACATAGAAAAACCAAATAGAACAGACAGACGTGGCAATTGAGTTACCAAACACTGTAGTCACGCTGGCGCTGGGGGGGAGGGGGGCAGGGACTTTCTAACAAAAATGACCGGGAGCATACCGGCCAGTGTCGTGCTTTCAAGCGATGGGAATACGACCACATTATGGTGATTTGTTCTGACAATCAGGGCTATTTCTGGAAAGGAAATCTGAAAAGCTATCTGTCCACATGGACACATTGGGACTGTGAGCTCAAGGACAGACTGCGTTGGAATCTGTCACATGCAGGGAGATTTAGAAGTGGAGGGGCGGAAAAAAGTTGCCCCTGCTGTAGGGATGCATTTATGTGGGGGAGAGGGGGAGTCCAATTAGGAAAACATGATCAGAAAGCCTTATCGTTTTACATTAGAGGATATTTAATGACAACTATTATAATTTTTTTATGTAAATGATTATCAATGAATAACGAACAATGGCATATTCAATATTTGTTTTTGATTTCAACCTTGAGTACGAGTTGTTATTACTCTTATTGCGTATGAATTATTATTTTTCTTTTCTATTTTCTATTTTTGCCCCTTTTTAGCCCCCAAAAGATAGTGTGTCATTGATTGAATGCCTGTAAAAGTATGCGAGTATGTGTGTGTGTGTGTGTGTGTGTGTGTGTGTGTGTGTGTGCTCACTGACAGAAATTGCTGCATCTTATGGCATGTCCTCCCCATGCTCATCACCTTGAATTATAGAATAGTACATGGCTTTGTCAAGATCTATATCATCTATACATGTCTTGTACTATTTTGTCCGTTTGCCATTAAGAATGATGGAAATGAATTGCAATTGTTCCTCTTACAAATGTTGCCATGATCCAACAGATTGGGACCAGTGCAAAATGACCAACTTCTAAACCGTTCACGCGCCACACCGTTCGCCCAGCTAAGCTATTTGTGCTAATCCTCTGTTAAAACACTACTGAGATGAGGCGAAGGACTATGGCATCGTCGGTGCCATACTATCCCTCGTGTGTCTGATTCACTGGATGTGTCGGCCATCTTCTCCACCGTCACCCCTTCTCTCTGATGCAACCGCCACCTTCCCGCCGTCAACGTACACACACTCTACCCTTGGGCCAAGGCCGGTTCTCCTCTCTGGCCGAGGTGCAGTGGGGGGCTACAGGCCAGTGGAAGGTCGTAGGGTGTAAGGAGAGGAGTAGAGCACCTAACAGAGGCACTTGAGTGGCCTTTGGTTTGACCACGGGACACGTGAGCTACACGCGGCCACACAGCTTCTGGGCCCGAATGGAGTTACCATAGTGATGGGTGCATGCCCGGGCTCATCTACCCTTCACCCCCCCCCCCCCCCCCCCCTTTCCTGTTGACTGTGCTGATTGCAGTAAATGCTAGTGCCTTTGCTGTATTGTGAAACTGGATATTGATTGTACTGTTGTATGTACCAATGGGGCCTGGGGATAGACAGGCATTCTATTTATTATTGGTGACTCAAATCAATCATATTTTTCTATGTAGGGGACAAAGTGCTTTAAATAAAATCTGCCATTTTCTACCTTTTTGTGCATTGTTTTCCTGCAAAGACATCTTGCACAGAGTAAGAGATATCATGGTTGATATTGTAACAAATGAAAGAAACGGATATTGAGATATCGCTGTACTGTGTGTATGTAAATGTCCTAACCATGTACAATTTAATTTTGAAGTGTCTTTAGTGTCTCTAAAGAGCACAGTGCACTGTCATTTGACTCCAGGAGAATTAGTCACACACAAAGGCACATGCGCCAACATACACACACACACACACACACACACACACACACATTCGGAAAGGAAAAGAGCATAGATTAAGTGCAATTCTCTGTCAGCTGTTTTCTGCCGCGACATTTATTACCGGTGCCTGGAAATTGAATTGTCTCTCATGGATGTATTGCCAAAATAATGGGCATCCAGGCAGTTCCTCTCACAAAATGGAGAGCGAAAACTGTGAAGTCAAGCATTTCCTCATCTCCGATATCAGCCGAAACAACAGACGCACAGTGATAATAATCTCCAAGAATAGAAGGAGTGGCTGCTCCAGTGTGCGACTCTAGTGCCGCGCGCGCTAAAGCAAATAAATGGTTTCAGAGTGCTTACAAAGGCACGGTGTCGTGGGGAATGTTTAATTGCTCCTGAATAGAAACCTCCCCATCTACTTTTTGCAGTCTAGATTGGCACATGAAGAGCAAGTGGTTTAATTTGTTCGTGGAGCAGTGCAATAAAGGACAGCCTTACGGCTGACATATCAATGGGCGACCTCTAAACATCAGAGCTGCATCGATCTTTGTCAACACCTTGAACTATGTGGAATTCTTAAAGCGGTTGTATGTCATTTTGTTCCTTTTTTAGAAATGCCATAATACATTAACAGAGATTGGGGAAAGATTTGAAACAATGATTTTCATTAAAAAAAAACTGTTGTACCTATTAGGGCAATCCTCAAGATGTATGGGTTGAAAACATGTACCTTTTTGTGCTGCTGTATGAGTGGAAACATGATTGAGTCCTCCCGCTCCTATAAAGTAGGTCTCTAGCTATTTCCAGTAGTTGCCTCAGCATGGCCGAGGTTATCGATCTCATTCAAAATAATGTTAGCGAATATCGTGCGGTGAAAACCTGATAAAGCACATGATGTGGGTGGGGGCTTGGAGTATCACTAAGTAGGGAAGGGAGGGGGATACTCTCACAATCAGGATAGCACCTTTACATCTATGGAGACATTCCCGATTAAAACATTTAGTGTCAATAATTATGAGCATAAAAAAACTAACGATGTCTTCGTTGTTGATTGGATGCTGATGATCTTCATGCGCATGCTCCCCGTTCTTAGAGGGTGAAACATTTCAGCAGTTAAACATAGACGATGCTGACACAATCTTCAAGGCGACTTCTATTATTTTACTGAAACCGAGGCCTTTATCTTACGGCACTTATCTATGGCTTCTTTGGTCAACAAGTTAAAAAGCACTTTGTGTCCAATAAATCTTGGTAAAGTTACTTTGGAGCAATTTAAAGTTGTTTGTACTGGGTTCCGGGGAAATGATTTAGAACATTGTAATTGGATGTGGTGAATCTTTTTCTTTCCTAAGATTGAATTAAACATTCTATGTAAACCCTCCAAGGGATTACAACGTGTATAGGAGGGAGAACTATCTCTCCTTCCTTCCTCTGCCAATTTCTCTCATAATACTCTCCCTTTTTTATCTGCGGGGCTAATGCTTGTGTAATTGGTGGTTGTGGCCCTCAATGACATTATGGATCATCTGGTCCACTGGCCACATTAGAATTTCCCTGGCACAAGCTCCAGTAACAGAGAATAGCATTGGACAGGTCATCAGCATGCTCCAGTAACAGAGAATAGCATTGGACAGGTCATCAGCAAGCTTTTGGCTGTGTCCCTAGAGGACAGGCCACGTTTTCGGCAAAAACACGACACACACACTAATGCTTTCTCCAAAAGAAAAATATATTTTTTGAAATAGATTTGCATGTAAACAAAAGAGTGCTTTGGAAAGTTCTGAGACAGCATGTTATCTAGAGCTGCTCTCCTCTGTGCCTTCCGAGTGCAATGCAGAATGGTGTGTTGATATGATTTGCTGAGCGGCGAGGCACTCAGGTGGGCAGGAGCTATTTTTACTGCCGCTCCTCTTTTTCCCTCGGCTTCCCGTCGGCTACATTTTGCTTTTACGGCCTCTCACAGCAGCAGGTTGTATTTAGACCCTAAACCTTTTCCCCTTGCGCAGGAAACAAAAGAGAAAAGAAAGTGAAATCCGAGTTGAAAGGAGTAACCTCTAATGGAATGTGTGTGGCCGAGAGGACTTTCGTGAGGTTGGGGTCAGCGATATTCGTTTGGTTCTCAGTGAGTTTCCCCCTACTACAATGCAGGTTTCAGCGGGTCCCCTGGCTGGCCCTGTGCTGGCAGCCAGACAGTGGGCTGAGGCCTGGGCTCCGTGCCAGGGTACAGGTGGAGATGGAGCCATCAGGGGAACGGCCCCGCCTGGCCACGCTCCTATTACGGGTGTCAGTGACACGATCGATGTCCCTCCACTGTGGCTTCCAGAGGGAAAGTACTCCCTCTGCCACCTCTCTGGCCTTGTCATCCCACCCCCTCTCCCTTACAGATCAATGACAATAACCGTTCCCCCTCTTTATTTTGCTGTCCATTTTGGTCAATAAAGGCAAGCCGGATACTTCATCCCTATTAACGGTGATTGCTCTGCCGGGGGAGGAGCAATAATATTTATTTCATATTCACTCTTGGGTATTTATTGTCCTGCTCGTTCGTTTATTGAATTTGTTGGCTGGCCATCTCCAGAGTATTTCCTCCCTTTCCAGATGTGGCTGTAGATAACGCACAAAGGCTTAATACATCAATACATAGCAGGGGGTCAAAGGGGAAAGGTGAGAGAGAGGACTCTACAGTCATCAGCAGGGCTTAGAGGAGCTTAGTCTGGGACAGTCGGTTTTCAGCCATTCTTCTTCTGTATAATGCTCTTGTACTGAGGTACTCCAGGTGAACATCCATTTTACTGAGAAGAAATTAGAAATAGATAATCCACTGACCGGGACTGTTGTGATGACAATGCTTCCATTACATAGACAAGGACACTGGTTACTCTGGGCACTTGAGGTTGAGAGATGCCTTGGCGTCGTAGGGACGCAGACAGAAAAGAGACATTTATCTATTTATTTCACCGGGCACAACTAAACAGTAGACACCTCCTTTTTGTTGCCAGTGAGTTGAGCCCCTTTGCTGTCAGTGAAAAAATCAAACGGATGGGTGGTCTGATGTGTTTGCTGTTTTTTCGCTGCGCGTCCGTTTGGACTGTTCTGTGGTCGGGAGAGAGTAGAGCCGCTATTGGAATGAATATGCTCCCGTAGATGTGGAGCGCTGTGAAACGCCTTGTCCTGACCATGGATTGGCTCAAAGGACGGCCCGAGGTAGCATCCGTGCCTAATAATCTGGAGCCAAGGAACATGTGTCGACATGATTGGATCGTTAAAAGAGCTTGTTTGTACCGTTTGTAAAATGATTGGCCACTCGGTGAACATGTGTATGCCCATGTACCTGTGTGTGCTTGTTGGTGTGTGTGTGTGTGTGTGTCTTTGTGTGTGCCTCTTCGCTGCTCCTATGCCTCAGGCCTCCAATTACAGACCAAACTTCTCATTTGGAACACGGGCCAAAGCACCTGCTCACAACATCTGCTACACTTATTGTACACTCCTGAGAGAGAGTGTGTGTGTGTGTGTGTGTGTGTGTGTGTGTGTGTGTGTGTGTGTGTGTGTGTGTGTGTGTGTGTGTGTGTGTGTGTGTGTGTGTGTGTGTGTGTGCGTGCGGATACCCACAGAGGTTAAAGGAGGACTCTGGAGTCCGGACCTCAGCTCAAGGGCTTGTGGATGTTGCCAGAACTGTGCAGGGATTTCAAATTAGTTGCTGACACAAATGTAATGGGCCTCCTTCTTACCATTAGCCATTTTAGGAGAGTAGTGGAGCTGTCCAGTGCTGAAACAATGGCTTTGAAAGGATTTGACTAGTTCACTGTTCCTCTGAGTACCCAAGGAGAAGAGAGCAATGAAAAGAAATCAATAACAGGGTGCACGACGTTATGAATCAGATTCATTAATCATGAATATGACTGGCATTCACAATGAGCATTACAACGTCCGTAACATTTTCAGAAACATGTTGAAAAGCACCACGGGAAATGGATACGGCGAGAACGAGAGTGAGAGAGGGAAAGGAGGGGTGATGGGAAAAGACAAGAGGGAGAGGCGGTGGAGGATCTGTTTTTCCCATGCCGCTCCGGGGAGGGGAGGGGGGGGGGGGGGGGGGGGGGGGGGGGGTAAAAAGGAAAACCTGATCGATCTGTGGGATGGGATCATTCCAATAACAAAGCCCTCTGATGCTCCCATCAAGCGGCGTGTGTTTGGACGCGCTGTGATGACGCACTGTAGGGGAGAGTCCCGGCCTGTGATGGGAGTGATGGCTGGCTCTCTGAGTGCGTCGCTCCGTTAGGCACCCTGCATTAGACTAATTGAATGGCGCGCCAACAGGCCAAGCGGAGTTCAAACGGGCTGAAGGGGGCCGACGGCATGGTGTCCGCCCACTGCTGTTAATGGCACATCCGCTTTTCCAGGCCCGCCACCCAAAAACAGCTGGTTGGTCTGTGTGTGTGTGTGTGTGTGTGTGTGTGTGTGTGTGTGTGTGTGCGTGTGCGCGCGCGTGTGTGTGTGTGTGTGTGTGTGTGTGTGTTTGCGTGTGTCCACATGTGAGCGACGCCCAGGCTTCCTGCCAAACGCCACTCTCCCGCCTGGATCTCTTTCCGAGCGTCAACCCATCCATCTCCTCTTCTTCCCTCCATCCCTCCACCCGTCGCTAAGCTGATGAATGTGGACGCGTCGCTCATGTCCAACTGTCCCCCAGCCAGAACCCTCTGCGTGATCACTGCTGGTCCAGACTGATGAGCAGTGTGCGGTGGGTGTTCCATCAGCACAGTTAATGATGCCGTGTCCACTGCTTATCTTGTGTTTGCTGGCAGCCGCGTGGCAAGCTGTTTCTTTTAGAAAGGGCTGGTCAACAGCTACTTCCACCGCCCTCGTCCAAATAATGACCCCCGTTCCAGTCTTGGGGGTCTTCATGCTTCATATGGTGAGGGGCCATAAGCTGAATGGAGAGTGAGGGCCTTTCTTCTGGGTTTGAATGTCCCATATGGGAGTGGCGGGACCCCCCCCCCCCCCACACACACACACACACACACACCCAGAGACACTCATGGCCTCCCCCCGCTCGGTGTCCTCCCAGATGAATGGACTGTGGTGGCACACAGGGGAGGCCTCCTCTCACAGAGTTAATCTAGGAGCGCTGGTGCTGTCAGCGGCCGGCGAGGGCCGATTTCCCCCGGGGGCTCCACACACCGGCGCGAAGAGAGACAGAGGGGGAGGAAGATGAAGAGAGATGGCCCCAGTGGTTTCAGTACAACACGTGGACGCGGCCATTCCAGGGCTGTGGAGGGGGACCGTTGTGCCATGGAATGATCTGATTGGATAACTAGTGCTCTGGTTATTTGGATTGGTCTCTCATTCTCATTTACTCTTTCTCACTCCCTGCCCGCTCCCTTCATGGACACATCCAAAACACTGTGTTAGGAATATGTGTTCTCTTTCTCTATCTTCTTTAGTCGTCCCTTCTTTTCTCGGTCTCTCCTTCTCTTTCTGTCTCACATGCTCTCTCTCTCTCTCTCTCTCTCTCTCTCTCTCTCTCTCTCTCTCTCTCTCTCTCTCTCTCTCTCTCTCTCCCTTCTTTTTTTTACTAGTATTTTTAAGTCCTCGTCCTCGGACCGAAAGCCTCAGAATAGGTTCTGTCCCGCTTTTGTCCGTGGCCCCTGTGTAACCATGCCGACAGATGCTCCAGCCTTGGGGGGAGGAAGTGAAATAATAAGGGCTCATATTTTGGATGTATTGTACGTCATAAACTCTGATGCGCCACAAAGACACGCACGCACTCGGCGTGTTTACACGACCTGGATGATTGTGACTTTGCACAAAGAGACTGCCAAACTGCTTTACCGTTCATAAGCACAGGGATAGCACAGGGGACACACGTCAGATGGGAAGCCTGGAGGCAGAGATTTGTTTAATTTTCCGTTTTTTTCCTTTCTGTTTTTCCAGCTACGCCATGTTAAGCCTCAGATTAAGGATGTGAGCAGACTCCGACCGAGATGGGCCAGGATGTCTGTCCAGGTCAACAGTACACAGAAACAACCGGGGGAGCTGATGCTGATGCTCGAGCGTCACACGCGCACACACACACACGCGCGCACACACACACACACACGCGCGCGCACACACACACACACACACACGCACGATCCAACAAGCACACCAACTAGCAGCACATGCTCATGCAGGTCACAGACCAAACCCAGTGGTGAGGAGAGATATAAAACGACTTTAGCCCACAGAGCTGAACACACGGCCAGCTTTGCTGCTCAGCGCTGTGGACGCTGTCCGCTCGCGGAAGCTCCGTGAGAAATCACATTAGAGACAAAAGCCGTGGAGAGCGCTCCGTGAATTTGATTCGGGGGGGGGGGGGGGGTTTGGCTTTGGATTTGAATTGGCAAATGTTCTGTACCCACGCCACGCATGGTAGATTAGAAAATCATTTAGTCCTGTAATCATTGACAATCCTGTTATCCGCGGATGAAGGGAGGGATATGAGAGCATGGGCTGGCAGAGGGAGGCACTCTGCCTCCGGTGCTCCGCCTTGTCCTCTCCTCCTGTGTGCGGAGCCGTTGTTGTGCTTCCACAGGGGGGGCTCTCCCCTTTCGAAGCAGCCATGAGAGCTTTGGCCGACAAACAGCAGTGAAGGCGAAGGGCAACAATGGCCGCCGTGAACACGGCAGCGACCTTGCTGCCGCACCGCAGGCTCCATGGGGATGGTCAAAGTCAGACGGACGGCGTGTGTGCCGCGCTCCTTTTCCGGGTGGGTTTGTGTTGTGAGACTGTGCCGCCCTCGTCGCCCAGGTGCCAGAGCAGAGGGTCCCGGCTCTGCCTTTGACCGTGTCTTCATGAAAACCGTTCAAGGAAAGAGAGCCATCGAGTTAGACCCCCCAGCCCAGCCCAGACTTGGTCTGGGTGGAGAACTATCATAATCGAGAACGCCGTGGCAATCACTGTCCGCCCGAGACGCGCTGAAGGTTCCATTTGCGTCCACGGAGCATTCCATTGTAACCATGACAATGAGGGAGCAGCTTCTTACGCTGCCACGGTTCCCCCTATAATTCATCTCTATCCACCTTCATTCAACCCTCCCTCTATCCAACACGCCCCCCCCCTCTCTCTCTCTCTCTCCCACTATCTCTCTCTCTCTCTCTATCTCTCTCTCCCTCTCCCTCTCTCTCTATCCTACTATCTCTCTCTCTCTCTCTCTCTCTCTCTCTCTCTCTCTCTCTCTCTCTCTCCCCCCCCCATCTCTCTCTCTCGTTCTCATGCCTTCTTTCTCTCTCTGTGTCAAACTGGATGGCACTTGTCTTCATGAAGCAGCAGCATTCAATCAGTTCACGAGCGTTTTCTGGGGAACGAGCAGACTTAATCTGTCATTGTATTATACTCGGATCTTTTTGTGTCCCCGTTATGGAGGACAGACGCTATTGTGCAGAAAGTGATCCTCGTGTTGGAGCTCTCTGTCTACTTGTGCTTGCGGGAGAACAATGGCGCCTCCGCTGAGGGGTCCATTCTTCCCGTGACGGGAGACGGGCTGCTTTTGGACCGGGGGAACGTCCCACAGCAAGGCAGCCCTTCTCCATTGATCTGGTCACAACGTCGTCGTCGACGTGGAGCCAATTAGAGGCCATTCACAGTAACGGCAGTAGTGTGATCCATGTCTCCTCTCCCAGGGTCTCCAGCGTGCTCCCACGTCTGTGCCTGAGAGAAGAAGCACCAGGGAGCAGGGTCTGTTTCTTTTTCGGTTGTGCGGTGTTTCAGTGTGCTGTGCAGTATGTGGGGGTTGAGAGACAGAGAGAGAGAGAGAGATACAGAGAAAGATAGAGAGATCGAGAAGGAGACATAGAGAGAGAGCGAGAGAGAGAGAGAGAACGAGAGATACAGAGAAAGATCGGGAGATCGAGAAGGATACCTAGAGAGAGAGAGAGAGAGAGAGAGAGAGAGGGAGAGCGAGAGAGGGAGAGAGGGAGAGACAGAGAAAGATAGAGAGATCAAGGAGACATAAAGAGAGAGAGAGAGAGAGAGAGATGGCATATGCATAAAAGTGCTTACCAGCAGTAAAATCTGCAGTTGATGGGTCCACAGTGACCCCATAAACAATCCCCCCCAACACACACACACACACACACACACACACACACACACACACACACACACACACACACACACACACACACACACACACACACACACATACACACACACACACACACATCTCCTTTCTACTGCAATAGCCCTCGTTCTGTCACCTGCTGACATGGGCAAGATAGTGTGATTTGTGTTTGTGCTCTTGTGTTTGTGTGTGTGCGCGCGGTGTGTGTGTGTGTGTGTGTGTGTGTGTGTGTGTGGTGGCACACCTGGAGCTTATCTTGTTTTGATTACCTGGACGTTATAGCGCCATTATGATGATGAAACCTCCATCCGTCAGCATTCCCAGGACTCCCTCTCACATGGAATTCTCAACCCGTACCTGGATCAGCAGCGCCTGACCCAACACGATGTCACATCCTGCTGGCTGGTGGGAGGACTTCCTCTAGGCTCCCCGGGGCTCAGAGGGGCGGCAGGCAGCAGTATTTGGCAGGGCCTCCGCTTTGAGCTGCATGTCTCATAAGATATCAGAGAGGCCATGCTTCCTCTCTCAACTGTCATTAGCCGGTAATGCAAGCACCGAGGCCATACGCCGCCGTTCAAACGTACGGGAAGTGATCTATTTTAGGATTCATTTTCATCCTCTGTGTGTGTGTGTGTGTGTGTGTGTGTGTGAGAGAGAGAGAGAGAGAGAGGGAGGTAGAGCTTGGCGTGTTCCTAGTTCCCTAGTTCCACGGGTGCACCCCAGTGCGTTGACACACGACTACTGATCAGTCTCTGTCGGGGGCTCCATAATGATTCCACGGTAAACAAGCGGCTCGGGGCCATGATGGAGGTGTTGTTGGAGCCTAATCCGCCGGGTTAGAGACTCTCTCTCTCTCTCTCTCACACACACACACACACACACACACAGTCACACACACACATTAACATTCGCAGGCGTGCACACACATGGTCACAAAAACGCGGACGCTCACACACACACTCACACACACCCTCCGGGTTTGAGCACCCACCATGTTCTCTGTCCTCTCTGTGTCCGCCCCTCCCCCTCTCCCTGCTCCTCGGGTCTCCTCTCTTGAACTGCAGTCCTGTTTATTTGCCGGAGACCAGCGTTAGACCCTAATCGCAAATTGCTTCCAATTAACCAGGACACGACTCAGGGTGCTCTCCTCCTTCCCTCCACCACTTTGTCTCTCTTTCGCTCGCTCGCCGCTCTCTCCTCCTTCCCCTGCATCCCTCCATCCCCAAGCGATCATTTGTTTCCTGGTTATTCTTGCCATATGCTCAGTTGAACACTAAATAGAGTGGGGATGTGGCAAATTGAAGGAGAGGATGCATCACAACAAGGAGCTGGGCGGGCAATTATGTTTATTCGGAGCACGGAGCGAGCACGGGAATAATAACCAGCCATCTCCGAGTTGTTTTCCTGGACGTAGCTGCTTTGGAGGAGCGCCCTGTAAAGGCATCGGCTATGGGAGCTAATGCAAAGGGCTTCCTGGGAGCTGGATGGACTAACAGTTTGTAATGGCTGCTGAGAACCTTCCACACCGCTGTGCGATTGGAAAGACTGGTTTTGGGGAAGACTGACCATCCGAGCCAGTCTGGTCTTAGACTGTCCGTGGTCGCTCTCCTTGACCAGACCAGCCGCTGGCCCCAGTCTGGTCCTTTGGTCACCAGGGGAGGGGGCCCAGAAAGTGCCTTTGAATCACTCACGGTCACAGGAAGTCTTCTCTCTCCGACTTACGATGAAACCGATCCAGGGGAGCCTCCCAGGCTCAGGAGGACACCCCGGCCAGGAGGCTCCCAGGCTGGTCCCCATGCCCGTCCACTGCATGTCCAGTCAGACAAACACTGTCGTCTTGGACCTGTAGCATGTGGACACACTTTAGTTTACCGTGGACGGATCTGATCATTGTTCAAGCTCCCCGTCAACAGACGTCCCTACTCAAAGTCCGTGGGCAAAACCTTACATAACAAGACATCCCCGCTCTGGCACAGAGCAGCAGTTTCAAGGTGGGCCCTGGGGTGGAGGTGTTAAGCCGTGCACCTACCCGCATCCAGCAGCAACACGATGAGTGGGCCTTTGACATCCCGATAGGCACGGAACATTTTAATTTGTGGGACATTTTGATTTGTGCGCACACGCCGTCTGACAGCTGGCTCAGTCGTCTGGCAAAACTTTAGCCGAAGCACCATAAAGTTCTCCATCGTGCTGCATCCAAATGAACCAAATTGGCTGATTTAAACTTTTCAAAAAGTAGCTACGCGCAGTGCTCCAAACCTGGACTACCTATCACCGCAGGTGAACGCGGGGGGGACCCACACATGGTTAACGTGGCATTAGTGCTGCGCTTGACACTGACAGACCTTAAGTCGTCCGTCGCACAGGAGAGGGGATCCCGGCAGACCGGGCTATGAAGAACATGATGGTCGGGTGCATATTGATTTTGACGGGACAGGGGTGACAGGGACGACAGGGAAGATTTAAGGGTCTGTCTCCCAAAAAATACGTCCGTGAACATTTCCCCGGAGACCGGCTTATGGCGTTTGGCTTTTTTGGTCCTTCGGCTCGACTTCCATGACACCAGGAAAGTAATGATTCCGTCGGTCACGGCTGTCGTGTTAAACCTCACGTGGAAGCAGCCAATACGGGGACCACGGGGAAACTAGCCGGCACAATTCAATACCTTTCTTGTGCACCTTTCATTTGCTGTTTGCAGCGTGCTTGCTTGTTTGTTTGTCCATGCTGTAAGTGTAGCCTCTCCAGCGTGCCGAAGGGGTGTGTGTGTGTGTGTGTGTGTGTGTGTGTGTGTGTGTGTGTGTGTGTGTGTGTGTGTGTGTGTGTGTGTGTGTGTGTGTGTGTGTGTGTGTGTGTGTGTGTGTGTGTGTGTGTGTGTGTGTGTGTGTGTGTGTGTGTGTGTGTGTGTGTGTGTGTGTGTGTGTGTGTGTGTGTGTGTGTGTGTGTGCGTGCTTGTTGAGTCTGGCCCTGTTGTATTTATAGATGACGCTGTCTGAGAGCCAAGAGCCAGAGAGTAATGATGTGCTGCAAATGGGACTCATCCAAAACTCATTCTCCCTCCGTCCCTGGGAACAGGCCTATTAACCTTCTCTCGCTCACACACACACACAGTCACACACACGCGCATACACACTCTCACACGTACACACTCAGATGTCAAACACCACACACAGACAGAGTGTCTGGGTAATGTCTCAACCAGCGTTTGGGGGACATGGTTCTGCATTGTTTCTGAGTTGGAGATTTCACACGGAGCTCACTTGATGTAGAAGTGTATGACCTCTGTGCGCATCCACAGGCACATCCTTTATATTATGAATAGTTATAATAATAATAACTTTAATTTAAGAGCGCCTTTCTGGCAACCCAAGGACACAACCCAAGAAGCACAGTAAACAAAAGAAAGCGATACAGTGAAAACTATTAAACTGAAGTAAAATAGAACTAGATAAGGAACAATAAAAATCCATTCAGTGCAATCACAGGCCTGACAGAACAGCTGTGTTTTTATGATCAGCTAGCATGCGGCGGTGGAGCGCCCTGGGACCCCCCGCCATTCGTGAGCGTGGCTTCTGGGTGAACTCTGACCTTGAGTTGACCTTCCAGCCGGGCTGTGACTGAGCCCACATACAGTACATTGGGGATGCAGCCCACGAGCTCGGATCACACCTGGCTCCACTGCTCCTCTCTCTCTCTCTCTCTCTCTCTCTCTCTCTCTCTCTCTCTCTCTCTCTCTCTCTCTCTCTCTCTCTCTCTCTCTCTTTCTCTCTCTCTCTCTGTCTCTGTCTCTCTCTGTGTGTGTCTCTCTCTCTCTCTCTGTCTCTCTTTCTCTCTCTGTGTGTCTCTCTCTCTGTGTCTCTTTTCATCTCTCTCTCTCTCTCTCTCTCTCTCTCTCTCTCGCTCCCAACCGTACGAACGTGTGTCCGCAGTAAGTCCGCTGTGTCCACAAGAGCAAACAAGAGGAGTGAGACGGGGGGGGGGGCGGGGGGGGAGAGGGGGGGGGGGGGGTGAGAGGGGGCGGCAGC
This sequence comes from Galaxias olidus, assembly GCA_026901105.3. Classification (NCBI taxonomy): domain Eukaryota; kingdom Metazoa; phylum Chordata; class Actinopteri; order Galaxiiformes; family Galaxiidae; genus Galaxias; species Galaxias olidus. The sequence continues at coordinate 47,805 of JAPMUY010008320.1, read as the reverse complement.
GTCTGCTTCATCCTCACAGGTAAGCAGAAGGATCCGGTGCGGTATAGGATAACAAGAAGACACAAGTCGTTCATCTCCCAAATTAAATGTATCTGTGATGTCCCGAGGCTGGCGGAGGAAAGCTTGTTAAGAATGATTCCACCCCTCTTTCTCGCTCTCCGTCCCTCCCTCGCTCCATCTCTCCCCGATACGTGTTCATTTCTCACATTCGCTGTGGGAAATGGAACACCATTCGTCGCTGTCCGTGCTCCTGATGCCAAAGAAATTAAAGCGGGACTTAAACGCCACGAAGAATGCGCGGCCCGGCCGCCCCGTTGCCATGGAGACCCACGGCGGCGAGGTAAGTGTTTGATTACAAAGTTGTTCCTTGTTACCGACGGTTAAACCTCATTTGTAAGGTGTCCGTTGTAAACTTCAAAGGGGATGGATGTGTCCTCCGGAAACGCACCGAGGGGGAATTGACCTTGCCTCCCACATTCTGGATTGTCTCACACGGGCACACACACACACACACACACACACACACACACACACACACACACGATTGCATTTCCCCCTGCAGCTGTATTAATGGCCCCATCAAAGAGACTTTCACATGGGGGAATCTGTCTGCGTAAAGCACGGAGAGCGTCCCCGGGCAGAGCTTTTAATACACTCCCCCGTTTGGTATGCAGGCTGCACTGCCTGGCCCTCCATTAGTGGCCCTGCTCCCTGAATCAGTCCTGGACTGTGGGCTGGGCTCCGGCCCTAGACACCTGGTGGCTCCCATCGCCATGGAGAACCGGAAGGGGGGGGTGGGTCGGACACCTCTATTTCACTTTTCCCCGGCTGGTATTGTGCTCCAAACCTTAATGGTGTCGCGGAGCTCCCTTGGTGATGGGGGGAGACAGAGGTGGGGGATTAAGAGGTACCTGGAGGTACTAGGAAGCTCCATCCAGGAGGATTAACCTCCCTTAGCACTGGAGGGTTTGTTTTCTCAATTCCCCATAAAGCTTGCTCTTTCACACACACATGCACACACACACACACACATACACACGCACACATATACTCTCTCTCTCTCTCTCTCTCTCTCTCTCTCTGTCCCCACTTTCACCTCCTCACCTCCATCCACTCTCCGTTCTGATTGAGGGGGATTCAGAGGGATCATGAAGTGTTTTAATCAGAGCCAGAGCAGGTGGGGCTGTGGTGCTCTTAATGGGAGCCCTTCGCTTGAACACACACACACACTACGTAGCCGAGCAAACCTCCATGCAGCCACGTACACAAACACACACACACACACACACACACACACACACACACACACACTCACACACACACACACACACACACACATACACACACAGGGAAACCCAAACAGACAGGTAAACACACATTAGCATGCCGTGATTAATGCTAAGAGACCCTGTTAGATTAGCTGAAGAATTCCAGGCCTGATTCCCGGGGGAAATCATGGGTGCGGGCTGACGTTAGAGGACAAATACGCCTCGACACGTCCCCACAGTCTGCTGCAGGGATGGGCTTTGATCACAGGCCCATTCAAATGGTCCTCCACCAAATGAAAACCATTTTTATTGGAGGTGTTGGGGAGAGCGTACACTGTACTGTATGTACAATGAAGGACACACACCACCCCCAATCGCAACAATGAAAGAGATGGGTGGACAGATAAATAGATAGATCCATGCATTTATGAAACTGTGGGGAACACAGGCAGAAGAGCTGCAGGGTCTAAGAAACAGGCCAGTGGAGCGGCACACAGAATGCTTCCATGGCCTGCACTGACACACAATGGTGTTATGGCATGAGAGGACATGGGACTGGTATATAAAGATCCCCTGGGATATAAAGCCCTCTCATGTCCTGTGCAGCAGCCATTGCAAAGGGTTGTAGCTACTTACACAGTGTAGATAATGACCGTGATAATGACCGTGATGGCATCCTCCATGGACGAGCGAACGCAGCTTATTGACCGTGAGAGTAGAGGCCATTTAGAGGGCTGGTTTTTAGAGGTTGTCCAGGCGGGGTCTTCACATCGAATCAAAACAGCTCAACGAGAACCTTGTGAAGGCTGAACACTGGCCCAGTGTGGACCAGCCCATGAGCAGCAGCGGGGTGAGGTGGTTGGACTCACGTCGCCTCCTGATGTATGGCGGTACTTATTGTATGTGCTAGAAGGATTACCGCTTAGTTGATTAAAGAAGATAATCAATCACGCTCCATTACGGACTCCATCTGTGGCAGCATGAGAAACCCCCCAAGGACAGACTCCACACGCTGCACACATGTCACATGTAAAAACGTCAGGTAAACACATGGAAAACCCGTAGATTAACGGAACCGCCACGAGGCCAAATGCACTGAAATAAGAATGTCATTGTATTTAATAGAGCTAAAAAAAAAAACGGTTTTTTTTCGTGGTGGCTAGTCCTCTTTGGAATGAATAGTGGCTGTGCCACAATCTAAACATGAGTCACTCAGTGAGGCCGAGGGACAACAGCATGACAAATGAGTCATGTGCCTTGAGTACTGCTTAAGACAAGGGGCTTTCAAAATCTGTCAAAAATAGACTGTTTACATATCCACTGTTGCAACTTCGTTTTCTGATTCACACAAACTAGTGTGTCCACCAGAGACAACAACATCTTGAACAGAATTGCATAAAATATTACACACACACAGCCAATTATAATTACACAAACACTATATCCTCTTTCACAAGGTTTGTGCCTTATCAAATGTCAATGCCATTTGAAGAAGAGCTTTGGCACAATATGAATGACACGAAAAGTTTTGAAACACCATTTCTGTTTTCATTTTCCCCCTTCAATTTAGAATCTGTGGAGCCAGGTCAATATTTGATCTGTCCAGACTTCCTTCAGTAACTGTCAGTCTCAAAGGCCGCGCGCCTCACCGAATGCTAAAACAGACAGTCAGAAAAAATACGAACGTTTGGAAGGCAGTGGACCTTTATATTTTTGCAAACATACTCACACAATTTATCTTCAAATCTCTGACTGTATCTGAAGCTAAAATCACGGTTTATTTGGGAACGACCAGCACTCTACGGTATTGAGTGAACGCGTTGATGCCAGCCATTTTGCACTAGCCTTCAATTAATGCCGTAATCCCATTGCATCAACACTAGGACGGTTAGACTGTGCTACTAAGTGGAGAGAGAGAGGGGGGAGAAAGAGAGAGACGGGGGGAAGAGAGAGAGAGAGAGGGGAGAAAGAGAGAGAGAGGGGGGGAGAGATAAATAGAGTGAGCTAAAGAGATATGGAGCCGTGTGTGTCCGTGAGAGACGGGACGAGACGGGGGGGGCGCTGACACGTAATGGACGGGTTGTTTGCTCAAGGGTCCGGGGGAAGGCGCTGCGGGGGGGTCTCCCCCTGCCTGGCCCGGCCTTGACTGGAGGCCTCCGCCGTGATGAGATGGCCTCCAGGCTGCTCTCCCTCTGCTCTGGAGGGGAGCGGTGGCTCGTTGCGGAGCGCCCCCCCCCCCCCCCCCCCCCCCCGCACATCAATCAGCTGGGCGGCGCGCGGCCGTGGACAGGCTGTGGAGAGCTGATAGGGTCATTTGTCTGCCCGGTCACACCAAAGTCAGCAGAACCTGTCCTCCCACCGTATTCTTCCACTGGGCGTTGGAGATAGCTAACGCCTTCTGGAGCCCTCGTGTACCCACCCATTGGATTGTGTACGACTCGTGAAGCAGCCACGCTTTAACAACACACAGTATGTATGGCCTAGTTGCGTCCGCTGGGACGGCTAGATTTCATAATTCGATAAAACGGGGGGGAAAAACAATCCCGTTTTTTATCTGGATTCATTGGAGGATGAATGGTCGGACTATTGATTGGGCCAAACCAGGGAGTGTGGTGCGCGCGCATCTGGGAGGTAAGCGTTGAGCAACAGCGCTGCGCTAAATGTCACGTAAATGTCAAAGCCTCGCAGGCCCAGATTACAGCTGCCGCCTCGGAGGTCAGATAGGAGTCAACCATTACTGTGGCAAAGCGCCCCTTGTTTAGATACCTAGGTGCTGAGTCGCCAAAATGCCAGGCTTAGGCCATTTAACGCGGCGATGACGTCGTCACCCCCCCCCCCCCCCCCACACACACACACACACACACACACACACACTTCCCTTCCCCCGCTATCCTGAGGCTGGCTGCAGCCCTGTCTATCACCAAGCAATGCTTTCATAGCCTCTAGTCGACGGGGGGAGGGGAGGGGGGCGGGGGGGTGTAATAACACAGTCAGGGAATGCACGGACACACTTCTCCGGGCCGATGGGCTCGGATAGGAGCAGGTCTGGTGGGAAAGGCTGCGGGCGGCAGAGGCGGTGGGTGCCTGTCAACACAAAACAGGAAGCTGTGGCTGAGGCCCTGGCCTCCGCTGACACTACGCGTTCCCTTCACGGGGCCCCCGGGGGGCGGAGACGACACGGCTTGTCATATCAGGGGCAGGGAGAGTGTCACGCGCCCGGACAGGAGGTGACGTTCCCCTGCACGGGGAGAGGGCCTCCGTCTGTTACTCCGTGAGACTGGGAACAGATGCACGGGTCACGTCACAACGCAGGCCTGCCAACGACTGTCAGAGTCCTCCTCCAGGTGCAGTGTGTGAGGGAGCGCGCGTGCGTGTGTGTGTGTGTGTGTGTGTGTGCGTGCGGGGGCCGGGGGAGACCCACAGTGCAGGGTTGCCCAGGCGTGGGAGAGTGTTACGCTCTGCAGGATTAAAAACATGTGGAAAGGTCTCATCTCAGTGTACATCCAAACAGGCCTAACTTTCTGTTTTCCCAGCCAACCACAATGATCAGTAGTGGAGCTCCAGTTGAGACTCACGACTCAGAGATTTTATTTGGGGGAAGGCAACAAGAAGAGGCACTCTGCTGAATAAATCACTGAGAGATGTCATGAGAAATCAGACAGATCGCCTCTCAGCAAGTCCTCCGCAATTCTATGCCTTCCTTGTAGAGTTCCCTTCCCCGGGTGTCACAGACTGACCCCAGGTCTGTAGCAAGACCTGCCGTGCCAACTTCTCGCCCCCTTCTCACAGTCTCCTGCGTCCGTGAACATCCAGTTTCACGTACTGTAAACTCCCTTATCGCCTCCCTAGCCCTCCTCTCCCCGCCTCCCTCCCTCCCTCCACACCTTCTGCCCGTGGCTGAGGAGTCAGACACTTCCCCTCCAGTCAGTGTCAGCCTCCAGTGGGCAGGCATCGCTGCGGGGGCCAACCATCACGGAGCCAATTATGACTCCGGAGGCTCTGATCCACTCCTACACCTGTCACTCAACCCTGTCGCT
>JAPMUY010008320.1:17500-40000 GCA_026901105.3 Galaxias olidus | reverse complement strand
GAACAACTCTACAAGGTTGTGCGACTAAATTATTGATGCTGCAATGCAAGGAAATCAAGAGCAGAAAATGCAACAAGCCAGACGGGACGTACTCACGAGCGCGCCCTGCAGACGGTCCTCCTTGGTTAAAGGAGTACGCCGGTTCAAGGGGAAACACAAACCCATCGTTTCCTATGTGTCTCCTGTAGATGAAAGGAGAAGGCGGGTTGATCCACGTCGGCCTTGTGCGCTGATCAGTTGATAGAAGGTTGGGTGGCTCGAGGGAGGGAGAAGGCGTTTTCGGGGGTTGTTTTTGTACGTGTGCCCTCTCGCACTGGAGTGATGTGGGCCGTACTGATGAGTGATACAGAGAGGTGTGAAGGTAGGGGCATGGGCCGGTGGGTTGGAAGAGGAGGAGGGGGGGGGGGGGAGGGGGGTTGGAAGGAGGTGTAGGTCAAAGCAATGCATGTATGTGACCTTTCCTTGGCCTTTGGGGGTTAGGCTGTGCCTCGGGCTGCGCTGAGCTAATGGCCTGTCAAATGGATTGATTCCTGAGATAGATTGTGTGTAGTGGCAGTGTTACCAGCCAAGCCAGCCACCCAACCAGTCAGCCAGCCACCCACCCAGTCAGCCAGCCAGCCACCCTGTCAGCCAGCTAGCCACCCAGTCAGTCATCCACCCGGTCAGCCAGCAACCCACCCAGTTATACAGCCAGCCACCCAGTCAGCCAGCCACCCAGTCAGTCAGCCAGCAACCCACCCAGTCATACAGCCAGCCACCCAGTCAGCCAGACATACAGACAAACTAACAGTCAGGCAGGCTAACAGACAGACACAGGCAGGCAGGCAGATGGACGAACCAACAGACGGACGGCGGGCGGGCAGACAGACAGACCAAAGGTATTGTGTGACAAGTTACTGCTCAGGATAAAAGATATACGTTGTATTCACCAAAGTATGGTCAGCACAGAGAAACACATCGTACGAAGGAGAAAGCCTCCTCTTGACCTTGCAGAAGCCGTGCTTATAAAGTTGGAAATGGATGGGAAAGTCAAGATGTGGAAGAAGTGGCTGTGAAGCTGAAGAGAGGGGAAAGGAAGCGGAGCCGAGCAGAACGACAGGCCTGGAAATGTCCCAGCATGCACCACCAGTTACAGGTCATTCAGTGACCCTGCCACGCCCCTGCTTCACTCTGCACCGCTGCAATCAGGACAATCACACACACCTGCTGCTTACCTGCACACACATCTGATTATCATTGACTCTGCCACTATTTAGTGTCCAGTTTTCCACACACTCACTGCCAGATTGTTCTTTGTTGTTCTTAAGGCCAGACTTTCCCGCATTCACTGTTTGGATCTCTCGTTGCCGACTCAGCCCGAATTGGACTTAGCGCTCCTCAACCGCCAGTGTCTGATGCATCTCCACCGAGAGACTCTCCTGAGCCCCGGGTGGGGGCGCCGGAGCGCTATTCCGGAGACCCTGAGGGCTGTGGGCCTTTTCTCACTAACTGTTCGATACTGTTTGCCCTGCAGCCTCGCACCTTCGCCACGGAGGGGGCAAGGGTGGCTTTCGCCATTAATCACCTGACAGGCAAGGCTCGGCTGTGGGGAACAGCCGAATGGGATAGAGGGACACCAGCCTGTTCTTCCTTTCAGGCTTTCTCTGATGAGCTTCGCAAAGTTTTCAGCGTGGTTGCTGAGAGCTCTGATGCAGGGCGAGGACTTTTTCACCTGCGCCAGGGGGCTCGGACTGTGTCTAACTATTCAATAGACCATCGTACCCAGGCGAGCCGGAGTAGTTGGAATACGTCTGCTTTGTGTGATGCTTTCTGGAATGGATTATCTGATTACGTCAAGGATGAATTAGTTTCTTTTGAACTGCCAGCCACGCTCGATGGGATCATCAGGCTAGCCACCCGGGTCGACCATCGAATCCAGGCTCGGAGACGGGAGAGAAGTCAGGGGGCCCCTGGACATCATTCCTTGAGTCGTCCCCGGGTAGCTCCTGCTTCAGCCAGACCAGCTGAGCAACCGTCTGAGGGGGTCGAGCCGATGCAGTTGGGACGTTCCCACCTGTCTCGAGAGGAACGTCAGCACAGGCGCCTGAATTACCTCTGCCTCTACTGCGGCCAGGGCGGCGATTTCCTCACCAGTTGTCCAGCAAAAGCCAGAGCTCATCAGTAAGTGGATGAGTCCTGATGAGCCACACCCCGACCAAACTCTCCTCCACCTGTAGATCACAAATCCACGCCCGTTTCCTGCTGCCTAGAGGGGCACATACACTTGCCTGTTTTATTGACTCTGGGGCCGATGTCAGTATCATGGACGAGAAGCTCGTCACCCAGCTGGAGCTGGGCCGGGTTCCCCTGCCTCAGCCACTACCGGCCTGTGCCCCGGACGGCCATCCGCTCGGGACAGTCACTCACCAGACCACCCCAGTTCACATGCTGATTTCCGGCAACCACCACGAGACACTGCAGTTCCACATCCTTACATTGCCCCTGCAGCCCTTGGTCCTGGGTTACGCCTGGCTCTTCCGCCACAACCCCCACATCGACTGGTCTACAGGGGTCATCCTGGGTTGGAGCTCCTCGTGTCACCAGATCTGTCTCAAGCAAGCCGACGTGCCTTCGTCAGTCTCCAGTTCTACTCCTGACCTGTCTTCAGTGCCGGCTGAATACCATGATTTCCAGGAGGTGTTCAGCAAGACCAAGGCGACATCCCTACCACCTCATAGACCCTACGACTGCGCCATTGACCTGTACCCTGGTACTTCTCCTCCCAAGGGGCGCCTGTTCTCTCTGTCAGCCCCGGAGAGGGAAGCCATGGAAAGGTACGTCAACAACTCCCTGGCTGCTGGTATCATTCACCCATCTTCGTCACCTGCTGGGGCTGGTTCCTTCTTCGTGGGTAAGAAGGACAAGTCACTGCGGCCCTGTATTGACTACCGGGGTCTCAATGACATCACGGTGAAGAACCGATACCTTCTTCCCCTCATCTCGTCTGCTTTCGAACTACTCCAAGGGGCTACCATTTTCACTAAGCTCGACCTGCACAACGCCTACCACTTGGTCCGGATTCGTGAGGGGGACGAGTGGAAGACAGCCTTCAGCACCCCCACAGGACATTATGAGTACCTGGTCATGCCTTTCGGTTTGACTAACGCCCCAGCTGTGTTTCAGGCCCTGGCCAATGACGTGCTAAGAGACATGTTGAACAAATATGTTTTTGTCTATTTGGATGACATCCTAATCTTCTCCCAGTCCCGTGAAGTACACATCCACCATGTCCAGACCGTACTCCAGCGCCTTCTCGAGAACTCCCTGTTTGTCAAGGCTGAGAAGTGTGAGTTTCACGCTGCCTCTGTCACGTTCCTTGGCTCCATTATCGGCCCGGGAACCATACAGATGGACCCAGAAAAGGTGTCTGCTTTCACCACCTGGCCCGTCCCGGAGGGCCGGAAGCAGCTCCAGAGGTTCTTGGGGTTTGCCAATTTTTACCGGAGGTTCATCTGAGGCTACAGCACCATGGCTGCACCACTCACAGCGCTGACGTCATCGAAGGTCCCATTCCGGTGGTCTCCAGCAGCTGAGGTGGCCTTCAGGGAGCTGAAGGTTAGGTTTACCTCTGCTCCCATCCTCCAAGTTCCGGATCCAGATCAGCAGTTCGTGGTGGAGGTCGATGCATCGAGAGTAGGGGTTGGAGCTGTCCTATCCCAGCGCGCTGCAGCCGACCAGAAGCTCCATCCCTGCGCCTTCTTCTCTCATCGACTCACCCCCGCGGAGCGGAACTACAACATTGGGAACCGGGAGCTCCTCGCGGTGAAGTTGGCCTTGGAGGAGTGGCGACACTGGCTCGAGGGGACTGAGCTTCCTTTTCTGGTATGAAATTATCACAAGAAGCTTGAATACATTCGCACAGCCAAGCGACTCAACTCCAGGCAAGCCAGATGGTCACTTTTCTTTACACGGTTTAACTTCACCCTCTCCTATCGTCCTGGTTCCCGCAATGTCAAGCCTGATGCCCTTTCCAGACATTTCCTGGATGAAGAGGATCCTGCTCCAGGGTCCGACCCCATCCTCCCTGCGCCATGCCTAGTTGCTGTGGTTTCCTGGGAGATTAAGGAAAGAGTGAGGGCCGCCTTGGAGGACCAGCCCGGCCCCAGCACCTGTCCCCATGGTCGCCTGTTTGTTCTCCAAACTCTGAGGGGGGACGTCCTCAGGTGGGCCCATGACTCCGACCTCTCCTGTCACCCCGGCATCCAGAGGACAAAGGACGCTGTCTAACGGCAGTTCTGGTGGGCCACGTTGGAGGAGGACACCAGGGGTTACGTCAATGCCTGCCCGGTTTGTAACCGACACAAGCCGTCGCATCAAGCTCCTGCCAGACTCCTGCAACCTCTGCGTGTGCCTCATCGCCCATGGTCCCACATGTCACTGGACTTTGTCACTGGTCTGCCACGTCGGACAGCAACACCACCATCTTGATGGTGGTAGATCGGTTCAGTAAGATGGCACATTTCATCCCTCTCCCGAGCTACCATCTGCCAAGGAGACTGCCAGGGTCATCCTCCAACACGTTTTCCGGCTCCATGGTCTACCGGTTGATGTGGTCTGCGATCGAGGTCCCCAGTTTGCGTCCATTTTCTGGAAAGAGTTCTGCAAGATGCTGGGGGCTAAAGTCAGCTTGTCCTCCGGCTTTCATCCCCAGACAAATGGCCAAACGGAGAGGAAGAACCAGAAGATGGAGACGGCCCTGCGGTGCATGGTTTCTCAGAACCCCTCCTCCTGGTCTCGTCAGCTCTTGTGGGTGGAGTACGCCCACAACACGCTGCTCAGCTCGGCTACTGGTCTTTCCCCCTTTCAATGTGCTTATGGTTTTCAGCTTCCTCTCTTCCCTGCCCAGGAGGAGGAGGTATCCTGCCCGTCTGTCCGGTCCTTCATTCGCTGATGCCGTCGTACCTGGGCCCGAGCACGGGTTTCCTTGCTGCGAGCTGCTGACCGCTACTCTGCTGTAGCAAACAGACGTCGCACCCCAGCTCCCACCTTCAAGGTCGGCCAGAAGGGATGGCTGTCCACCAGAGACCTTCCTCTTCGGGTGGAGTCCAAGAAGCTGGCACCTAGGTTCATTCGTCCCTTCGAAATCGAGAGGATCATCGACCCCGCTGCGGTGAGACTGCGGCTTGCCTGGTCCATGAGGGTCCATCCCACTTTTCATGTCTCCAAGGTGAAACCAGTCCGGGAGAGTCCTTTGGTGTCTGCAGCTACACCTGCACACACATCTGATTGTCATTGACTGCCACTATTTAGTGTCCAGTTTTCCACACACTCACTGCCAGATTGTTCTTTGTTGTTCTCATGCCAGACTTTCCCGCATTCACTGTTTGGATCTCCCGTTGTCGACTCAGCCCGAATTGGACTTTCCTTCCTCGCCTGTTCTCCGGTAAACTACCTAGCCTTCTGAACCTGACTGAGATTTTGCCCTGCGTTTTTTATTGTCTCTCTGTGGCTTTTTGGCCATTGTCCTGTGGTGGGAATAAAAGGATATTACAAACTAATCTTGGGAGTTGTGTGTTGCATCTGGGTCCAACTTCGGTTCGTTACACGAAAAGTAGGTGGCAATGAAGGGGATGCGGCAGAGAACACCAGGAGAGGAGGAGGAGCGTGAGGAGAGAGAGCCAAAGAGGACTGAGGGGCACAGGGTGACAAGGCTGCAGCTTTGGAACAAAATGGGAACCGTGTTCTGGCTCCAATCTAGACATCTTTGGCCTGTACCTTTAGAAAACAATATTGAAAAGGGATTTGGGTCGAGGGCAGATATGTCATTGGGCATTCCAAGTGTGCACCGTCTTTCCTGGATGTTGCGTTGGATTGAGCCCACGACAGCTCCTGAAGGCTCAATGTTGAGCTTTGACGTCTCAGAACCACCCCCCTCTAAGTCTACTCTCGGCACTGCCAGATAATAAAAATGCAGGGGAAAAGAACTGGCTTTATTAACCTGTTTTATATCCCTACTCTAGTCCTGTAGGCTGTTGAGCTATGCAGGATGCTTCCCGTTCTATCTGAAAAAAACATATGCTCCTACTCTATTAACTTGACATTGGTTATTGGCATAAACAGCATGGCAAATGTGACGGAATATTGGTGACACGATTTCGCGTGACAGTTCCTTTTGTGATTGTCCCCTTATGCCTACCGCCGTCGTAGATGGAATATTTGGATGCGGTCCCTGCAGATATGACATGATACACACCTTTGTATCCCCCAGTCTGCTGAAACCACGAGAGTGATAGGTTAATATCAGCTCAAGCGCGGTAGTGTTTTTATGTTCTAAGTTGTAATCGTGGTCTGTGTTCACGGTCATTTTAATGTATGTGATTCTTCATATCAGCCTCATGCGGTTGAGGATGCTAGTTATAATGCATTCTAGCCAATGTGGCATTTGTTTTGATAACGTGTCTGAGTTGTTCTAGCGTTCTGTTGGCTAGTCAGCTCATTTATAACTTTTGTTTGTAGCTGCTATGGCTGTGAGGGTCACAATTGTTATTCTGCATTGCCAGATAAAAAAAAAACCATTTTGAATAAGCGTTATTAAAAACCCAGAACTCAAAAGAGTATCCGTAAGACAAACACGCAAGTAAACAGTCATTCGAGTTCCCGAGTGAGAGGGACAGGAAGATGTTGAAATGCAGGATGCAGATCTACTACCCTGCTGACTCGACAGACTGTCGTCCTGCTCCCACAAGACGAGGAGGAGGAGGAGGAGGAGGAGGAGGAGGAGGAGGAGAGTCAGAAAGAGGCGCTAATCCATCTTCATCTGTTACGGCTGCACCGCTGGGTGGAAACCAAGGTCTCCCGGCTGCAGCCTCCGCCTGTGTGAAAACACACAAGGACACACACACACATCTATGAATATACGCTCTCCTGTTTTCTGGTCCCCTTTGTTACACTCGCTCATTTAGGTTTGCATGCGTGTGCACAAACACACACACACACACACACACACGGAGAGAACATGGTACGTGTTCTGAAACTGTCCTACCATTTCTCTCTCTCTCTCTCTGACTCTGGAAACCTCACATGCACACAGAGAAATGCACGTGCCGCCGACACAGTGAGCGAGGGCTCTGTCATTGCCTTTGGAGTTGATCTGCTAGCATTGCTGATGCAGAACAACGGCAATGTTCCACCAGATTTGGAGACCACCGTCCATTAAACAGTGCAATGTCACCTTATCCTTGCCCGGAGCTAGCTATGTTCTGGATATTAAGTCAAATTATATAGTTGTCAGTATTTAAATTATAACTCTTTCCAGAGTACATTTGGCATGGATAACAAGTTTTTCAGTCACGTCGCCCGTGATCTTCAATGCGACAACATACCGCTAACTATAATTAGTCCATTGCTCTGTTGGAGTTTGAACAGCTCCTTCGGGTACTCCAGTTAATTGACATTTCAGAATGATTGCAAAAGTCGCTTTTTCTTCAGCATTAACAATCAAATGAAGCCCTAGTTCTTGTCACAATTTGCTGGTCTACTTGAGAAGCATGGAAAGTCCCATGGCATCTCATCCCAAAGTCGCATTCATTCTGCATTTTGGAACATAAAATCACCGGTTGACATGTTGAACAATGACAAAACTGTTGTCAGTCAAGTGTCCGCACAAGTGAAAACTCTGCTCCGGGAGGAAAGTGTTGACTGAGCAAACACCAGTGTCCATTGCTGGCTCAGCCTATTCCTACTGAACAGCGACGTTCGGGATGGAAATAGATGTGACCACCTTCGCTTCGGAGGGAAAACATTGTGTGCCGCGGAGCCGAGCCATCACAGTCAGTGAACCTTTCCCCTCACTCCACGCGCACACACCAATCACACAGGTCCTCCTCCACTGACCTGATCTCGCTGCTGCTGCAGATGTAATGTTCTCCATGTGCGTTGTGGGGATAAATTGCTGCTCCCGCCGCCTCATAGGAACAAGTGGTCCGGTAAATCAGTGGGGTTAATAGAACGCTGTGCTCCCTCCCTGTGTTCATGTCCCCTTTCTTGTTTTGCCAGCAGGGAGAATTAATGTGAGCGGATCCGACGACGTCAAATCATATTTGATCACTCAGCGTGGCGAGTTCTTACCCAGGTCGTCACGAAACGTAGTCTGTGTGTACACCCAAACTAGCAGTGTTCAGTTTTGAAATATGACATTTGAATGTGACACCTATGGCCGAGCAAAATCTTACTGTTCTGCGTGCAGCATATTGCATGTACGTAAAATATATAATCAATCAAGTTGTTTGGTAAAAAGATTTTTAAATAATGTTTATGCAATATAGTACTTTAAGGGTACTGAGTCAAGAACCACCTATAATCAATGTACAATATTCCATACATATCTAATCTTACTGACTGTATCTCACCGCAAACACAACTATTACACATAAATATCTATAATCCGTACCTTTATTCCTTTTTATCCTGCCTGCTTATTTCAAATGAAGACAGAAGAGTGCAACTTTTCATTTGATTGGCTGATAAATGATCATATTATTCTGCAGCTACAAGACCCAGGAACTCTGGTCAAGGCTGACACTCCCTCACAATCACCTGAAAGCAAAGAGAGAGAGCGAGAGCGAGAGAGAGAGAGAGAGAGAGAGAGAGAGAGAGACATAGACAGGGACAGAGAGATGAAAGGGCGGCGAACAGGAACTGCCCGGCGGGGACGGTGGAGAGGGGTGAGTGGAGTGAGCAGCCATTAAGGGAGGATGCGGTCACTGTCTGAAGGGAGCAGAACGCTCCTCGCAGGCTGAGAGTCCCTCCAGAGTGAGCCTGAGGGGTGCTGGAGCCAGACAGGTGGGTGAATGCCTCTCAGTGGCTCAGAGAGGCGGAGAGGGGAGCACTGCATTAATGCAGGCAGACAGACAGATGACGCTACGCTCCACCTGAGCCCGCTGTTCCACAGTCCAGTCTGACTGACAGCGTGTGGAGGGCCGCCTCCCTTCAGTACACATGCAGACCACATGGACAAGCGCGCACACAGACACACACACACACACACACACACACACACACACACAATGTGACCAAATTTGTTTACTAAATTTCCGACCCCAACCCAACCCGAGTCTCCGTTCTGCAACTAAACTCTCGTGAAAAAAGGAAATCGGACACATGATGGATAGCGGACAGTGAGGCATTAGGAATACATACATAATAACTTAACTTGGCTGTGTATTAATACATTTCTGTCGGCTAACAATACTTTCAAAGATAAAAATGGGCTAGTAAAGAAGGTGCTTTGATACGATCAAACACAGCCTAGGACCTTCACCATAACAGGCTTGTATTGTACATTATACGTGCAGGCAGTGCAGCAAACTGTGCAGATTTATTGGTGCAGCCCGGGGCCCACCGGATACAGCATTCCTTGAACGAGTAATATCATCCCATTCATCTATTTTTTGTGTTATTTAATAGCCACTACTGACGCTACTAAATATGACAGCTCATTTGCACACGGCCCTGCAGTCTCATGCCCTTTTATGGGGATTGGCTGGGCGTTTCTCTATGCAAATTGGCAACAACTGTCACAAGCTTTCAATTTACGAAGAAATGGGATTCATCAATATAATATAGGTATAGGTACTGTATATAGGTATAGGTATATAAAATAGGTGCGAACAATTCTGCGGTTTAAGAACACATTGTGATTGCGATGTAGACCTCTCTTAGGAAGTGTCTTAAGATCAAACATAAGAAAACACCTAGGACGATATTGTTGAATGAGGCCCATTGAGTATAATTATTTTTACTCCAAATGCCAGTCATATGCTACACACACATACACAAAGGTAATATCTTGGAGAAAGCAATTACTTCGGACCACGCGCCTGTCACATGCAGTAAAGCAAACTGCGGACACACACATACATGCACATCATATTCATCATTGCAAATCTACATCCGCCCCAGCCTTATCATTCCCAATTAACGCCTGCTTCGGCAGCTATTTATGCAGAGCTGTCGTCACCATATTGCTTCATCAGTCCCCTCCTGTTCCTGGATGCTAAACACCCTATCAGAGGCAGGAACCCCCGCCACCCTTCCCTCTGTCCCCGCGTGGGGCCATTAAAAGCAACCTCTGTGCTCTGCACCGCCTATGTCCTCCAGCTCTTAGAGCTCTTTAAAAGGAGTTTGTGAGTGCGGGCCTGGGTGTGTAACTGTGTGTGTGTGTGTGTGTGTGTGTGTGTGTGTGTGTGTGTGTGTGTGTGTGTGTGTGTGTGTATGTGTGTGTAGTGTGCGTGTTTCTGTATTGTTGTGGTGTGAAGGCAGGCAGCAAGCGCGCTCCCTAACAGCTCAGCATTAAGGCTTTAACAAGCACTGCACTGTCTATTATACGCTCTCGGTGAGCGGGCCGCAGCACCCGGCGCATGCTGCCGCTGTCTACTCCCAGCTTCTCCACTTATGCCCTGTGGAGGGGACCACCCACAATATGGGGGGGGGGGCTGTAAACACACTGCTTGTGCTTTCACGCAGAAATGGCCTTGACATAACAGCACTACTCCGGTGCCCACCCACAACCTCTGCCTCCTCCTTCCCGTTTCCTCTCCCAGCTATTCTCTTCCCGGCTCCACTCTGCCCCCAACACGTCGCCTTTACTTATCTCCGCCGCTCTCCACTCCCCCCCCCCAATTAGAGTCCGCCATTCCACAGTGACAGCGGCAAATTGGCGGGAAAACATGTTGTGACTTGTACGCCAAAGGCTAAACGTCTTTTTACTTGTTCCATACTGTGCAGGAGGGAAGGTTGCCTTCCTGGTAGTCTGCTGTAGCATTTCTGTATCCAACTGTGTGCTCTTCCTGTATTAGAGACGTCCTTTCACTCTACTGTCCTATATATGGGCTGTATACTTTGACTGTCAGATTAATGTCTTTCACAAGACTCTTATCGAGGTTTTGATGGTCCACAGGTATGTTTAAATGTCAAGGCCATTTGAATTAGGAAAGGTTGAAACCGCAAACAAATACAGGGACTGCAATTACCATTTACATTCAACAGCAGACTAATTATTAGTAGCCTATTAACTCTCAAAATTATCTAGAATCACAAAATTATATGTAAAGTAAGCAAAGTTCGAAAGATTAAAGATGCATACAAGCATCAGGATGGATGTAGATAGCAACAGATGCCTCAATTAGAGATTATTCTGTACTTACAAAAACATGGGTTAATACTTCTATCAGTGCCCTGACTAAAGCAGTGCCAATAGAACTTTGTATTTGCAAAGGTCTGTTGCGATATGTTGGGTGAGCAAGTCTGGCGCAAATTGGCTGCCGTGGTATCCCCCAAGAGTGATTGTTGTGTGTGATAGCTGTCTGTCCGTTCGTTGTGTGTACCTAACTCGCGACCCATTTGTAAGGCGCTTTGAGTCCTGAGAAAAGCGCTAAAAACTAAATCCAATAAATTATCATTATTAATTACAAGGCAAAGAAACTTCCTTATTCAAAGTTTCTAGTTTCCTTCAGTTTATCTGTCGGAGAGGATTTTGGTGACACCTACCATTTGCTTGTAATTAGTGTAATTATTTTCCCTAACCGTTCCAAAGAAGACATGCAGAATGATCGTGGTCGCTGCATATCGCTAGCAAAATCAACGACTATGCTCCAACTATGGGCATCTCTTCCTGATTTAGTGACACACTTCTTTGTGCCGTAAAGCAATTCGTCAGAGTTTTGGCGTACCCGGTGGCAGACAAAATGATTGTTCAATATGGAGACGTCAAGAGGACGATCTGAACCGTGATTATTTCATTCTCCCATAGACATTACAATGTGCTATCAGAAGAAATGTACTGATAATCCGTTAATTTAAAAGAAGTTGCCTAGGTTGTAGCTGGAACTTATCAGTAAAAACGATATCTCCGATGAACACCAGGGGGTGCTGAAACTAAGGTAAGTATTACACTATGCAAATATACCTGTAACAGAACAGAAATAATATTGGAAAAAGATTGCTATTCCATTTTATTTTTAAATTTTCATGCAAGGCCAGTCAACCCAACTACTGTAGTCCAGCTTAAAAAGTTAAATGGATTGTTATACGCATGCATACAGCAAATGCCTTTAGTGTGTGTTTTAAGAAGCACAACTCTGTTCCTCAGTGAGGCTGCACCCAAGCCACTACATACACGAGGCAAGCACAACACAAAGCACACAGCTTGTATCACTCCAAAAACCAGCCCTTAGATACAGTATTCCAACTCAATACGGCTTATTAAGGGAAATTCAGTACCTGCCTTGTGAGGATGTCCATGTGGGAGGGTCAGACGTGACCAATACAAACGCTAATGACTCTCCATAATAAAACAAATTCATCAGGGGCAGATCCTTCGGCCAATCAGAGAGCTAACGAAGCTTGTGCCATAACGACGAGCATGGCTAAAGATGATTAACTCCCCGACTGATTGACCTTGACAACTTGAGCCCCCCTCCCCCCCCCCCCCCTCCTCCCCGCCTCCCCGCCTCCCCCTGCTCCCCCTTCAACTCTTTCTGTTCTCAAATGGCCGAGCACTCAACACTACCCGAGACATCCCAGCTCTGCTCGCCGTGCATGGTGGACCTTTGTGTTGGCGACGTTGGTCCGCAGCAGGTCAGTTTGGTGCTCTGCTACTCGACAATAACGAGCTGGCTAATTTATTATCTAAAAAAAAAAAGATTTCAGCGTCCCTCCAGTGGATTCTTCCAGAGGGTCCATTGTGTCTGTCACTTCATTTCCAGACCCCCTCCCTTCTCTCTCAGTGATGTGTTGCCAGCCACGCGGTCATATCTCATTTACCCGTGTGTGTGTGTGTGTGTGTGTGTGTGTGTGTGTGTGTGTGTGTGTGTGTGTGTGTGTGTGTGTGTGTGTGTGTGTGTGTGTGTGTGCGTGTGAGTGTGAGTGTGTGGGCATCCTTGGATTCAATGCATGTTCATCACTGTGTGTTTCATATTAGTATTAGGACGTTTGTGGTTGTATTCTTGTTGTTTTTATCTTTTTCTTTCTTGCTGTTGTTCTTTCACTTTCTCATTTTAATTCTCCTTTAATCTTTGTCTAACTTATGTTTAAATTTTTTAACATATATATTTTGTTAATGTGGTTTTCACCTTCTATTTCTCTCCCTTCTCTCCTCTTCTTTCTGATCCAATTATCTTAACCTTTTCTGGGTAATATGACTCCCTCCTCCCCTAACCTTTCTCTTCAAAGGTTTCACAGCGATGACTTGGAGCCAATCACCCAGAGTATCCACGCCTGTCTGAGGCCATTATCTCAGATGGCCTCTGTGTTGACGTGCCAGAGCATGCCACTAGCAACAGTATCCATCAGACAGCATTGCCCATCAACATCCACAGTGGGAGGTTCTAATCACTGCTCGTCAATGTCAGCTCAATGGCACACAATAACAACACATACACACACACACACACACACACACAAACACACACACACACAAACCTAAGTTGCAACTACTATTTTTTCAGGTTCCATTGATTTAACTCTCTGCGTGTTTCGAATCGCCGTGTGTTAATACAAAGGTAATTAAATCCTTTGAAGAATTTTGGAGTTTCAAAAAGAGCCCTGCCAAGGTCTGCTGCACAATCCCTCATGACATTTCTGCGTGTTTAGTATGCCGAGATGGGCTCTCCGATAATCACATTCGCATTGTGGAGTCACAACATTAATTAAAAATGACCTTTCGGAGGCAGCAATTAGCCAGGAATGCTCCATTCTGGCGAAACAAAAGCCGAGAATTAACAAGTTAACTGGAATCAATAGCTGGGTCCATTTGGCTGGCCCAGGCCGAGGAAATGAGTTGGGGCGCCACGCGATGTGATCGTGTAGCGACACAACAACCTTATCCAATGAGACGCACAGCGGATAGGTCTCTGAATGCTGATACCGAGCCCCCACCATGAAGCGATGGACCATAATGGGTTTGGACTTTGCTTCAACGAAAAACTCCACCCACGTATCGATATTCACGCGACATCACGAGATTTAACAGACAGAGAGTGGGAACGCTAATTTATTGAGCATTTGAACTCGATCAAAGATGACTGCAGCATTAATGATCTCCTCTCCTCTCTTGGATCTCACGATGGGTTGAAAGCGTGAAGCACTCTTTTGCAGGTGTGGCGCCTGTAGCCTGCAGGGCAGAGTGGAGCTGGGGCAACAGGAGCTCAGACAGTGTATTCCTGTGGAGAAGAGCTCAAACATCCTCAGTGAACGAGAACTCAATCATCTGAGCTCCTCCCCAAACCTGGTTTGGATCTCGTGTTTCCGTGACTGTAGTAATAAGCACAGAATATTAACCCTTCAATTAGGGTTCAGAGGACAACTTACATGTTCAGAGAATCCTCGTTTCGACTGAAATATTCAGTGGTTCACGTGAAGCCTTGGTTTCTCCAGCTTCCACTGGGGTTAGCGAGCGGTTTATCTGATGGAGGGAGAGGGACATGTCGCGTAGGACTGGCATGTGTCTCTCTTGATCCAGAGGTCAAGTTGAGCATGTCTGTGCGTCTAGGTCTCCCCCTTCATTAAAACTCCATTACATCCCAGCTAATGAGGACTTAATGAGGACAAGCCTTGTGGATCGTCCTTCATGTCTGGCTCAGGGGAAACTAATCACTGGGCGATTCCCTGATTGGGAGGATGGGACGCCGAAATGAATTGACTAACACTTGTGTCTGCTCCCAAATCATCTCGCTGTCCTAAGTCAAGATGTTTTCTTTTTTTTTTGTTTCATCACAAAGATGGACAATGTTCATGCAGTGTGATTATTGCCCTTAAGACGTGCAACAGTGTGTGGTTCGGTTAACACAAATAAGACGTGCATGTGTCTCGTTTCTACTTACAGGCCAAGTACCTTCAAAGAGCCTGCAGTAGTTCAACTCTGCAAACTACAGGCGGGAATCCTATCAGACGCAGAGAAAAGGTGCTTGGATATTTAACAGGGTTTTATTTCATTCAAGTCGAAGATCTGGCTCCCTCCGAGCGTTCTTGTAAACGGTACCGGCCTGTTAAAAAGGTTATTAGCCCACAGGTTTAAGACCTTTAATTATTGGCTAACGAGCGGCTCCCTGCTTAATGAAGTCAAGATATATGGCGAAGTGGGAGGAGCCGCGGGCAGACAGCTCAAGGTCACCGTGCCTTGGAATGTTCTGCGAAAAGAATGATGCCTCCTGTAATCCCAACTTCAGGAGCGTGCAAAGTTTTGTCATTTCCCGTATGACATTCCATGTAAAGGTACTCTGGCAGCATAACTGACACAGCGTGGCAAAAGGTAGAACACTCACCAGGTCCCTAACCTTGTCAGAATGTTACGAAACGAAGTGGAAGGATTTGAAGCCGAGTCGCCCCCTCCTCGTGTGGGCAGTTTGAGCACCACTAAATACATCTAGTGTCAGTACGTGAGCTTTAGTGAGCTGCCACAGCTACAACTGAGCCTTCGCACCCAGCCAGGGATTGAACTACCCACCCTCCCCGACAAACACCCCCAACTCTCTGCTGCCCACATTGGGCCAGAGACCACTTTGCCCTAAGCCCGTCCAGCTCCAGATGCTCTCCCGCCTCCAGCGCTTTAGTCAATGCTTTGCACCATCTAGACACAAACGCACACGTGGAGTTACCGCGCTGACCTACCGTCAACACCTGCTCATTCCCTACCACTAAACACACTACCGTTCCAGACCCCTTCATCTCTCTCTCTCTCTCTCTCTCTCTCTCTCTCTCCCTCTCTCTCTCTCCATCTGTCCGTCTGTCTCTTCACAGTGGGCAAATCCCATTAAGCTCTAATAGGCAGCTTAGATGAGCACCCAAAGCACCATGGGCCATTACCTACTCCATTTTAAGAAGATCTATTCAGTAATAACGGCCGGTTACTGGAAATTAAGGCACCTGCCTTCCGGCCAGGCCCACTAATGTCCGCGGAGATTGGGGGATTATCGAGTTCTACTCTGCCACTTCACCAAGGATGGAACAAACCGCTAGCAGAGCGGACGGAGGAGGGAAAGCAAAAGCAAAGTCAGGACAACGAGTTAAGGGAAACAGAGGAACGGGTGTGCACGTCAGGGGGACAGGCTGGGAAGATCGACACTGAGTAAAGAGGTTGTAAGGGACGCCTCAAATGTACGGCGAGTCCCGAACGCTCGGGGGATGACTGGACCGTTCCCACAAAGCCTTCCTCTCTCAGCTCGGTGCCCGCGCGGCGACGGCGACATTGCCGCACGGAGGCTGGCGCTGATTGGGCACGCCCACAGAGCGCGCAGGCGGACATTTAATCTCCTCTTCCAACGGCTGACATCAAGTGTTAATAAGCGCTGAAGAGCCTCTCCTGTTGCCGGGCGGAATGAAGATCTCATCAGAGCCGCTCCATCATCAGCTGGGGTGTGACCTGGGCTGACCTCCCCGGGGCTGATTGCTTTGGTACACAATGGAGACACCCTTCGCCGAGCCGCGGAGATCACCTCATTGTCGGCTCCCTTTCACTCCCTCCGCCGCCTCTCTCCTAAGCGCGGTAAACAACTCCCGCAGCAGATGAGGAGGGAGGGAGGGGAGAGAGAGAGAGAGAGAGAGAGAGAGAGAGAGAGAGAGAGAGAGAGAGAGAGAGAGAGAGAGAGAGAGAGAGAGAGAGAGAGAGAGAGAGAGAGAGAGAGAGAGAGAGAGAGAGAGAGAGAGAGAGAGAGAGAGAGAGAGAGAGAGAGAGAGAGAGAGAGAGAGAGAGAGAGAGAGAGAGAGAGAGAGAGAGAGAGAGAGAGGTTGTCTGCCCTCACAAAGGCGACGGTTTAAGGCGAGTGTTTGTTTGCTTCCCTGTCGGTGACAGTATAAACAGTGAGTGTAGATGTGCGGTCAACAAGGCTTCTGGGGAGAGCGGTCTGACCTGCACACGCGCACACACACACACACACACACACACACACACACAGATATGCACACACAGTTACACGTATGCACAGGTAAATCACCCTCTATCTCTCTCTCTCTGTCTCTCAGCCTGGACTTTCTTCAGCTGCAGGTCCCCTTGCCCCGCTCCGCTGATCTCTGTTGTTTGGAGATGTTAGGATTTATATGACGCACGGTTTGCTGCATTATGGATCAGCCAAAGTGTTTCCACGCTGCTCTGAGCTACAGTTTACCATGCCATAGGTGAACTCCTCTCTATCCTGAATAACACCACCGCAGACTTTCAGTCTCCCTGCAAGGCTCGCCGTGTTTTGATATGCTTGTGTGTGTGTGTGTGTGTGTGTGTGTGTGTGTGTGTGTGTGTGTGTGTGTGCGTTTGTATACGTGTTTGTGTGTGTGTGTGTGTGTGTTTGTATACGTGTTTGTGTGGGTGTGTTTGTGTGTGTGTGCGAGAGTGAGAGAGAGTGAGACGTGCTGACCATGGCAGACCAGCCGCCCACCAAGCACACTGTCTCTTCTGTCAGCCCACGCTGTTCCACAAAGCCTTGGGAAGGCGGGAGGGAGGGAGGGAGGGAGGGAGGCAGAGCAGGCAGATTTTCAAGGCCAGGGAGGTGGTGGTGGTGGTGGTGGTGGGCCCGGGTCGGGTCTGATGAAGCATGCCGTGGGAGTCAGATGTGTAAGGAAACACGGAGAGTGTTTCAGCCCTGGGAGGAGGCCTTGAGGTACGAGGTACATTCTCACCCATTCTGCAGTGCACCTCAGCACTCGGCGGTTTGAAAGGGACTGCTGGGGATTTGGAATGCTGCACCTTCTGCCAGTGTTTACTGGAGGCGTCCCGGCTAACGTGAACGCACGTTCTTTTGTTCGTTTCTCTCTTGACTAGACAACATGTTTTGGTAATAGCTGGAGTCCAAAAAAATTCAGAAACAAACAGCTTCCAAAACATTTCCATAACAATTCAATGTGCCAGCTCAGGTCATCGGAAGGGCTAAAGATGCTCATTTTAACCTCCAACTCCTACTGTGACCCCTGCAAAAGGTTCCATCTCAGAAAACGAAATTGACAGACGTAACGAACGATACCATCCATGGGTGGGACGTGGCAGATTAACCCGTGTTGAATTATTAAAATGCCGGAAGGATTCAATGCCCCATAACTCTGAAACCTGAACACGAGATTCCGTTTCTCAGCACGGCGTATGAACGTTAAATATGCACACAGCGTATGAACGTTAAATATGCACACAGCGTATGAATGCTAAATATGCACACAGCGTATGAATGTTTCATGTTTATGTGACTGGTCTTGCTGTTTTCTTTCTGCCTTGGTCAGCGTGTTGTCTTCCTTCTCACTGCGCTGCTCGCCCCTCACCAAAGCCACTGTCGTGTCATGTGACCTTCTTGGGCTCGCCGCGAAGCACGAGAAACTTTTCTTCAGAGCACCCGGAGACGACTTAACAAGCGAACGGAAAGTCGAAAAGTTTGACCGAGTTTCCCCACTCCCGCTGCGTTCCTTTCCCCCTTTCCGAAAAGTCTGACAGTCCCCTCCTCCTCGCAGACAACCGGAGGTTACCATTATACAGCGAGTTCAATTTCCAGAACTCGTCTGCTGTGGAGCGTTGAAAATGCACAAGCTATTGGATTTTCTGACGGGTAAAAGGCCCCCTGTTGCCTTGCTGTCTCCGGGGGTGGGCCAGGTGGAGTGGACACTGTCCCCCTGTCCCGCTCGTCCATATGGCCGGCCAGCCCCACTGGGAGATCCGGGCGGACAGGAGACGATGAGGTGGGACAGGGGACACCTGCAGGGGGTAGAGGAGGCCACTGGACACACAGAAACGCCAGGGCCTGTCCTCTCACCCGCACGGAGAGAGATAGAGCACAGCGTTAATGCAGCTTTCACACCAACACACACGAACCGAGCACACGGACACAGATGAATGCACTCAGATAAAAGCCATCGCAGGGGCACAGCCACAAATACACACAATAACGCACACACACACACACACAAAGCACACACAAAGCACACACACACACACACACAAACCTCCAGACAGTGTCCTCGCAGTACTTAGCTACGTTTGGAGGTTTTCATAGGATCCTGTCAGAGATTGCCATGCTCGGGCGAGCAGATAAAAGGCGCTGCCTTTGTGGAGTGGGCTGGGGAGCTGGGCGCCCCTACAGCCGGTTACCAGAGCGCCTAACACCTCCAGCTGCTCCGCGTCCCGCTCCCTCTCCATTCAGGCCAGCCGAACGCTCTCCCCCTCTCCCTCACTGCTGGCCCAGGCAAGAAACGCCTCGCCGGGAAGTGCCGGGAGAGCTGAGAGCAAGGTAGACTTTGAGAGCGTTATCAAATGATTTAGGAGCCCAACTGTGAGAAACGAGTTGGGTTGGAGGAGGAGTGTTTGGACTCTTGTTGGTGTATTTTTTTTTTTTTTGATGTCGTGTCGGAACATCACTATTGGGAAGAATTTAATTAAGGCGTGCTGTGGGAGAGCCTGTCGCCTACACCGCCCACGAGTATTCTGGGTGCCATGGTTGACCCCGAGCAGAGCGTCTGAGGGAGGGAGTTAATTAGCGCAGCCCCCTCCTGAAATCCTAGCCTGGCTCCGTGGAGAGAACACACAGTCATGCAAACGCTGTGCTCGCCAAATATAAGAGAGGGAGAAGGAACACCAGGAAAGAACAGAGAAGCGTCAACGCTCTCCGTTAACGGCCATGTGGTCGAGACGGACGGGGGGGGGGGTAACCAAATATAAGGGTGAGAAGATATGTGGAAGGAGAGAGGACAAGAGTCTGTGGAGAGGAGGGTTAGAAAAGAAGAAGAGAAAGTAGGTGAAGGGGAAAACAGATGGCAGTGCATCTCCAGCTTACAGAAGGGCATCACATCAACGCCAAAACGCTGTCTCATCTCCAGACAAACGGCAACAGACGCACGGGGCCGCGGCCTGAGAGAGGCGCTGAGAGGCAGCGCGGCCTTTGAGCTCTGCTCGGCAGAGAGCCGCGTTCATCTCCTTGTCACCCACGTCATTAACCTCAGAGCACCGCTCACACCGAGGGCCAGGAAGGACCCTCCACCGCCCTCCTGCCCCCTGCGGTATCAGTGTGCATTTAAACACTGCTCCTCCTGTGAGTCACCTAGCCGGCTGTCTCTGAGCCACAGGTGGGTGTTCTCTCATGTGAGTTGGTGTGAGCGGAGGCATGAGGCCTGTGGTGAGGAGGAGGATGTTTGACCTGGAGTCCATGGAGCGCAGACCACCGTCGGGATCGCACAGGGAAACACTGTACCAACCACCAGGCAGGAGCTTTGTGATGGAGTGGGTTAGCCACGTCAACACACAGGCTAGCATAGACTCATCGGAGTCTAGTCGACCACCGTTATCCTGTCTTCCCAGTAACCACACTTCACTCACCACCCAATGCCCGGTGTTAGTAATAGCAGTTAAAACACCTTCTACAACAGTGTGTGTTCACTGATACAAACCAGACAGACAGATACTTTGTCCGTTGGTACCTTTGATTGTCCTGTTCTCACAATCCCACAGTCCCATAAAACTCAGGGCACACATCCCAACGTTCTTCTTCTTCCTCTGGGGTTTTTATTGGCGGACTGACAGTCGAGGTTAGTAAGCGGTGGGCTTTCCCTGTTTGAAATGGTAATGTCAATGCATACAACAGTGACCAGCATTCCAGCATACAACAAACAAGGAGTTATCGCAGCAAAACGTCTCCAGCACTGAGAGGGCTTTTATGGTGCGAGGGAACCCCTGGGAATCTGGTGATTTCAGACTCAACAGGAGGCGCCGTAACCCCCCCGCGGATAAACAGTCGGGGCTCCACCAGGACGCCCACCATTTCCAAGAGGAACGCCGCTGCTGCTTCCATTACCCGCCAACCCCAATCATACCCCTTTCAGATCCTGCCCTCTCTCTTGTTTTGTTGGGCTATTCCTCTATTTCTTTGCCTATTCCGTCTCAGAAGGCGTTCCTGATTCTATAAATCCCTACACGACCGCATGAGTTGTCACACAGGCTGGGAGTCGGGGAGTGTTTCCACGGTTATGCTGCTTTAAAGCTGCTTCCCCATATCAGATTCAGCCTGTCTCATTGACACCCACTGGGCACTGGGAGAAACAATGCATTTACAAGATGGAAACCAATCTCGCCAAGTAAATGAGCTAATTTATACTGTAACCAGCATGAATTGCTTTGCCAGGGGGAATTACGGAATCTCCTGAAAACCGAGGCTTCATGTGGGAGCGTTACAGGGAATGGGGGGAGGGAAGGAAGGAGGGAGGGAGGGGGCTCAGTGGGAGAGGTTTGAAGTTGAATGGCGGGTGACACGGCGCGGGGATATGGGGTCGGATGGGACAGGGAGAAGGACGGAGGACAGGATTGGATTTGGTACGTGGTCGGGAGGGCAAATGAGAGGACAGAGACATGTGCAGAAAAAGCAAGTAGGAGACTGGGAGTGGGTCATGCTAACAGAAACAACATGCTATCTCCCTCCTAGCCGTGGACATACATCCATGTGTGGGTACTCTGCATTGCGTGTACTCTGCATTGTGTGTACTCTGTATTGCATGTACTCTGCATTGTGTGTACTCTGTATTGCGCGTACTCTGCATAGCGTCCACTCTGCATTGTGTGTACTCTGCATTGTGTGTACTCTGTATTGTGTGTACTCTGCATGGTGTGTACTCTGTATTGTGTGTACTCTGCATTGCGTGTACTCTGTATTGTGTGTACTCTGCATTGCGTGTACTCTGTATTGTGTGTACTCTACATGGTGTGTACTTTGTATTGTGTGTACTCTGCATTGTGTGTACTCTGCATTGTGTGTACTCTGCATAGTGTGTACTCTGCATAGTGTGTACTCTGTATTGTGTGTACTCTGCATAGCGTGTACTCTGCATAGTGTGTACTCTGTATTGTGTGTACTTTGCATAGTGTGTACTCTGCATAGTGTGTACTCCACATTGTGTGTACTCTGCATTGCGTGTACTCTGCATTGTGTGTACTCTGCACAGTGTGTACTCTGCATAGTGTGTAGTCTGCATGGTGTGTACTCTGCATTGCGTGCCGGCTGCGTTGTGTGTACTCTGCATAGTGTGTACTCTGTATTGTGTGTACTCTGTATTGTGTGTACTCTGCATTGTGTGTACTCTGCATAGTGTGTACTCTGCATAGTGTGTACTCTGCATGGTGTGTACTCTGCATAGTGTGTACTCTGCATAGTGTGTACTCTGCATAGTGTGTACTCTGTATTGTGTGTACTCTGTATTGTGTGTACTCTGCATTGTGTGTAATCTGCATGGTGTGTACTCTGCATGGTGTGTACTCTGCATAGTGTGTACTCTGTATTGTGTGTACTCTGTATTGTGTGTACTCTGCATTGTGTGTACTCTGCATGGTGTGTACTCTGCATAGTGTGTACTCTGCATGGTGTGTACTCTGTATTGTGTGTACTCTGTATTGTGCGTACTCTGTATTGTGCGTACTCTGCATGGTGTGTACTCTGCATAGTGTGTACTCTGCATAGTGTGTACTCTGCATAGTGTGTACTCTGTATTGTGTGTGTGTGTGTACTCTGGTGT
>JAPMUY010008320.1:0-12500 GCA_026901105.3 Galaxias olidus | reverse complement strand
CCCACCCCCACGCCGAAAGATATACAAGTGTAGAGAGACGGAGACAGACACACGTGGTCTAGCTCTCTCCCTCGCTCCCTCTCAGCCACACAGGCAGGCTTGGGGTTAGCACACTCCGTGCCATTATGACAACCCCAGGGGCAAATCCTTGAGTTAATTTAGAGGTATAAATATGCCAAATATAGAGCTGCAGAGACGTTCTGAGTGGAACATGAGGAGCTGAGCCCGAGGGCCCTCTGCCGCGCCGTGAAGCAAGGTGATGACTCCACAGAGTGGAGAGGCACCGGAGGCACGGCGGAGAACGGAGCGCCAGCCTTACTCTCCCGCTATACATCCTCGCCTTTGTTTAAATAAAGAGGAGCGCCACGCACAGGCACTCCGACGCCTCTCCGTCCACTCCTTCACACTCGACTGGGAGTCCAATTCCTGCCTGCACGAGTGCCGAGTACACAGCTGCTGGTTTTAATAGCTTTTGAGCCTGGATGTGTCGAGCAAACTATGGCCGAGAAGGCATCAATTCAAAGACTATACGAAGGGAGGGAAGTGGTTGCTGAGAAAGTGCACAGGCCGAGACGTGGGACGAGGGGGGCTCTTTGAGCGAGCAGGATGATAATAAGGACGGACGATGAATAAATTATAATTTCCCCCCCCCCAAAAAAAGGTCTGAGGAAAAGGGAGGAGCGATGTAAAGAGGTTCAGAATGATTGTGCGTTTCATAAACAACAATGGAGATGGAGTTAGAGTGGGGGAGAGGAGCACACCAAAGAGACTGAATGAGCAGGCTGACTGGGGAGCGGGAGAGAGGAGAGCGCGCGCTGTGGAAAACAACGAAGGATCTGGTGAAACCTCGACAGCGAGTTTGGCGGAGATTAAAGGGGATGAAAAGGAAGGGGGAGAATGGGTGGAGAGCAGGAGAACAACAGGAGAAGAAGAAGAAGAAGAAGAAGTGCAAAGATGAAAGAAGGAGGTTGACTTTTGAGGAGAAGACAAAAGTCAATGTGAATGTAAGTTTGAGGAAAAGAGATAGAATGAAGGGGCCACAACCTGTTGTTAACCTTACCCTCACCGTGATCACGGTTTTGTAATTCAAAACAACAAGATCAGGAAGTATGCCACATACCAAATGCAGAAGCAACAGATCAAAAGCAGAAGCAACCCTAACTACAGTCTAACTTCAAGATAATGACAATAATTAAACATATTTGCATTCATTAAGCGTCTTCCGATCCAAAACAAAGAAGTGAATTGTTTCAAAGTGGTTCTGTTTTCTTGCGTCTCACAGAAATACACTTCCCTCTGCCCTCCAGTCAAACCTCCTTTTATCTCTCTGCCCCTTTCATCCTATTGTAGTGTAGGTTCTATACTTAGATGCGTGATTGCCCCTCTCTCACACACCACTCCAGCACCACTAGCTGCAGTACCCGCTTGCCAGTCGGTGGAGATGCATAAATATTTGGTTGTTTGTTTCATGTGTGTTACAGAGTACAATACCAGCGATTGTTGGACAAGCTTATTGCTCCCATATACTCACAGTTGTGTAGAACATCAACATGTTGTACAGACTTCCACGTAGTACACATTTGTATGAAGGGCCTCCTTCCCTGTCCATTGCCTTTGAGCTCCATGGACTGCAGTGTGAGTGTCTGTGTGGAGCCCAGGCTCCTCTCCCGAGGGGCCAGAGTCCATTATCAATGGAGGAAAACACCTTCGTCTGCTGCAGTGTCTGTACAGCCTAAAAGCATTTCTGAGAGGTTTAAACAGGCTTCTATAGCTTGCTGGCTGATTTTCTTGTCTGTCTGTATGTGTGTGTGTGTGTGTGTGTGTGTGTGTATGTCCGATTCACAGTCTGTTTCTGTGTGTCTGACATATTCCTGATTTGGGGTGGATCTGAATCTCTGACACTAGCCCCCCACTGGTTCCGCCTGGGGTCTGTGTGCTGTCGAGAGCGCCTCTGTACTCTGTCTCTCTCTCTGCTGTGAACTCCGACCCTGCCTTTGTCTGGCCCCCTCTGGGGTTAGGACTGATACTCACCAGCATGTCTTCAGTGTTTCTCATTCAATGCCCCTCTTGATAGAGGTGACAGACTATAAAATATATGACAAAACGTGACAAAGAGAAAGTGTCAGTTCCCCAATGCTATAGCGTGGGATGAATTTTGAATACTGGTGACAGGACTGTTGAAGGAATGCGTCGTTGAAATCTGTGACAAGACATAAAGCACCATAATTGATCGATTATGCCAATTGTTTGTCGAGAGCTGGCAGCATGATGTCACCCACCTCTGAAAGATGATAAAGAAAGCAGCATTAGAGGTTCTATTTCCATGGGTTTTCTCAATGCAAAGGCTGTGTGTGGCGAAGGGCTGTGGTGAAGGAGCTCAAAGGTCAGAGGCCGAGAGAGGGAGGGAGGGAGGGAGAGAGAGAGAGAGATAGGGAATTTGGATTTAAAACAACAAATAGTATGCAAAAATAATGATTCCTTTACAAGGATCCTCCTGAATAACAAATAAAGGAACAAGGCCCACGTTTTGAATTGCAACAAAGATGAGATGTAGTGAGGCCACCTAGCCTGTTACACTGAGGTGATCAGAAGATTCTGCCGCAGAGAGACAAACTGTTATGGCTGGTGAACCACTAAAATATAGGAGTCAAACACACAACTCTTGGTAGAAAAACAGTCTTTGCTTGCCTAAAAAAATAGGTCGGTACACGGTAAGGCAATCCAATACAGGCAAACAAATACAACAGGGAGAAGGCTGAAGACATAGTCACAAAGGCAGGCAGGGATTAAAAAAAAAAACGGGGAAACACACGATAGGTAGGTAAAGCTGGAACGTAGACACAATGGTAGAAAAACAAACTGGCACAGAGTGAAGGAAAGACATTTTGTGGGAGACTGTGTTCAGAATCGCATACTATGCGTCCTTAACACACTAAATATTCCAGGAAATTAGTTCAAATTGAGTATGTTAAGTATGCATCGTAGGAGGATTCCAAACACAGCGACAGACTAAATACTAGACTAGGGAGGGGAAACAGGTGAAGTCAATCAGGGCGGGGCAAGCAATCAAGACTGTTGGGAAACACATAAGGGCACCAACAGGAGTGATGCCTTTATCCCTGACAGTGTTATCGCATATATGGTATAATGATGTTTTGCTACATACTTACAAACTCTACCATTTGGTTTGGTGGTCGTAAAAGAAAGTAGCTACCCCCACTCTCCTTTCCTCATACTACCAGTGGCAGCTAATGGTGTTGGGGGGGGGGGGGGGGTACTGAACTCTGTAGACAGGCTCATACTCCTATTGGTTTAATGTCCTCCCAGAATCCTCTTCTGAGACCTCGCAGGGATGAACAGACCTCCTCCGTCAACCTAGAGGACATTGTTATCACCGTCTGTCGAGTACCTCCAAAGGCATTAGTTTGACTTTCATTAGATGGCCGAGCTTCGTGCAATCAGCCTCACGCTGGCTAACGTGTATGCTGGCCGAGGACAAAGTCTCAGTTATTAATAGGGGATTATGAAACAAAGGCTCCTCAAGCAGCCACATGCCAGGTAGTCCACGCAGAGGACGGGTGACTGAATAGACTGGGTAGAAAGGTGTGATCCCAATCAAATCCACTTTGGAAAAAACAGCCGCTCGTCGAGAGGGAGAGGAGAATATAGAGAATGATTGACCGTTCACAGAAGAGTGATAATAGGAGAAGAAAAACGTGAAAAGAACAGTTAAGAACAGAGAAGTCCCTCAAGGAGACAGTGGACAGTGCTAACCACAGACTGTAGATGGTGTCATATACGCTAGAAGCTTATTGGTCAAGGAGACATGAAGCAAGTCATCTCAGCCTACAGCAGTGAAACAATAGTTCGCTGAAAAGTTAGACTAGATGTACAATATTTCCATAAACTTTGAACAGAGAGAGGCACTGAAATAAGGTTCCGAAGTATTCCTGGAACCCTCATTTTTTACCTTGTTTTTCGAAAACAACCTCAGTGAATATTACAGCAATCTCATATGCTGAGGATTGTTCAATAAAAGCAGCTGAAGACAATCTAGACAGAGCATTTACCAACTTAGTCGTTCTTCCAGAAGTATCCTCATGTTACAATTACATACATTTGTCAAGGCCCTGAGAGGGTTTTGCCCTGTATAGGGTGCCCACGCCCTTTGATTTGTTTTTTTGCTGTCCTTTGTTGTGAATTATTGTTTCCACTTGTGCCATGTTTCTGCTCTGCCGCTAATTAGGTTCATTGTTATCACCTGTTTTGTCCACTATATAAGTTTTCTGTGTTCGTCAGTTCAGTGTTGAAGTGACATGTGCTTCTGTTAGGGCCTGCTTTTTGTTAATGAAGACCAGATTTTCACTTGTTACCTGCTTGTGACAACATGGCATTCATACCCCTTCACATTTTCAAGTTACAGACAAATCAATATTGGGTATTGTTGCTAAACATTTTAGAAATGTGGAAAAGGTGAAGGGGTCTGAATACTTTCTGAATGCACAGTACATGTGTTACACACATTTTTAATCACATAGTGTAAAAGGAAAAATCAGTTACTCACCAATTTTTTATAATTATATTACAGAAACAATGTTGGGATAACAAGTAATTTCCCAAGTCAGACCTTACTGGAGAAATCCAATAGTTCACACTTGATTACATTTAAATCCTATGTAGGCGGTGGATATTCCCCAGGGCAGGAGAACAGAACTGAGGATAAGTATGATGACCGCCTAACAGTGGGATCACCACGGGAAGACATGCAGCACTGTGTGTGTGTGTGTGTGTGTGTGTGGAGTAAGGGAGAAAAGGCCTATTCTATAAAGTCCAATGATTTAAAGTACAAGGCCAATATCATTATTCGTGTTGTATATTTTGTGCCATCATGTGTCATTCTGTAATTCAATTATTAGAAAATTCATTTGGGCAGTTTGTTACACTCTTTGTGTTGTTAAAAACACAGATATCTGTTAATTGCAAACTCAATTATGTAGTCTCCTGTGTTCTCTCCTCTTACAGCTCTTTAATTACCGTTCACTTCCACTGCTGTCCCCGCAGGCTGATGTGTGCATTATAGAGATATGGCTCTGCCAAAACTTGTTCTTTCTTTTCTACTTATGAAAAGGCAATATCTAAGTGTCTGTCTAGAAGAAAAACTGAACAAAATCTCTTGTGATTTCAGGTCAGTTTTAAAAAACTGTTAACCAAGCATTATCCTTCTCTGACAGAAATAGTTTGTTGTTTAATTCATGAGATGCATTTCAGTTCACCAAATAATTTCAGTCATGATGTTTTCTCTGAGAGTAGAAAGTCCAACAAACTATATATTTTAGGTAAGGAAAGAACAATGGCCTTTAGAAAAGGCAGATGAAAGTTCCCTCTAAAAGTCTTTGTAGTGCACACTCTGACGAGAGCCTTGGCATTTCGAAAAGGTCTTTCAGAAACCACTACTGTGACAGAGTGCGGTCGGCCGGCCGTGATAACAAAGAGTTTGTGTGAATGACTGGTATAACAAAGTGGATGCGTGTGTGACAAATCAAAGTCATCACGACGGCATTTAGCGTTATTTTCATCCGCGTTGAGAAGCCTGAGGGAGAATGAGACATTCTCAGCGTGAGGCGTCGCGTAACACTTTGGATTCGTCTTTAATTGCTGAAACAAAACGCCGTCCTCCATCTTATCCTTTGTTGTGACTAGGGTGTGGGCAATGGACGGCTGGGTTTGCTGTCAGACCAGTAAATTACCTGAGCTATTTCTGCGGTGGATGAATCCATTAGCTCAAACTATTAGCTGTCACAAGCTCCTGTCGGCGGTTTGCGGTGTGCCTCGGCTTGTCCCCTGCCAAAGGTACATGCTAAGAGGGAAAGCTCACAGAGGTTTAGACAACAGAGACATCCCGTGGAGAATGGCTCTGCTGGAGTAAAACATCCAGCTGCTCTCCTGCTAAATTGCAAGCTTTGTGTTCAAAGAACCGGCAATGATATAATTGTGCTGCTGGTGAAAATAGCGTTCTGAGTCTTCCAATCGGAGACAGTCGACTTGCAAGGCTTTCAATTTACCTATCAACACTGGCGCTTGGCGTGGTTGTGTTTCCACATTATATGTGCTCGGAGGACATAATAGGTATAGGAGCATGAAGTCTGCTTGATATACGTTCGTTTGCATAATTCTGGGCCAGTTCCCTTTGTACCCTTTTGTAAGGACATCAGTGTGACAATTAGAGGGAGAGTTCTGTGGCTTCGCTGGGCTTCCCATGTCCAATACTAACCTCCCAATTAGAGTGGCGTTGCAGTCGGTCACCATGTCTCTGGGTTTAATATCAATGTTTCAAACTGTCTGACAGCTGGATTAGCGGGCTATGATGAAACACTGTCACCCAGAGAAAGGCAACAGCAGAGGGGCACGAGTCATGGTGGCAGAGTCCCTTGCCTGGCATTTAGCGGCACATCTGTCTTTTTCAAAACTAGTGTTCAATGTTACTGTAGTTATGTTTGGTGTTTCTTATATTTCCACAATATATGTTGTTACCTTCAATTAACCCAATCAATTAAATTGATATTTTGGGACCTAGGAAAATTATTATTGGAAATTGGAGTCAAATGATAGATGGTCAGTGCCCTATTTGAGCATGTTTGCTGTATGTAATTAGACAGGAGAAAGCAAAGTTCTTCCATTGCGTTTCAGTTACGTGTGTTGTAATAACATAGGTGGAATGTTGTATCTTTATGCTTCAGAAACTTACCCAAATACGAGATTGGTGAGGTTGCAAAGAGAAAAGGGTCTTACATCTAGGAATTTCTCATATTTCTAAACAATTTTACAAATTATTAACCTACATTATTTATGCACTGTGCAATCCACATTGTCTAGTTGATTTTTACTTTTTACTTGAAATGTAATTGCATTATTTCTAGCTCAGTTCTTTCAGTTCTTGTAGATGCCTAAGTGCAGTCAATGGTCGAGAGAATCTACAGTGCGCCTGTCTGTTTTATACCGCTCAGTGCTTTAGAGAGAGAGAGAGAGAGAGAGAGAATAAGAGCAGCTTCTTTATTGGTGTAGATATGCCCTCTACTGTCACGCTTCAAAAGGCAGCTACAAAAATGCCAAGAAAACATGTTTATTTTTAGCCCACTTTGTTCTTTAAGAATAAAAACACATTTTGTTGTCGTCTGTTCCTCTTCTCCTCCCTTAATTCCTCCCGACCTGCTTCTCACAGCTTATATATTTCCTTTGCTGATTTTAGAGGGAGAGTCCAAACTCTATATTGCTGAGGTGTCCAAACACTGAAATGACCCCTAGGGGCAAGAGGGGTGGAGTTTGGTTCCAAGGTGCAGCTGAGAGTCACAGAGTAGAAGTGTCTCTAACCTTAGCCTGGCTTGACAGTAGATGACAACAGCGATATGTGCACTGTAGGTAAAAAAACAACAACTTAACATTAACTGAAACTGGATGGCATATATGGTGAGCAAAATAATGGTCTGACCAACCGTTTTTGGTCAAGTTCATAACATATGTGTGCACCAAAACGGCTGCATGCTGTGCACAAAAATAGAGCTAGCTCTTCAACAACATGCTACTTTCTGAGGAAAAGCAAAACATATAACAGTCCATGAAGTCCCTCAATCCAGCATCTCCAAATGGACAAAGAGAAAAGACAAGTGTCTGTAAAAATCTTTTATGGGTGACCACCATTATCCACATGTGGGATCAACTTTAATTGTTAGGACCTTTCAATAAAAGCTAACTGCTCTCAATCTGTAAAACGTCTGTATTTACAGGCTGTGTGTACCACTGAGGAAATTCAATGAATAAGTAAAGGCCATTTAACACTTTGGAAAAAGAAGTTCAAGGTAATCACAAAGCACTTACAGCACCAGTCAAAGGTTTGGACATACTTTCCCATACACATCAATGGGAAAGTGGGTCCAAACTTTTGACTGGTACTGTATTTCAGGTGTTTTACATTACATTTAGTTTCAGGAGTAAATATTACTGAGGGTATGTTTTTATCACAATACAGGTGACATTTCATAATTAAGACCCTTTGGAATATATTTCATTACTGTGAGTCTATAAGGAATATTGGTAGGGAAAATACTTACAGATACTGCTTTGCATGTCTTCCACACAATATTTAGCATGGTGGCTAAAACAACGGTGACCAAATTAGCAAAGTTTTAGCCTGAACTATAGTACGACAATATGTCTGAAAGATATACAGTGAATTGAATGTTTAAGTAAAAATGCAATTAATGGCCTTGACCAATGTATGATCATTTTAGATTTGGGTATTTTAAATTAATAATAAATAATAATTCATTTTATTTTAGTTTTTAGCGCTTTTCTCGAGACTCAAAGCGCTTTACACAAATTGGTTTTCCAATAAATTACACAGAACGAACAACGAATGGACCGACAGCTATCAAACACAACACTCAGTTTGAGTGATACCATGACAGCCAATTTGTGCCAGACTTGCTCACCCAACATATTGCGACAGACTTGCTCACACACATAGGACACACAGACCAACTCCAGCTGAATTGGCAGTGACTGGTCAGGGCACTGGTAGGAGAATTAGATTTGGGAATGCCAAGTGGTCCTAAAATCAATATATAATATCCAAGGAGATACAACATATCAACATAATGAACAAAATCAAGGGAACGTAATACAAAATCACTGTTGGGTTTGAGTTTTTCAATCACGATAGAAAACACCAGAAACTGCTAACAATACTGGGGTTGTTAGGAGTAATAGTTTCAGGTTTATTCAGTTGAGTCACAGGCTGGGTGTAGGTTTGACGTTTGCTAGTTGTCAAGTAGGCGGGGATTTGTTTCGTGGAAGGGAAGCTGAGACGTGAACAGCAAGCCGGTCTCATTTCAATCATAGCCCCTGTAGGGCTCACACGTTCATAAAAGGGGGGTCGCATTTATTGAAATCAACACACAAACAGCGAGACACAATCACACACCCTTACGGAACGTCATTTATTAGATCACATGTTCAGCTCTTTAATGGGCACACAAATGCAGCAATCACAATCCCAACGCAGTCAAGCACACCCCCTATTTCCATCCATGTACAGCCACTCTTAAGTGCACTTAGTGTGCGTGCGTCATGTGCCTAAGTGCACATTATGTAAAGTAAGTGTTGCTAGCTGTAGGAGGCCAACATGGCTCTGTGCCCGCTGCTTTAACAGCTGGACATGAGGCACAGGAGGAGGGGGAGGAGGAATGCAGGAGAAGGGGAGAGGCTCATTGTGACGACAGGATGGTCCAGAACCATTTCCCCTTCAGAGGATGCATGAGAGAGATATGCCGGAAACTGCTAATGCGGCTCCTATCGATCAGGATACGAACGGGACTTAAAGTAAGGTCTGAGGGGATGATGCCCCAGGTGAAAAAAAAGTGTACTTATTTTGTACTTAGTATATACTAAGTATAGTGTACTTAATACAGAAAAAGTACACTTTTCTGGATATACTTTAGTAAGTTGATCTAAATTCATGCTATTTTGGAACAAATTATTACTACTTAAGTTGTACTTGATATACTTAAAGATTCACTTAAATAATAAAGATTAACTTAAATAATAAAGATTCACTTAAATATACATTTATTACAATTTAAGAAGTGTTAGTGTGCTAAATTGGAACAACTACTAGTACACTAAAAGTATGCTGAAGTACACCATGCTGAACAACCAAAAATGTCAACCACACATTCATTGCCTCCAAACACTGTCCTGTTAAAATACTAGGCTGTGATTTACTGTGTAAGATAGGTGTTAGCATCACATGTGGTCCTCAGGGTATAGACATGTTAGATGCTAACATTTCAATGTTTCTAGAAAGTCCCCAGTATTGTTATCGATGGGAAACGATTGACACTGAGGCTGAGTCAGAAATAGTGAGAATAGTTAATGAGAAATTATCTGAAACGGTTAATCTGAGGACTCCTGTAGAAACTATGCATCGTGTTAGCCTTTACAGTGAAACAGGGCCCGTTAAGAAATATTCACAGAAATGGCAGGCAGGGAAGAAAGAAAGTTGAAGTCGGACTATCTTTATGAGGGTAAAGAATACGTTGCGGTAGAGGTTTCTCTCACTCCATCACAAGAGGCTACGTATTGCATGCGAGATTCAGTGCCACACATAGCCCTGTTTAAACAGCCTGATGTGTTTTGGGACAATAGTGCTTCATGGATCACAGAGATGCAAAATTTAAAAGATTGGAAAGAGGGAGAGGGACAGGATTTTTCTCCCTCAGCTCAATGTTTTCGTTTCGAGTTGAAAACAGAGATAGCCACTGTGCGCAGTGGCGGTCTGCAAACTTTTCAAGGTTCCACACAGTTGGTCTCTTCCTTACTTGGTTTAACAATGGAGGAACAGGCCCCTTGTCTCTCAAGTACCTGACAAACTATAGGTGAAAGACAAGTATGATGTGGGATTGATAAAGGGGGCGCGACCTTTGGTTATCAAACCTAAGGGCACTTTTAGACCTAGAGGGAGCACAATTTCCCCTTAAAAAGGAGGCGGAAGGAGGCATTGTCCAATCCATGAGGCCTTAGTTAAGAGTGGGGTAGTCGTCCCGGCTCCTGATTCTCCCTGTAATTCACCAATATTCCTATTGAAAAAGTCAACTGGAGGTTGGCATTTCATTCATGATCTCCATCTGGTAAATGAGTCTGTCTTTCCAAGGGCACCTGTTGTTCCTAATCCAGTAACCATTTGGTCTCAGGTACCACTGGAGACACAGTGGTTCAGCGCGATTGACCTCACACATTTTTTTTACAGTGTTCCCGTAGACCGTGATTCACAATTTTGGTTTACATATACATTTGGGGGCCATAAGTATAAATTCACACGAATGGCTATGGGTTATGTTGGGAGTCCTGCTGTGTATTCTGAAGAACTATCTAGGAATCTAGAAGGCTGGATTCCCAGCTAAGGTAGTGTGTTGATCCTCTGTGTAGATTATCTGTTAATCTGTGGGAAAACGGAGGAATCTTTGTGTGCAGATACTGTGTCTTTGTTAAAATATCTTGCAGAGAATGGACACAAGGCGGCGAAGTCAAATCTCCAGCGGGTAAGAAAGAAAAGCCACATATCTAGGTCATGGGTGACCATGTAAGGCCGCAGTTTGAATAATAATCTACTGTTGGCTATTCATCAAATTCCTAAATCTGTAAACAAAAGCAAAAGATGTGCCTGTTAGGGGTAGCTAAGGACTATGTAGCTAACACAACCAGATCTATTAAGCTGGACTCCGAATGGAGAACAGTACTTGTGTACACCCAAGAATCTTTGCTAGCATCTTTTTCCCTGTCTGGGATGACATAACCATAACAAACTTCGTTTTCTCTTTATATCTCAGAGAGAGACAGCTTCATGTGTGTAGTTCTTACACAGGAACATAGAGGAAAGCAGATTTCGATGGGTTATTACTCAAAAGGCTTGGATGATGTGGCTCGAAGTCTCATTCCATGTCTGCGTTCTGTGGTTTGTATGTCCCGCTTGATGTTACATTTCACACGCAGTACATGCACTATTTTTCAAGCCAAGACAGCATTTCTTCACAGATTGCATTCTCCAGTATCAAAATGTCTGCTGACGATGGTACATGCTAATCTAGAGTGCTGCATCGCACTGTTGTTTCATCTACTCTTAATGACGTCTCTTTCAGAGAGGGAGATCCTTATTATTGGGTAAAGGTAGGGGAGTTCTCATGTAAACCGAGACCGGATCTCACTGACATTGCTTATGAGAATGCTGATAATCGGTTCTTTGTTGATGGTTCAGTGCAGCGCTCACAGAAGGGGTGAGCCTATTGCAGTCTCTACAGTGATCACTCACAACGAGACCAAAGAGTGGACGCCTAGACATCTTTTACCAGATGAGGCTGAGTTGTATGCGTTCACTCGAGCGTGTGGACTCTCTTTTGGGTAAAACACTTGTCGTTATTCCAATTTACGCCATGTCTATGCTGATCATATAACTTTAATTCCTTATGGAGTCAGAGGGTTTTTTCACCTCTACTGGGAAGCCAGTGGGCAATCATGCCCTTGTGAAAAAACATTTTGGCTGCCATTCAACTTTCTCCCTTATCAACTCTACCCATTTGCTCTCCAGGATGTCTCCTTGCTTCAACAAGGGGCTGACGCTCCAAAGGGAGGGGGGTAGAAAGGGCAGTCATATCATTGGGAGAGCCCATCCACCCCGAAATGCCCATAGTATGTGTATAATTGATCAATTATAGGAAAGCTGACAGTTAAATTGTCAAATATTAGTAGAAAGCCATACTTCTTGAGGTTTGATTACATAAGAAATTCATTTTAAGACTTACGATATTTGTATACATTTTTGGGTATTGTTTCTGAGTCAGACAGTCAGAGTCTTGGACACTCGGGTAAAGAGAGGAGCTGAGCTGTCAACTGATCACCCCCTGGTGGTGAGTTGGATCAGATGGCGGGGAGGCTGCCAGACAGACCCGGTA
>JAPMUY010008315.1:655000-657566 GCA_026901105.3 Galaxias olidus | reverse complement strand
CGTGTGTCTACCGTGTGTCTACCGTGTGTCTACCGTGTGTCTACCGTGTGTCTACCGTCCACCTCAGGCCAGAGCCGGCTCCATGACTTACTGTACTTATCATAATAATACATGGAGCTGTATGCTTGAGCGTTAAAAATGTGTGAACCAATAACCAACTGAACCGAGTTTGTATTCTAGTAGTCTATTCAATTTTGAGCAACACAGATGTGACACAGGGTAATGCAAGACGATTGAATACTGTCTATGCTTAGTGGGGTTTGTGGTGCTGACCATAAGTGTAGGCAGATGACGACTGTCCGGCGAACCAGTGAAGTCAGTCCCATTTTAGGTATGTTTGAGCAGGGACTATGAATAGAACCTGAGTTTGAAGGTTGTCTGTATCTGTGTGCGTGTGCGTGTGCGTGTGTGTGTGCGTGTCCTCGTCCGTGTGCGTGTGTGTGCATGGGCGTGTGCGTGGGCGTGTGCGTGTGTGTGTTTGTGTGTGTGTGTGTGTGTGTGTGTGTGTGTTTGTGAATGAGCAGCTGTCCCTTGGAGGGTTAGGGTATAGTTGAACGACTGTGTAACTCAGCTGTTAGTTCCTTGGATTCGTCTCTTTGTGGCGGTGTTCAGTGTCCGGCATATCTGTCCTCCACCCTGCTCTTTTTTGGGAAGCAGAGGCTTGGAATAGGAATGACTGGCAGACACAGTTCCAGTATCGCTCTTTTACTGTTTCCCTGTCTCACTCTCTCCTTCTCTTTTCCCTTTCTCTCTTTTTTATTTCTACCCTTCTCTACTGTGTACACAGTAAGTTCTACAAAGAGCTCTAGGTACTCTTTCCCCCTCAATAAGCCCACCCACATCTCCTGAAAGAGAAGGGGGTGGGAGAAATGGAGAGTGTGAGAGAAAAAATGAGTGACAGAGAAAGAACAGAAAAGAGAGAGAAAAAGCGAGTGAGATGTCTCACGTGCGCTTTTAAGCATGTTTGTTCATGTAAGACAGCTGCAAATAGAGGTGCACATTCTCTCTCTCTCTCTCTCTCTCTCTCTCTCTCCTACACACACACACACACACACACACACACACACACACACACACACACACACACACACACACACACACACATGACAGCACAAAGGGTAGTAGTCCTGGAGGCCTGAGGCATTTTGCTGACTCTGGGTCAAAATTGCGATGTCAAAAGAAAATCTAGCCGTCATTTCTTCTCAGAAACATGATGTCAAATATCATACTGTTCACTTCCTCTGTCTCTCTCACGCACTTTACTTTACCAAACCAGTTCATTATAATAGACCTTACAACATGATGCATGTTAAGTTCCTTTGAATTTGTAAATTCCCTCGCTCTCTATCTGAGGCAATTGAATAGACTACTAGAATACAAAGTGAATAATGTTTCAGTGTAATTTTTACAGATAAAAACAGGTTCTATAAACATCACACAACATCATCTTAATCAACTCGTTTCCAAATGCGGTTGAACAACTATGTCACAGATGCCAGTACAACAGCCCTACTTCTCTATGTTTGTGCAGCCTTAAATAAGCAGAAAATGTTTGTCGCTTTCAAAACTCTTCGGAGCGACCGACGAAAGAGTCGTCAGCCGTTCTGACTTTCCTCTCTGTAACCACGTGGCAGTTTAAAGGCAGTTTAAAGCCCCACCACCACGTGTAAACAGATGCAATGCGCCGCTGCAGCATGCTAATGCGCTAACCACACTCGATCAGCTTGCTCTGGTGGTTGGGGATTTTTGTGTTCTCTGTACAGGGAGTGTACGCCTCAGCTGTTTCCTGTTGTTGCTGCTTAAGGTCACCGTGGCCTGGTGACAACGCGGAGATACACAAAGGTGCAGCGGAGCTGCAACACCGAGACAGAGGCGTGAAAGATAAAGGCAGAATGTGTACGCAGACACACGCCTAACTACGGCCTTCAGTGGCTCAATAGCGACGCACTTGCCTTAAAATCCCAAAGTTGCTTTGAGGAAAGGTGACGGACATATATACATATAGCGTACGGTAGAGATCAAGGGAAAACGAGAGAAAGGCAATGATAAGTCGTGAAGCGATAGGGACAGCGAGATGTGACACGATGTTTCAATCAGCTGACAGGAAGTCATGACATGGCCACTTCCCCTCCACTGAAAACACAAACACACAGCTGTACGGGAAAGCCACCAGCAAAAGTCGCTCATGTGAAAAGGGCTCATGCACGCACTTAGAAAGGCCCAGCCACCATTGCTGGAAAGGAACCAAGCTGGAGCTCAGCTCACTGTGGCATGGTGATGTGGTGTGAAAATGACAGCAGACTCGTAGAGTATGTGGAATGGAGTAGCAAAAAACCACAGCAGTCACACACCCGGCCTTGGGCGTCCCACATAACAAACATTCATATTGTCTAAGCCACCCTTTATTTTGAGTACAGAGCTGTACAGTACTCAGTAGTGGAAAGCGCGGGCGCGCACACACACGCACGCACGCACGCACGCACGCACGCACACACACACACACACACACACACACACACACACACACACACACTACGGTGCATAGAGCTGGGTACCTAATCATTCT
>JAPMUY010008315.1:382500-647500 GCA_026901105.3 Galaxias olidus | reverse complement strand
TAATTGTTTAGCTCTTAAACATTGCCTAAACCCTACAGTAAAAACAGGATATGATTTCAGGCATGCATCTGTGACCCAGTTGTATAACTGACGATTCGATTCACGATACTGGAATTGCGATACAATTTTCTCACAATGAAAAAATTGAATAAAATTGAAGACAAATTATGACTGAAAAAGATTCCTTTCATTATTTCTGCGACAGAAACTACAAAATACTTGTTATTTCTGAGGTAGGGAATAAATTATGCAAAACAATTCACAAGTCTATACATATTCAATAACAATCTGACAGTATATTCCGAAATCACATATAACCATCAAAAAAAAAAAAAAAAAATACGTTCACCTCAGGTGAGGTTGGCACTCGTTGCCCGAGCCATGGAGCCGCCTGTGAATGGGACAGCCTGGAGAAAGAGAAAGAAAGAGAGGGAGCAATACAGAGACAAAAGAATTGAGGGAAAAAAAGAGAGAGAGAATCCCTCCATATACACCTTGTTTGTAAGCTGTTATAACCTCACCCAGTGCTA
Organism: Galaxias olidus; assembly: GCA_026901105.3. Taxonomy (NCBI): domain Eukaryota; kingdom Metazoa; phylum Chordata; class Actinopteri; order Galaxiiformes; family Galaxiidae; genus Galaxias; species Galaxias olidus. The sequence goes on along the minus strand of JAPMUY010008315.1, from coordinate 646,970 downwards.
ACAGTGGACTGGATACACCCTTGAGGTTCCTCACAAACACACACACACACACACACACACACACACACACACACACACACACACACACACACACACACTCACATACAATGAGTACCAAATCACAGAACAGTGGCATCTTAAGTATTGAACGTGCTAATCAGACACAAACAGTACACAGGCACACAAAAACACACCCGCTCACACACACACACACACACACACACACACACACACACACACACACACACACACATGCACATTAGAAAATCAATGAAGGCTGGCAAATGTTAAATATTGAACATGCCAATCATAATCACTCCGTCCATTACTGACTAAAATATACATAGTCATGCACTCTAACACACACACACAAGCACACACACACACACACACACACACACACACACACACACACACACACACACACACACACACGCATTCATCTATAATCATCAGTAGTCATCCACATTGCCACCCACTCTATAATCAGCCCCTAATGATCGCTCACCAGCCCAGCCTCTCATTATCTAGTCAGTATTCCAAACACACCTCTGGCAGGATATGATGCCATGATATTTATGGACAGGTCTCCAGGAGGAAACAGAACTGGTTAAAGCTGTGTTGTCTGTTTTAACTTCAAATATTTCTTTAGTTTACAATAACAGAGACGTTATTCCTTTACGCCTATCCTCCGCGAATTCCTCTCAGACACAGAAGGCTCACAGTGAGCCTTGGTACAGTAATTGTGTCATTGCATCAGCCTGGAAGTATGTGAGGCAAAGAGGGGTCACCATAATGGCATACAATAGTCGAGGTAGTCCCAGCGGAATGAGATATTTACAATACGTTTATAATGATTTTTAAACGTTGTGTTTCCTTCTTGGCTTTATTATTGTTAAGGAATGGAAGGGAATAGTCTTGTTTTAAATTTGTTTTAGATTTTGATATAAAGAAACTCAGATTTTTGTATACGTAGATACAAGATCAAAAAACATGCTCCATTCTCCTACCAGTGCCCTAACCAGTCACTGCCAATTCACCTGGAGTCCGTCTGTGTGTCCTATGTGTGTGAATAAGTCTGTCGCAATATGTTGGGTGAGCAAGTCTGGCGCAAATTGGCTGCCGTGGTATCACTCAGACTGAGTGTTGTGTTTGATAGCTGTTGGTCCATTCGTTGCTCGTTCTGTGTAGTTAATTGGCCACCAATTTGTGTAAAGCGCTTCGAGTCTCAAGAAAAGCGCTAATAACGAAATAAAATGAAAAATTATAATTATTATTATTAGACATACAGTATCCGTCCTGTTGAAAATAGGGAAGTAGTGAGGTGGCCGGGTTCCAACCATTTTAAGGTGAGGCCCCATCACCCGTTCCATTCGTCATCGCTGAGGCAGCCAGTTGATGTCAACTGAGCCGGGATAAGAGGGAACGTCAAACACTTCCATTGGGACAGACTGGAACGTCATCCGCTCGCCGCAGGGAATTAGCCGACGGTAACAGCTGTGTTTGGGATGACTTTGCCGTCTCTTTCCCCCCAGTCGGGTATGACATGGGTTTTGGTGGGCAGATTGAAAGTGTGACTTCAGGCACGACAGCAGGCACGTCGGACCGACCGTCAATGTGGCTGAGCGTGTCACATCGAGGAGACGTGCCATGGGTCAAGGAGAAGACGGCGGATTTAGGGGATGGGAAATGACCCACCGAGTGATCGACGGATCGATGGGTGACCGAATGGTCCTCCTGACCTCATGTCTGGTATGGCATCCAGGAAACATAGTCTGCTTGGACCAATAATGACCAGGAAGTGACCTGGAATCCAGACCTTCATATTTACGTGTGAAGAATGTAGCAGATGAATAGGAAGAGCTGCAGTACGCATTGCATTTAGGTGTAAACACATGAACACAGTGCCTCCCCTGTTTAGGTTCACAGCCAAACCCATCGAACACTACTCACTTTCTCACACAGGAGCATTACGGTTGTCCAACTATCACACTCTCTCCCTCTTTCTCTCTCTCTCTCTCTCTTTCTCTCTCTCTCGCTCTCTCTCTATCTCTGTCTCTCTCTCTTTGTCTTCACACACACACACACACACACACACACACACACACACACACACACACACACACACACACACACACACACACATGCATGCCAGACCAATGGTGCCAGTGGAGGTGCGGTGAAGCAGGTGGTCCTTGGGTGCTGAAAGAGAACTGAAAGGTACAGTAGGGTAGCTGTGTGTTTGTGGATGAGTGTGTGTGCGCCCTGTCTTTTTTACCACAGGTGTGTCTGTAAAATGAGAGACGCGTACACACTTGCGCGCTAGCACTAGCAGTTTGAGCTCTGACTGTACCACCTCACAGTGACCTGCCAGTCTAATTTCTGTAATTGCCCAACGACTGGAACAGAGAACATTGCCAGCTTTATTTACCACAGTGGTTAGCCAATTTATTGAATGTTCTGTTCCAGTGAAAAGTGGCCATTGTGTGAAGCAGTCTATTTTATATTTATAGTCGGTCTATGTTAGGTAGGATAAATTCACAATGAGGGACAGAAGTACTTCATTTTAGGATTCATTTCATTTCTAAGGGAGAACATTAGCATGTAGCGATAACAGTTAGTAAGTAAGGCTCTTTATCAAATGGTCCTTTTTCTTTACTTTGTCAGTCTTATTGTCTTTTCGATCAAATAAATTGCCCATCACAAATGTACAATGATTCCTTTCCACTCTCCAGTCTTGAATGAAGAGTTTCGACAGGCTTAGCTCACACCGTTATTTTTCCCATCTCCTCAGTCATTTGTTTTTTTTTGCAATGGATCCTAATAGAGGGGACTGGAACAGGTGTAAGCCGTTTATGTTTTGATTTCCAGTCCAAGGCACCTGTTTGAGTGATGATGAAATTACAAAGGGAAGTGTGTGGAGGAGGGGGGGGGGGGGGGGGGGGCGATGAGAGGAGGACACGTGCTCCTTCTCAGATAGTTTTCTTTTCGAAAAATCTTTCTGTTGCTTTATCCTCTTCTTTTGGTTTTTAGAAAGTGTTCTTTCTAAAATCGTTCTCTTTCTGTGTTCTTTCTCTTTTGCTCTTTATCTTTGTATCTTCTCTTGTATGTTCCTATGTTCCTGTCTCTATGGCAACCCATAGAAATCCTTGGGGGGAAAAAGCACCCCAAATCACAAAGTAGCCAAATCCTCACCATTCAGTGTAACCCACTGGCAACAACACTTACACTTGTATGGACTGCTTTATGTTCTGGGGCTCCTTTGTGGACGGGGCTGGAGGAGGAGTGTGTAGGGGTTTCTATGCCAGCAATGGCCCATCTTCCGCGGGTAGGATGAGGGAGGGTAATGGGTTGTTTGGAGCGGGCCCAGATACGGCCTGGAGTATAGCTTTCTCTGTCTGGCTTTATTTTACACACACACACACACACACACACACACACACACACACACACACACACACACACACACTTTTTTCACGTTCTCTGCTGCTCCCCCTCTATTCTCCATGGGAGATTTCCCATGCTCCCTCTTTGTTGTGTCCTTCTCTCTCTTTTTTTCTCACTTTTTTTATCAGCCGTCTATTCCATTTGGCTCTACCTCAATAATCTCGCTCCCATCATCTTGTACACCGCAGGCCCATTGTTCACACACACACACACACACACACACACACACACACACACACACACACACACACACACACACACACACACACAGAGAGAGAGAGAGAGAGAGAGAAGTCTTACATTCTAATACTCCATTGTCCTGTAATCACTGGCCTAAAACTGTAATCCTGTTCTGGATCAAACCCTATATAAACAAACTCTGTCCATTCCTGTTTACCTAGTTTTTTTGTAATCTCTTCGATGTTTTTCAACTCTACATCTCTTTCTTTCTTTCTCTCTCTCTCTCTCGCTCTCTCTCTCTCTCCCCCTCCCTCTTTCTTTCTTTCTTTCTTTCTTTCTTTCTTTCTTTCTTTCTTTCTTTCTTTCTTTCTTCTCTGTGTTTGTGCAGTTCATTGGCCAAGCTGTGCAATTAGTTAATGCATCATCCACCCCTGGGGTGATTCTGGCAGATACACACCAGTGTGCATGTATGTGTTTGAATCTGCGAGTTTGTGCGTAAGAAAGAGACAGATAGAGAGACGGAGATGAAACCAGAGATACAGAAAAAATAGAAAATAGAAAACAGGAAAATAAAGAGAGCAAGAGGAATAGAGAGGGATAAATAGAGAGAGAGAGAGAGAGAGAGAGAGAGAGAGAGAGAGAGAGAGAGAGAGAGAGAGAGAGAGAGAGAGAGAGAGAGAGAGAGAGAGAGAGAGAGAGAGAGAGAGAGAGAGAGAGAGAGAGAGAGAGAGAGAGAGTTGTACAAGCATTAAAGTCTGTTTCTGGCCCTGGCACACTAGGAATCCAGTGTTGCCGAGGTCAATGGTACTCAAAGCAGAGTGTTTTTGGCAACACCACTGGGCGGCCATTTAGAAGGACGGCCGCTCTTCTGTCTGTGCACTCGACCATGCGGACCCCTGGGCTCTGTGGGCACAGCTCTGGTGAACAGCTGCCCTATTGATCCGGATGGAAATCAGCATGGAAAGACACTCTGGTCGAGCAGACCATCGACTGAGTCAGATAACAGACCGTCGGACCGGTTCAGTTTGATGGCGGTGACGTGTGCGCTGTTTTCCTTACCACGACTTTAGTGTTGCCTATCCCTCCGGATTACAACTGTTGATTTAATGTCACAGGAACAACAGCTATGTTATATCATAACTAGAAGATGTATAGGAGAAACTAATCAGCCACGCAACTGAGCACCATCCTCACATGCACACAACGCTGCTTGGTGTGTGTCATGCATGAATTATATCATTTATGACAATTAGATGTTCTTTGTTTGCATGACACAAGCTTAGTTTTTCAAGACAGTTTTGTATTTATTGTGTACTTTTTATATTAGGTGTGCATGCATTAAAAGAGATTAAAAACAGTATACACTCAATAGCAATAGTGTGTGGGTGTGTGTACGCATGTGCATGTGCGCTTACATTTCCTGTTTTGCGTATCTCTTTGTTATGTTTGTGTGCGAAACAGAACATTATGTACACCTCTAAGGTTACAAAGCTTTGTCAAAGTTCAAAGATTTCCCTGCTGGATGAGACATTTCACAACAAGCCATTTGATCTCCTATAATAGGTTTAGATGTGGTTTAGGAGAACCAGGAGTACCAGGACCAAGATCACAATTCATTTGACCGACACATTTGTTGTTCTTTATCGCTCCCCATGAGAGATCAGGTCCATGCATTTGGTCCATGCAACACTGAGAGCCATGGCCTCCAAATGAAAAAAAACGCCTCTTTGCTCTTCCCCTCCGTCCACTCTGCAGAGCCCCAGCATGATCCGGGCCCCGGCTGTGCGGCCTTTGAACCAGCCCAAGGTCTCGTGGGGGTCCGGTGGGCCAGGTAAAGGGCAGACAGGCACCTCTGTGGACGCCTTCGGCACTGTTCTGAAGGACCTGCCGGAAGCCCAGCGTGCGCCCTTCCCACCGGCACACACAACAAAGGGGCATCGTGCGTCACACACGAGCACTGCCATGGCACCAAGGTGCTTCCAGTGACACAGGAGCGCAGGCCCGTGGAACAAATCAGAAGAATAGTCACCGTCGCTGATTAAGTCGAACAATGCTGTTGACAGTAAAGGGGTCAAAGGGTGTTATGCAGCATTTTGCTCGTGTCTGACAGCGAATGGAATCGGGCATTAGGAGAAGGACAAAAGCCTGGACCATTGTGCAGGATGAAGGAGACCAAAAATACAGTTTTCATTTTCGCTCATACCTGACAAACATAAACACACACACACACACGCACACCACACACACACACACACACACACACACACATACACACACACACACACACACACACACACACACACACACACACACTCACTCACACACACACACACACACACACACAAACACAAGAGGGCTCTTGTGCTGACTGGATTGCAATTTTTGTTATATATATATCTGCACCATTATTCCTGTGTCCCAAGGAGAGATGACCTATTTTAGTAGAAGGCAACGCTTAGCCTTTACACGTGTGTTCGTGTGTTTGAAATGGTAGTGGTTTGTGATTGAGTGTGTGTGTGTGTGTGTGTGTGTGTGTGTATTGGTGTGGGCATGCATGTGTGGTTATTGTGTGTCTGCGTGAACAATGAGAGAAATCTCATTTGTCTGTGTCTGTGTGTTTGTCTGTGAACTCGTCTGTGTTCATCCAGTCAGTGTCTGGGCCCTCCAGGCTGCCTGCCTGCTTGCCTGCCTGCATTTGTCTGTCTCTCTACCTTTCCTTTATTCTGTACACTTGGGAATTGGTGAACATTGTGAATTTGGGGAAAGGCTTGTAAACTTTTAGGCTTATGTGTGTGTATGATGCAGTACTATAAAATGAGTGCGTTAAGAATGAGTGTACACATCAAAGCCCTACACTACCCTGCTGATATAGAAAGTCTGTGTGTGCGTGCGTGCACACTGTGCTTTCATGTTCATGTTCTTATATGCTGTCTTAGGGTCAGTGTGTGCTTGTGTGTGTGTGCTTGTGTTTGTGTCCTCAAGGTGTGAGTGTCTCTATGTGTGTGTGTGTGTGTGTGTGTGTGTGTGTGTGTGTGTGTGTGTGTGTGTGTGTGTGTGTGTGTGTGTGTGTGTGTGTGTGTGGTGTGTGTGTGTGTGTGTGTGTGTGTGTGTGTGTGTGTGTGTGTGTGTGTGTGTGTGTGTGTGTGTGTGTGTGTGTGTGTGTGTGTGTGTGTGTGTCCATGCTGGTGTAGCATCTGCCATGCTCCAGGAGGTGAAAGTGAGCACAGTAACCTGAGCCAGAGTAACTGGTGCCAGTCTCTGGGTCCATATGGACAGGAGGAAGACACATACTCCTCTCAGGTCGCACTCCCTGGCAGTGCACAGTGGCAGCAATACGTGTGTGTGTGTGTGTGTGTGTGTGTGTGTGTCTGTGTAAATCGTCAAGACCTGTACTCGCATATGTGTTACCGCATCCATGCAGAGCTGGGAGCTGAACAAGGGGCCAGCGGAGGTAACGGTCTGTGCTTTGCCAAATGATCACATAATGGCTTCGACCATCTTGTGCTCCGGACCATACCTGTTCTTGCCTCCTGTGGACCATATGGGCATCACATGCCACAGGGAGATGTACCAACCAGACCAATCACGCACAAACACATGTAGAAAAATACTGCTAATACTTGTAAAACACAAATACACACACACACACACACGCACACACACACACACACACACACACACACACACACACACACACACACACACACACACACACACACACACACACACACACACACACACACACACACACAAGGGAGTTAACACGTTGCACCTAACATAACTAACACATTTTAGCCATATTTTGTATTAATTTGAGGCCTAGAAAGCACAAACACAGCTCCAGGCTACATAGTCATAAGATGTGTGTGTAAAGGCCTACTATATGCGGCTTTAATAGAAGAATTTTCACAATTCATGTTGCGTTATTCTACCTTTCCTAGCACGTTTTAGCAACACAGGAAACAGATGATGGTGTCAGAAGTCTTTGATGTTAGACAGTTTTTGTTCATGCTGCATGGGTGTTATTTGTGTTGGCTGGAGTGGGGCATTGCTGGCTGGGTAATGTATTTCATCCAGCACAGCTGTGTGGGCCGGCCCCCCTATTGGTGTGGAAATGAGGAGCGTCCTGTCAGCGGACACCTCCTTTATTCAAATCAGAGGCGCACACAGAGAGAGAGAGAGAGAGAGAGAGAGAGAGAGAGAGAGAGAGAGAGAGAGAGAGAGAGAGAGAGAGAGAGAGAGAGAGAGAGAGAGAGAGAGAGAGAGAGAGAGAGAGAGAGAGATGTGTGTGTGTGAGCGTCTTTCACTGCCTATTTCTTCCCCTTTGGCTGTTTCTTGGTCTATGTTTTCTCTCAAAAATATATTTATCTTGGTGCGCTTTGTGTGTGTGTGTGCGTGTGTGTGAAAGAGAGAGAGAGAGAGAGAGAGAGAGAGAGAGAGAGAGAGAGAAAGAGAGAGAGAGAGAGAGAGCGTGCATGTTTACGATAGATGGCCAAATCAGGGGAAAAAACCTTCAAAGATTATATGTGGGGAAATGCATTGAAAGCATAAACAAATAATTGCATGTAAATGCCGCACAGCGTGATACGGCTGTGTGTGGACGCTACGAGCTCATTTCATATTGTTATATTGTCATGACTACAAAGATTCCTCTATTCTGCCAAGTCCTAATCCTTAAGCATGATTTGTTTTGAGGTTGGTGGTAGATTGAAACAAGGAAACAATTGGCTGTTGTAAGTAAATCGTAATACCAAACAGATTATGCACCTTATCATGCAATATACAGTAGATAAGAGCATTCATGATGAATGTCCTACTGTTTTGGGTTTTCTTTTACAGGTTATTCTGCACATAGGAGGGTTACAAACTTTGATCCCGCATTGCTGTTGTTCTTTTTGTGTACTTTAATCTCCACAACTCCACCCCACCCTACTTTTTTGTAAATGTTGCTAGTCTATGGCTATACACTGGTAAAATGCTAGTCTTAAGCTAATTTAATAATAATTTAGAGGGGTTCTCTCTCACACGCACATCCAACCTTAAGTTTGTCCGTCAATTTAGAAAATGATCGTGTGTGTGTGTGTGTGCATGTATGTGTGTGTGTGTGTGTGTGTGTGTGTGTGTGTGTGTGTGTGTGTGTGTGTGTGTGTGTGTGTGTGTGTGTGTGTGTGTGTGTGTGTGTGTGTGTGTGTGTGTGTGTGTGTGTGTGTGTGTGTGTGCGTTTAAAGTCACACAAAAGTCTTTGTTCAAGAAGGCCACTCTAACAATTGTCAAAACAGAAACCTTTTTAAGACACTAAAACTGACACTTTAAGACACACTGGCAATTATGAATTTGTTTGTATTAATAAACGTTTACTAAATAACAAAAAAACCTGGCAAATGAAAAGAGGTTTGACCTGCCTCCTAAAGTGCTGATTCTACCCAACGTAACAATGGAATCGATTGTATATTTATAATAGATGAAGCCACTTCCCACAAAGCCCGTGCTGTATGCCCCACCGTCAGTTCCCTACTTTGAATAGGTTCCCGGGCGAGTAAGCAAAAATACAGATAGCCCTTGCAAGGACAGAGAAGAGCCGCTGTGAGAAAGAAGAACAGCAGGCATGCAATGGAATGTCATAAATATAGAGTGATTTTGTTCTTTGGTGGGTTATAAACCTTTTTTATTTATCTGGAGACCTTCCCTTATGTTTCTCATGTGAGGTAAGTGAGTGTGTGTGTGGATGTTTGTGTGGTTGCGCACCATACATACATCGATCAGCCACAACATTAAAACCGCCTGCTTAATATAGGGTCGGTCCGTCTTGTGCTACCAGAACGTCCCTGACCAGTCGAGGCATGGAGTCCACAATACCTCGGAAGGTGGTATCTGGTTTCCAAGACGTTAGCAGCAGATCCTTTAAGTCCTGTTGGTTGCGAGGTGGGGCCTCCGTGGATCGGATTTGTTGTTCCTGCACATCCCACAGATGCTCAATCGGATTGGGGAATTTGGAGGCCAAGTCAACACCTTGAACTCTTGGTCATGTTTCGCAAACCATCTCAGAAATTGTTTTGCAGGGTGGCAGGGCGCATTATCTTGCTGAACGAGGCCACTGCCACTAGGAAATACTATTGCCATGAAGGGGTGTACTTGGTCTGCAACAATGTTTAGGTAGGTGCTATGTGTCAAAGAAATATCCACATGAAAGGACCCAAGGTTTCCCAGCAGAACGTTGCCCAGAGCATCACACTATCTCCACCCGGCTTGCCCTCTTCCCATAGTGCGTCCTTGTGCCGTGTGTACTACAGCAGCTCTTCTGTGGGATCGAACAGACGGGCTAGCCTTCGCTCCCCACGTGCATCAATGAGGCTTGGGTGCCCATGACCGTGTTGCCGGTTCACCGGTTGTCCTTCCTTGGACCACTTTCTGTAGGTACTAACAGCTGCGCTACTAACCATTCACTTGCTGTCTAACATATCCCACCACTCAACAGATGCCATGAGATGGTTAGTGTTATTCCTGCCACACCTGTCAGTGGTTTTAATGTTGTGGCTGATCAGTGATCAGTGTAAGATTTACCATCTCTATTAAATGTAATGTTTCATAAGCACTCCTCCTCTGCAAGCAACTCATCCCCGGGCCTATACATGTGCGCGGGCACACACACACACACACACACACACACACACACACACACACACACACACACACACACACACACACACACACACACACACACCCTAACCTCCAAATCCTTGCAACATTTATGATGGATGATATGTGGGTGCACATCTTTTAATAATTCTCTCCCACTATAATTATAATATATGGCGACAGGTTGACTCCTGACCCCCCTGTAGCAGCCAATGTGAACAGCAGCGCTGTTACACAGTGTGGTCCAAGGCCTCGGGACACCCTGTTCTTGTGGTGCGAAGTCTATCTATAGCACGTCTAACCGTCAGACTCCTTTGCCAGTCCTTTTACTGTACAACGTGTCCACAAGCCTCCGGACCTCCTTACGTCATGCACAGAGGTAAAAGGCGGACAAGAGAGACCAGAGAGATAAAACGGAGAAGAAAAAAAAGTTGAAATATGTAAAGATCAACAAAGAGAGTAAGAGAAACAGGACAAGGTAGTACGCCCTTGATTTGAAAAGAGTCAACAATCTCTGTTTGGTCTTGCCCCTTTTAAGAATGGTTTTGTGATATTAATATTGATGTAGTGGATAGTGATTTCAGAAAAACTAATAATAGGAAAACATGTCAAAACCCGCTGTCTTTGTAATAAGGAGGCTTGATTTGTTGACAAAGATTATGGTATACAGCCCCTTAACTTTATACACACCACAATCCCAGCCGACTCAATTTACCATGGTCATCCAGGTCAACAAAACAACTAGTCCTGTTATTTGCAGAGAAATAGCTTCGGAAGTGTGGCACTCTCCCTCCTATCTTTCAAACACACACACGCCGTTCTCTCTTCGCACAAATAAGAGCCGTATAAGCTGTATCTGACCTGGGATGAGTCACCAGAAGATGGAGCGACATTGAGGAGCTTGTACATAATGATGTCTGCCCAGGCTGTACAGAGGGCAGCCTCCGTCTACCGTAAGTAGGGAAAGTTCACTCTAACCTTTGGGTTGCCTTGGTTTGTGAACGGGTCAGGCGTTGGAAGTTCGACTTAATTGTTGTTCTGTACTGTTCAAAGGCTTTGGAGGAGATGCAACAGGAGGTTGAGGCTTTGGGATGTGAGGTAGTTATTGTGATTTGATCCCAGAATCCCCTGTATGTTGTTGCTAAACTGTTGTGTTCAGACTTTTTTTGTTGTTGTTTTAGCTCATGTTTGAGTTTGAACATGAAGTTCTCTCACAACTTTCTTTACCCACACCTTTGTTGAAACGGCCTGTTGTCACACCCATAGCAACAGTTTAACCAGAGCAGTTAACACGTTGTTACGGCTTTGCGTGTGTGCGTGTGTGTGTGTGTGTGTGTGTGCGTGCGTGTGTGCGTGTGTGCGTGTGTGTGTGCAAACGGGTCATGTATAGTGTATTAATTTTGTTTTTGTTTCATCTATCCAGAATTTTTCTTTGAAGCAAGTGATGGCTCTCTAGTTTCTATGGCAGCCGTTTTGTAAATCATGCTGTCCGCCTGGTCAAAAGGGGGCCACAGATGTCACTGCTGAGTATCTCTAGGTTTGGATTAACGGATTTAATTATTGTGCTGTGCCCACAAACATACAAACATAACATACTGCTCTGAAGTTTCTTTCTTTTTCATTTTTTCCGGATACCTTTGTTGCACTCCAGTGTCATGGAATGAAGGTTTGTGTTGGAATGGCGAGCACAGACTGGTGGCCAGCGGTCTGTATTGTTTATGTCTGCACTGCAGACTGACCTGGAGCTTGGTGGGTCACATCCAGACTGGTCTTCCTCTCACCGAGAGCTTAGTACATATTGTATGTTTCTTTGTGCGTCTCTGGGTGGATGTGTTTGTGAGAGTGTGTGTGTGTGTGTGTGTGTGTGTGTGTGTGCGTGTGTGTGCGTGTGTGTGCGTGTGCGTGCGTGTGCGTGCGTGTGCGTGCGTGTGCGTGCGTGTGCATGTGTGTGTGGGTGTGTGTGTGTGCGTGTGCGGTGGGAGTGCACTGTTTATATACTGCAATTTCCTGTTTGAAAACCAGTTCGCAGAACAAATGCACTCCGCTTTTGACTCTCAGCCACAACAAATCCACCTACCCTCCTCTGAAATCGTCAGTCACCCGTCCTCCTCCTCCGCTCCGATGCTCTTTTGTAAAAAGTGATTTTTGTTTTCTCCTCCTTACCCCCTCTACCGGAAAGGTTGGTCTCTCTCATCAAGCGGGGCCTTCTCTTTTATCTGTGGCTCACAGCGGCTTAGGGACAAAGAGGGGGCTCAAATACCAGGATGTCTCCATATTCGAGCGGTGCACATGAAAAGAGGCTGACATTCAATCCATCACGCTGAATGGATGAAAATACAGTGGACGGACAGAGGAGGCCGAGAGGGAGGAGGACGGCTCATTGTGCAATCGATGATGTGGAGTCCCTTGGCTGGCTAAATGGGCGGCTAGACATCCATCTAGCCAGAGGAAAGAGAAAGGATAGAGAGAGAGAGAGAGAGAGAGAGAGAGAGACAGAGAGAGAGAAGGAGGGCGAGAGGTATATCTGTCATATTGTTATTGTCTGCCAGACTCTTCTCATATTACTTTTTTTTTTTGCTGCAGTATGTGTTAGCGAATTAAGTTTTTAATAATTTAGAATTGTTCGGAAGAAAAACGTAGCCTACAGGACATGAGCTATAAACCATAGGTTCCATGCGTAGTTATTGGTGGGTTGTCACACAAGCCCTTTGTACAGATGGACAAATGTACAGCCAAGATGAAAATGTACATACAATAATTATGTCCCTTATCCATCGTCTTTCCTCTATCACTCTCATTTTGTTGTTGTCATTTTGTAATCTCCAATCCTTTTAATGTCTCCAAGTTACTACTGCTTCAAATGTGCAGCCCTGTGTGTGTCTGTCTCGCTGTTTGTGTGTGTGTGTTTGTGATTGAATACGTTTCTCAGACACAATCCTGTTTAAGCTGCAAGGACAAAGGGCATCACCCTGGCATTAATCCGGCCTTCTGTGTTTTGGGGTCTGCACATGAGATGTTTGTGCGTTATATTCTCTCTTGTGGTTACTGTCAATTGGCAGGACATTATGCTCAGATGATAATGTGCATGTGTGTGTCTATGTGTGTACAGTATGTAGTAGTGTTCGTATGGTCTGGTTTTTGTGTCTGAGTGTTGGTGCTAATCCCGTATCTATATCTGCTTATCTGTCTCTGCTGTCTCTCTGTCTGTCTGATCCCTGACTCCCTACAAATCCAATCTCTGCCCACTACTACAATTATGCATACGCACAAAGACACACTTGTACGCATTCATGCACACACATCAAACACACACACATACACAAAAACCTTTTCGAACGATTGTTTGTGTGTGTGTGTGTGTGTGTGTGTGTGCGTGTGTGTGTGTGTGTGTGTGCGCGTGTGTGTGTGTGTGTGTGTGTGTGTGTGTCAACCTGTGTCTATTGAGAACGTATAAACTCAGGAGGACCAATCTAAAGCCTACATCTGTTGATTAAATAAATCCCTGTGAATGGTTGTCCTATACTTGTTAACTTTCATTAGTAACCTTTAGCCTTGTTTCTATCAGAGAGAATATACAAAGTATATTTCTAGACATTAATTCATGAATATAACATCATGCTGGGTAATTTCCAGTAAACCACAGTTTATTCATATTCTTTATCGTGAACAATAGTAGTGAAAACTAATGAGCTTCATGAAATGGTTGTTTTGTTCGCATGGTATAGCAACAGCTGCAGGGCTTGAACTAGCGACTCGTTGATACCTTGCTTTAGATCCAGGAGATGCCTCTTTGTTTTTTTTTCCAACCAATAGTGAAGATAAATCTCTTTCACTGCCGTTCTCCTAATTTGCCTCTAACTCTCGTTCCCCCTCTGCCTTTTTGTCAGTCAGAGTTATTAACCCTTATCTTGGTTAACAGCCGCCCTACGTTTTAATGGAAGCTATTTTAAATAAAGCCGGAACACAAAATCAATGCGGCTTTGATCGAGACGCCCTGTGCTATGGCAACACAAATGCTAATTGTGCGTGACTAGCCGGCTAGCTGCCATGGAAACCAAAGGGCGTCTGAAGGTCGCCGCACTTCAAGGAAGCACTAATACATGAACACGGATCGGAGCCCTGGCGGTTGGTTGGCCCACCTGGACATGAAAGCGAAGCGGGGGAGGGGGGGGGGCAGAGTGGGTAGGATGGGACAGATGGAGACAGAGCACCACCTCACCAGGACGCTCAGCGGGAACCTTGATTGTTTTTGGGGTGGGGGGTTAAAGACTTTGTCGAGCTTGTCTAAGAGACATCACCGGCCCTCTCTGGCAGCGGTCACACCTCCACCAGCCTCTGTCTGGACACCCAGGCCTCCCTGGTAGCGGTCACACCTCCACCAGCCTCTGTCTGGACACCCAGACCTCTCTGGCATCAGCCACACCTCCATCAGCCTCTGTCTGGACACCCAGGCCTCTCTGGCAGCGGTCACACCTCCACCAGCCTCTGTCTGGACACCCAGACCTCTCTGGCATCAGCCACACCTCCACCAGCCTCTGTCTGGACACCCAGACCTCTCTGGCAGCGGTCACACCTCCACCAGCCTCTGTCTGGACACCCAGACCTCTCTGTTTGATACCCTCACAGTGGCATGCTGGTTTGTGGTTTCTCTAACCCAACGATCCGCTTCTGAGATGCTGAGTGCTAAAATCACTCTGCATCCCAACAGTGTGGCGGGACTTCTTTGAGTTTGGAATGGAGGATAATGCACACCGATCCAGATTTACAGCATACGCAACTGCAATATTAATGCTCAGACAGATTACACTTACAGCAGCATTAGGGGGGGGGGGGGGGGTGAGACAGAGGTATTCCTAACTCACTCCCAACATAGCGCCAATGCTGGGAAATGAATTGTATATTGATTATTGTGCCTGAAATGTGTGTGTGTGTGTGTGTGTGTGTGTGTGTGTGTGTGTGTGCATGCGCGCGCGCAATGCATGTGCGTTTGTGAGGGTGCATGCGTGTCCACTATACATGTGTATGTGTTTTACATAGGGGACACTCAGTCCCACTCAATCTGTCTCCATTACCATAAATATTGAATAGTGAGATGCGAGCACTCTACTCATCTGATGTAGTCTTACAGAGAGCCTTACAGGAATCTATAGTGGCATGTGTGCACTTTATGAAGATGTATTGTCCTCTTCTCTCTATGCGTGTTTGTGTGTGTGTGTGTGTGTGTGTGTGTGTGTGTGTGTTTGTTTACATGTTTGCATGTTGGTGTGCGCTACGGTTAGTGTTATGATGCCCATGGGGATGTCACGTCTCTCTAAGGTTATTTATGCTGGTTTTGAAATATTAAATAAATCTACATTGAGAGGTCTATACATTGGATGTGAAACAAAAAGGGGTTCGACCCCCCAGGTCTGTTGTGCCTCCAAATGTCCTTGACTCAAATGGACACATATATCACATTGGGGCAAACACACACACACACACACACACACACACACACACACACACACACACACACTCTAAAGCACATTTACACTAGAAGAATCTGTACATGTACGCACCTACTAATTAGATGAGCTTAAAGGATATTGCAAGATATATAGAACAATAGAAAGGCAGAAGTTCAGGGAAGCACGAGGCGAGGCAAATAAAGAAGACGTCGGCGTGTAACTGATTCCATTTGAATCGGGGACGATGATCTCTGGAAGCCGAATAAAGCCTCGCAAACGTGTGTGTGTGTGTGTGTGTGTGAGAGAGACGATGAAGAGGCACGAGCAGAGACCAAGGCAGTGCAGGCACACCATCACTCCTCTCTGTTCTTCTGTCCTCTCAAAGGACTGAAATCACTCTTTAGTGTCCGTCCCCCCACGACGGGGCTAAAGCTCTGTCGACTGTCGTGCCACAGGAAGGGGGTGCGCGGCAGCACTTAGCGAGGTGTCTGTCTGCGGATAAGCCATGTACATCTCTAATGCACGTGTCTGAGTCTGTCTGTCTGGCTCTCGGCCTCTCCCCCACTCTGGAGAAAAGAGGTCAGTGTGTGAGGAGTCTGGCTCCGTTGTGTGACCTGCAGCACTTATCCCACACTCTGTGTGTGTGTGTGTGTGTGTGTGTGTGTGTGCGTGGACGGTCCCAAACATGATGGAGGCGTTCACCCAAGTGCTCTAGATTATTGAAGGGCATGTTATGATTGTTATCTCTGTGTTCAGTCGGGGGGAATAGACCCCCTGGAGACTTTGACCCCTGCACCAAAAAGTCATTGCACACACACACACACACACACACACACACACACACACACACACACACACACACACACACACACACACTCATACGCACACACAGATGCCCGCACGTACACCCAGGGAAACGCACACGTGTCACAGAAAATATATGCAAATGCTCACACAGATATACGCACGCTTTGTGCACAACAGAACATTTTCCTTTCATTCATTCATCCCACTTGCAGGCCTTGTTACTAAGCAGACACGCTTAGCGCCCTGGCATAGCCTGTTACTAAGCAGTCCTTCATGCTAGATTATGGGATGTTTGTTTATAAGAAGCTGACTTATGTAGGCCACGTGTTTTTTAAAAGGAAATAGTTTGGCTGAATGTTTCCTTCATTTTTCTTTTTGCTCTCTTTCAGTTATCCGAGCAGGTTGGCGTAACACTTGACGAAGGCAACATTTCCTTAGCACCTATCTGTTCATAAATTCTAAAAACCATAGACTTGCACCAATATCCCAAAACATCCACATCAACTTTCAGTGAAGAAACAAAAACTAGTCGATGCAAATATGGAGCTCTCCGAACGTACAATGCTGCAGTTCAGCGGGAGCTCAATTTGAACGTTATTGATTTCTCAAACCGTTTTTGGGGGAAGAAACTGACGCGCTGGCCTGCGTACCGTTGTAGTGCAATGTACATTCAGCGGCACACAACAGGGGCTACGCTGCTCAGCCATGCAGGCTCTGTCTGAACAAAGCGGCTACACAGGCTGAACCCGCCTGCCTATTGAAGGGAACCGAATAAAGAGAGAGAGCGAGGAGCGTTTAAAAGAGACGAAGGCGTGGATAATCTTGTTTGGGAACCAAGAAAGTACATCATTGTACTGTTTCTAGGCAGAAGGGCGATGTGTTTGAGGGTGTGTGTCTGTGCATGATGTGTGTCTGAGTGTGTGGCGAGTGTTCGTATCTGTGTGCCTGGTTATGCATGCATGTTCAGTCCGTAGATGGGGGCTATCTTAATCTTTCAAACAACGTTTCTCAGACTGTAATCGAAATGCACATGGGTAATTGCGTCTTCAAGTGTGATGATTCGCAAACTATCGTGGGACGTTGAATCCCAGGTGGAGAACCTCTTTTGACTGTTGCATGTGCTGCATTGTAAAACGGCCTTTTTAGTTCCCTGTTGCTGTGTAATCAGAGAGACAAAGTTTGAACACGGTCGTGTGTTGTGTCGTACAACAACATTTGTGTTCTGTCTCTCCGTGTTTACCCTGTGATCTGTAGGTGCCGGGATGTGTGTTTATAACCCTGTGTGTGTGTGTGTGTGTGTGTGTGTGTGTGTGTGTGTGTGTGTGTGTGTGTGTGTGTGTGTGTGTATGTGTGTGTGTGTGTGTGTGTGTGTGTGTGTGTGTGTGTGTGTGTATGTGTGTGTGTGTGTGTGTGTGTGTGTGTGTGTGTGTGTGTGTGTGTGTGTGTGTGTGTGTGTGTGTGTGTGTGTGTGTGTGTGTGTGTGTGTGTGTGTGTGTGTGTGTGTGTGTGTGTGTGTGTTTGTGGTTTGCACATCTTGTTCTGTCTTACTGTGAGGAGGCAGTGGTGTTTACCAGACTGTATGATTTCTGCCTACATTTTAGGTGAGGGGGCTGTGTGTTTATGACTGTGTGTGTTCCTATCTGAGAATGTCGTTTTGTGTGTGTTTGTGCGTAAGTGCGCAAGTGTGTGTTAGTGTATGTGCGTGTCTATGTGTGTGTTAACGTCTCTTCATAAGGGGCCAGTGTTATTTCTCAGCGTGTGTATGTGGGGGTAAATCTGTTTAAAAGATTAAAGCCAGCATAACTGCCGTGAAATATTCAACGACACGCACCCCCAAATACACACCCACACACACGCTCTTGCTGTGGTATCCCAAATCCATGGCTCGATGCTCCCAAGGTTGTGTGTGGAAAACCTTTCCTATCCACATTGTTCCTCCATCCTTCGCAAAGCATGCCTTTGCAATATTCAGAAATTCCAGATTAACTGCACATGTAAACTGCCCCCCTCCATTTTATCAAAGGGCAGGCTTCTTGGAAGTGATAAAACATAACCTCACACCCATGCGAAAAAAAGCAGAGGAGGAAAAAAAGTATCAGATTTATGATAGGTGAGGGGCACCATTCCAGGAATGCTGGCATGCATTGGCCTGAAAGACACTTCTTAGTTCCTGCTTTTCTCACCACCTCGTTGGCTAAGGACTCTGCCAATCATGAGAGTGATTAGCGCTAACGAGAGAACTGGAAAGGAAAGTTCATGGAATCTTCCGTTTGTGTCTCAGGAGATAAACCGCTGAATGATTTTCTAGAAGAATACAGTTACATAAATCCTTATCTGCCGTCAGAAACGTTCACCTGGTTTCTGCTTCAGACACACGGCTGTCTCGATGGGCTGTTATTCTTTGTTTTATGAGTCAGGAGTCAATATAAAAACCCTATCAAAGACTGGAACTGGATTGAAGTAATGTGAGGCCTGCTGTATTGATGGATTGATTATTACATCCAAAGTTCAGTTATCGCACTAAAGCTAGTGCAATATAAGTGTTGTGTTTCCAGTAAGAAAGAGAATAATCACGTTTGTCTCTCTCTCTCTGTGTCTGCTAAAAGTTTGTCACAACCTTGGTACAAAGAAGTAAATAGGCAGAAGGCAAAGTAACACAATACCGAGTTGCATGATGGGTAAAAAGGACAGCGTCTTTTCCCTATGGAAAAAGTCATATCGCACACACTTTTGCTGTTGCTTGAACCTTTGACTTTAAAAGACTTGTTGAGAACACACGAAGGCAACACACCAGTCGCATCCAAATCTGCAGACACAGCCGACGGTCAATGGTTGAGGTAGGGCAGCGGTTTGGACAGACAGACATCCTGTATTTTCAGGCCCTTCTATTTGGACCACCCTGCCCCATGCCTCCCGAGTGACGCAGGTACTCAGCCAATCTCAGCCGAAGCGACCGGGGCCACGAGGCAATGTTCTGGACCCCCATTGTCCTTTTCAGGGCTATTACTCAACAGCAATTTATTGTCAAATCCAGTCGTACGTTTGGGGCCGTTGAGGTCAATCTCATATATTCCTTTTACTTGTGTGCGTCTCTGCGCAGTAGAAAAGAGTCGTAGCTCTAAAGCAGCACACTAGGTGTAACGTTTACAGTGACAGTCTGTTGTAACAGCGATTGGATCACAGCGAGTATTTGCCAGATCCTGTCCACAGAGCCAAAGCGATATGTGGGGCTGCGCTGTGATTATGGGGGTTCAATAGATGTCATCAATTGCCATTTTGAGGAGCACAACGGATCTTTCCGTCCCCAGCTGGATAATCTCCCTGCGTGCAGTACAGTGTGGGGGTGCTAGCCCGATATGGAGTCTTTACCCCCATTTCCATAGCCGCTTCAGGGTAGTACCAAGGTCAAAGACATGACATTAACCCACCGGAGAAGGTTTGCTAGGCGGGGATCAGCAGTGAGGGACTTCTGCCACAGAGGTGCAAATTAATTTGGGAGGCAGAGTGAAAAGCTAAGCGGGACATCGTTGTCTTGACATGTGTGTGTGTGTGTGTGTGTGTGTGTGTGTGTGTGTGTGTGCGCGCGTCTTTTGTTTGTATGCTTGTGTGAGCGTGTGTGTGTGCGTGTGTGTGTGTATGTGTGTGTGTGTGTGTGTGTGTTTGTGTGTGTAACCTCCTGCTATTAGCATTGGGATTATTTGACTGTCTAGATAGCAAAAAGCAAAAATGGGAAAAGAATAGACATAGTGGAATGAGGGAGGAGGGGAAATGAGAGGAACTGGACTAGAGAGGACTGACTGTAAGTGGAGAGGCAGGGGGCTAGACATACGAATGATATAGCAAGAGAGAGGGGGGTCAACACAGAGGGCTGGAGTTTGGTACAGCAGGACAGAGCTACGGGTCAATAGGAGGGGATTGTGGTTAGGGAAGAGAAAGAAAATAAAACAAATAATATAATATTAAATGTAAAGTAATATAATAATAGTCTCTGGACTGAGGGAGAGGGAGAAATGGAAAAGAGAATATTAGGAAAGTAGGTTGTGAGCTAGGGACAGAAAGTATGAGAAGAGAAGAAGGGAAATTAGTAGAGCATGAAAGACGCACATAAATAGTCCAAAGGGAAAGAGGGGCTGAAGAAAAAAAGAAAAAAAACAAGGAATAAAGAACGAGAGTGTTAATAAAATGTTAGTTCCTCGGATTAGTTTCTCATGTTCTCGGCATCAGTCGGTGCGGCGGCACGCTAGCACGGCAAGTCCCTTCCTGTCGATCGTTGGAAACTTCCCTGTTCTCTTCTCTTTTTTTTTACCTCCCCATTCCTATCAGATGGCTGCCAAAGGTACGGTAGGATTACCCCACAAAGACATGTGAGCAAAGATGTTGTGCCTCAAGGGAACCACTTTGAGAAGTCAAACACACCCCAGCCAGGAAAGTAGGTCAGCTGCGACTCAACCTGTCACAGGTGTTAGCAAAGAACAAGAGCTCCTCCACACAACCAACCATGGTGGAATGTAACACACCAATCGGCGCACCAAGTCGGAAAGAAAATGCTCTTATTTGTTTAACATGGATAATAATCATGCTTATACTCAATGGGATTATTTTACTATTTATTTTAGACACGTTCATCAAGTTTTAATGCACACAATACTGGATAGAAACCCTTTACTGTAGTATGATCAGTACATAGCATAGTTCGTTTAACCTTTTGTCCAGTCCCACTTTTCACTGCTAAAACCCTGACTTGCGCTGCAGTCCAGCAGGGTTTTGCAGAGGTAACTCACTCATGCAGACAGCCAGGGTAAAAGGTCCTCAGCACGCATAGCTGTTGATAAGAAGGAACACCTGCATCAAACCCAAATAGCTGCAGACTTTGTGGCGAGGACCTCTACCACTGCAGCTACGTTGGCCTCACATCTAAAACGTTGGACTTTGATGTTTGGTTTAGCCTAGTAAGCAGACAGATTAGACGTTTTGATGTGCCTAGCGAATTACAATGTGTCCCGACCGTATTGATGCGTGCAGCATTGGAATATAGCCAAGTCTGTAAAACTTTCAATTGTATAGATGAAAGTGTACAGTTTTACAGGGCTTGTGACCAAGGCAGAGAAGAACATTTAGTCTTTACCTTTAAACGGTGTACTTATGTAAAATGGCCGTTGTTTAAGGAGACACTAGTAGCTGGCCTATACGTAACCATGCGGAATGAATTGTTCAATCTGTGTTTATCTGAGGCCATGGATACATGGAGGTGGATTTCACCCAGTTTCTTCACTTTTTAAAGGAGGGGCTGGGAGATTAACTGTTACATCACTCGTTACACAACAGACACGATGAATAAGCACCCGTGACCTCTGTGGGTCCTGTCTCCATCTGGTAGAATTCAGTTCCATGGACTCTTCTGTCTGGAGTCCATGCTTGATTACTTTTGTCTTGCCAAACCATTTTTACACAAACAACACTACATTTTAATTCCACATTCCAAGTATAAATATTAGGTAACCTTCGAACAATGGGGCAACACAAAACAAACTCCATATGTTTATTGGCCACAGAAACATCAAGGCAGTAGACGTAAAATGTTAGCGTTACGGGAGTCAAAATATGGTTCGCTCCTTTCATGAGCTGGCTTTGTGTGGAAACCGGTTTTACGCAATCCGTATGACTAGTTCCCCCGTCACAGAGTTGGCCAGGACATTATTAAATAAACATATCATTGTTGAGAGTTTTGCTGGATAGCTAACCAGCAAAATCACACAAGGGGATTGGCATTAGGTGTGAATTTGTCTGTCTCTGTGTGTGTGTGTGTGTGTGTGTGTGTGTGTGTGTGTGTGTGTGTGTGTGTGTGTGTGTGTGTGTGTGTGTGTGTGTGTTTGTATGTGTGTATGTGTTTCTAGATTTGCGCATAAGTCACCCTGACCTCAACCTGAATTTTACAAGGCCCTGATCCAATCATGTGAAACATTTGACAAAGAGCTTGGAACAGACTGACTATTGACATTGTAAGAAAACGATGAGGACTGGAGCAAGCACAAGAACATAGAGCAGTTATCACTGTAGGGACCTGTCTATTTGGAAAGAAAACAAGGGGTGACTGAATTATAAACTTTGAAAAACAATAAATTGGAACGTTGTCACCTAATTCAGCATAAGCCATTGCAATGTGTGGTTACCCATTTGTCTTTCAAGCAAAGCTAGATGAGCCTTGACCCAAGCACTGGCCACAACACCGGACTTATTGTGCATTCTTTCTTCTGCTAACTTTACGTTTTTACTGTAAAGCATTCAGTCCAGTGTGTTGCCAATCACTATGGCATAGTGAGCAGCAGAGAGCGGCTATAACACAGTGTCCTGAAGTGCCTAGTTAGCCCTCTTACAGTACATAACCTTTGATCGAGACCAACAGGACCTCTACTGGTTTTACAGAGGTTGTCATGTTTCGTTTAATAGCCAACGTGCATATCTCTTCATTGTGTTGCACTTCCTGCTGTTGGGTTTATCTCCCGGTGGGGCCCCACAGATTTCCTCTGATCCTCAGGATGTGGGCCGCATTAGCTCTGTTCTTCATCTCCGTAGTTTCTCCGTTTCTCTGGACCTGGATCTAAATCATTATCCAGCAAACTGATCAGAACATTTATTTAACCCTCCTGTTATCTTCAAATTTTCTAACTAACTAACCAATTTTTGTTCGTCCTTTGGGGTCAATTTGACCCCAGTAATTAAAGCCTTCAGAAAATTACTTATAATTTAAATTGTTGACCAAGTTTATTTGTCAAATACTTTGTCCATTTGTGTACTACATAAATCTGCCATTAAATTAAGCATCACTCCCCCACAGCCCCCCTTATACAATGTTAAAGTTGTTGTAGGAATTAGGTGTTTTCTTCCCCAATGTGGTTTGAACTATAAGGAGTTCTCGTCATACTGAATGCATGGTTATGTAAGGTTGGGGCCCTAAAGCATAGGGACGTATTTTAAAGATTATAAAATAGTTTTTGATGGTGGCTCAAATATCAGCCACAACCAGCAGAACACATCTGCCTAAATTCTTAAATTCTTAATATTTCATGTTTGTTTTATACAGCTAAAACAGCCTGGGGTCAAATTGACCCCGAAGAACACCGATGCGTACAACATGTATACAGGACATTGAAAACATATTATCATGTAAATTTGATGTTTAACCAGTTGTCTCTATTATATTAGGAAAAGTCATTAAATATGAAACAAAACAAATTATGCCAATCATTTCTTTAGGGACGTCAAACATTGAATGGGGTCAAATTGACCCCAAAGATAATAGGAGGGTTAAATGCATCATGTACTTTTTTTTTTTTTATTCAAATTAAACTATAAAACGAATCACAAACATGTCCCTCTTGTTGTAACTAACGTATCTCTTTACCCCCCCCCCCCACCCCCCACTCTTCCTCTCTCACACACACAAACGCACACGCAGACAGACGCACGCTTCATCAACATCATCGTCTTTCTCCGTGTCTTCATCGACGCATCTCGTCCTCACTCCTTTCTTCTTTCTCCCCTCCCGTGTCTTTCGACAGAGAGAGGAGGAATAGATGTGGCAGAGGCGACACAGTGATCAAATCGGGGTAACCCTTACTTCCAGAGGTTGTGCGTCGGGCTATTCTCCTCTCCTATAGCGTCACCAAAGGGAGAAAAACACTTTGCCAGCTCGATTTGTTCTCACAGCACAGGCCAGGATCCATGACCCCATAAAACATTCACGAGAATAAGAAAGCACGCTTAAAGAAAACGAAATGTTGTTTTCATGTTCCAGGACATTGACCCATTTTTCACAAATCCTGGAAAATATTACCTTTGGAAATATTATCATCTAACGGCAGATGCTCATCTTACAGCGGCGTTATGCGCTGTCGCCGTTTGTTGTTATGTCAACAAGCCTCTTCTTTTTTGGCTCACTGAGCCCAACAGAATGGAAACCTTCACGTGGATTCCAGATGTCATGGCAACAGCTTGACAGGGACTCTATACAGAATATACAGGCTGCTACGGTACGGGCCACTCTACAGTGAGGAGGGAGATGGATGGTAAACACACTTCAGCCGCAGCTCCGTGGCCTTCCACACGTCAACACACATTAGGCTGGCTTTACCTTCACAGGGGGATTTTGTTTTCAGCATAAGCATTTGTTTCATATCTTGCACTAGTAATGAACCAGAAGGTGGAAACCATGTGACCGGTGCTTGACTCTTGGATTCCGAAAGATGTCAAAGATAGCCGCATCATCATGTTACAATCCTGCTACGCTGCAAAAATAAAACATACTGATTTATAGAAGCATATATATATATATATATATATATATATATATATATATATATATATATATATATATATACTGTAACAGTATATGTATATATATATATATAAATTGAATGGGTGTACACGTTTCTGAAGGAAACAGAAACAGAACACATAACAACAACCTGTGCATTATTCAGATGTTTAATTCTGCCACTCTCTAAGTTTAAACAACGACAGGAGGGTTGTCATTTAAGGCTGCCCTCTTAGACCTCTTTCAATAAAGTGTTACCCTCACTTTTCTTCGTTTGGGGGGGCAAGTGTAGAACAAATCCATGTGTGAATATTTTAGGTTGTTCTCGACTGCATTAGTCCTCTCGGCCAACCGCAGGCTAGCCCGCTCACTATCTGGGCCGATGGGCACCAACACTCCATCCAGTGATGTATGTGTTGGTGCCGGATGCTCACGCAAAACAAAGAAGCACTGATACATTTCAGATTTCAGCAGCCATTTTGAAAAAGTCATACTCTAGGATGGAACAGCCTAACCAGTCTAGGTTGTTGCATAACTTATCTTTGTAACTATCTCTGTCGTATCTTTGTGTGTGTGTGTGTGTGTGTGTGTGTGTGTGTGTGTTGTGCTTGCAATATTTTTGTTTTTGATAATACGTTTTTGATATGTTTGCCCTCGTGACCAAGGTCTAGGGCACCCTAATGTACAAATTATTCTTGAAATCATACAGACACATTTTGCATATTTAGGTCAGTCAGCTGTGACAATTCCCCACACTACAAAATGTACTGTTTACAGTCTAACATGAACAGCTCTTTAAAGAAAAATCATTTTAAACACACGATGTAGATGATCACAGTACTATCTGTAACGAGGTGCAGAGTACAGCGGGGTCCCTGGGTCTTTGGGTTCAGTGGGTTGAGACGCTGTCACCACCACCACCACCCCCAGGGTGCTGTTACGTGCTCCTCCTGTTACCTGCAGTGATTTTCTGGAACACACAGGGGCCCTGCGGCTGCATAAGGAGGCCGCCAGCCAGTTTAGCTGGCATCACACAGAGAATCATGTAATTCTGGCCTGATTCATATTCAGTCATGTGGGAGGCAGCCTGGGTCGTTATGGCAGCGTCCTTTATAAGAACTGTTATGAAATACTGGCTGAAAGGGTTATGCAAACACACAAACACACGCAGTGACAAACACACTCTTATAATGACGCATGCACGGCTGCACACAGCGTTACCTGTGTCGTCACTGTAGCAGACACACACACACACACACACACCTACACGCCAGGCAAGAACACACTCTTATGAACGAAACTAGCAAGCCTCAAATCTAAAACAAGCGCTTGTATAAATGAGGCGACGCCTTGGCAGAGCTAGTGCAGGCGGGCACCTCAAACAAAGCTATTCTCCACATCACACCATCACACCAATCAACCATTCGTATACGCTCATTAGTTTAACGTGCTCTGTTTAAAGCCACAGTTCACTCACCACACTAGCTCTTACAACTACGATGTTCCGTTCAGCATCCATTCATACAGTACTGAAGAAAACAGGTTGAATCATGAACTTAGGTTACTTTTCAACTGTAATATGGTGTAATATTGTCAGACGTGTCCTGTTTTATGGTCATCTAGTAAGTGAGTTTGTCGTGGGGAATGTTGGTCCACATGATCTTTTATTTGAACGGTTAATTGCATAGATTGTGTGTGCTGTTTGCGTTGGAACATTCGGTTACTGTCCAACATGTACGCAGCAGTGCCTGCGCATCCATTGGTCAATTCCCCTCTTTGTTTGCATTGAGGAACGCAGCTTTACTGACCTTAATCATGTTAAACAGACACACAAACAAATACATATTGTGACTTTCTATCTTGCACGCACACACACACTCACACACACACACACGCTCACACACACACACACCTGGCAGGGTGAGCAGGCTGAAGCCTGGGGACAGGATGTTCTGACCCTATCAGTATTAATGCAGCTTTAATGAAGTGTCTTTGAAGCCCGGCACAGGGGCGAATGGCCAAACAAAAGACTGTCTATTCAGTTGATTCTCAGTCCCAATCCTTTAATTTGGCTTCGTTTAGCAGCCAGGGAGTAAGTGCTGCATGTCAGCCATGGGCTATGGAACAAATCACAACAAACAACCAACAAATGATTTGTTCTGAAAGGATATTTTGTTGACCTCACGGTGCAGTCCGTATGTTTTTATCCGGGCTGTTTCTTTTTCTGCAAGCAGAGTGTGTGTGTGTCTGTGGGTATGTTGGTGTGTGTGTGTGTGTGTGTGTGTGTTTGAGCGTTAGTGAGTTAGTGCACGTACAGCACATGCGCATGTTTGCGTAGGCCCTGCCACCTGTTGCTTGTTCTGCTGTGCGGAGTACCTCTGAAATGACAGAGAAGAGGAGGTCCCAAAGCAGGTGTGTCTTGAAGCCAAACTACTCTGTGCTTACTTTGGCGCCAGCCATGCAATCGTCATTTACACAGACAGCGACTAGCAAAACCAGCGCTAATGATTCTGTTATATTTACCCGTCATTGATTTTATGAAAACGTTTGACTTTTTTTAACTGTAGGAATTCGCCACCCAAGAAATTCCACTACACATCCTGTGGCCTGTTATGCTGAAAGAGGAAGATATATATCTAGTTTGTTTCTTAAAATGATTAGCTCAGTGAAAGACAAGATGTGGTCATTTGCCAGAACATAAAGTCACTTATGAGGACCATTTGCATTTACTATTTTAGGATTATTTTCCTGAATTAGCTAAATATTGTAGTGACCTCGCATTAAAACTGCCTCCGGGACACTCAATTAATGTGCCACCATATCAGCTAACCCGCTAGAGACAGAACATTCTTTGATCCAGGAGCCCCGTGCTAGAGACATTTCATGTGCACACACAATTTGAATGTACAAAAACATTTGCTGCTGTTTCAATTATCTTTGCTATCTCTTTCATCTTGTGCACGGACGACCCAAATCCCATTTACTTGTTTACGTTGACAGTTTGTTTCGCTGTCCCTACATCCACCTCCTATTTCTGTAGCCTCGCATTCATTATTCATTCTCTGGATAACATTTTTTACCCCAGGCCATTTTGAGTATGCAACACTTTCTACAAGCGCTCTACTGAAATGTAGTTTCTTTGAAAACTTGTGTGGAATCTGAACTAGCAAAGGTCGTGTGATTATGTTCGACAAAACGCTCCCTGCACGTTAAGGGAAAAAGCACAATGTAAACGGTAAAAGTTGAATCTGAGTATCAAACAGTACATTGCATGTGTAGGTTAGTTGCTATATCTTTGGTATAGCATTGCTATTGTATTCCTGTCCCACTGCACATTGGTTTCATCATACTGACATAAACATCCTGTTTTGGCCTAAACCCCCATAGAGGATCATGGTAGTTAGAAATATAAACCTCTATAGACCTACCGTACTCACCATCTGGGAATTCTTATAATAAGTTTCATTAGGAACTGGCTATTGGATACAGGATATTTTCTGTAAGGTAGACACTTAATTGAATGCTGAAATGATGAGCACGTTGGGGAAAGCATAGCCTCAGACTATTCTTCTTCAGTGGTTGTAGGGCTATTTTACTTTCCATTCCAAGAATATATGTTTATCATGTTTAGCATAATGTAATAGTTAAGTAGTTGTATTATTTAATAAAGTATGAGAAAGTACAGTATACAATATTGTAAGCATTCCTTTCTTTGGTTAAGCATGAAGCCAATTGTGTATGTTCTTAAATTACTAATTGAAGTTCAAAATGCATCTACTTCAAACTAAGAATTAGCTTCTTTGAAGAAACATGAATGGTTGATGTATTTCCCTTCATCATAACTAATATCACAAATCTTACTGGTGATTTTGAACTCCATAGAAGTTTGAACTTTCTGTAATAATTGGTTATAATCTGAACAAACTGACTGTGCAAATTATGCCTGTGTCTGAGGGATCAGAGAGAACTAATTTATCTCCTACGCACACAAACACACACACACACACACACACACACACACACACACACACACACGCAGAGAGACAAACGAATGAACTAACATGTGCAAAGGAACGCACAGGCAAACACAAACAGACGCACACAGACAAATTGTCATCCTCCCTCATAACACACACACACACACACACACACACACACACACACACACACACACACACACACACACACACACACACACACACACACACACACACACCACGACCGTCGCTCATTACTTGCAACAGGGTCTGCAACATTTTATGGCCTAATTATGGAGAAAGCACTTGGCCTTTAAAGTCTCCACTTACAGAAGGTTCCTGCCTCACAGCCGGGGGACAGGAGTCTCAGGGAGGGAGGGGGCGAACAAAGAATATAATTACAATAAGTAGAATGGACAGCCTGCCTGAAACCATGGCAATTTCGGCAAATTGTACCTTCGACTGCTGAGACAAGACAACCAGCTAGTTGTCAAGGGCTACAACAAAACTGTCATCGCTGTGTAGCTTCTAATTGTATATTTTCTAGGGTTGAAAGGCACAAATTGCCACGGCGGACCGGTGGATTTGACTAAGCATGTCGGTTCTACTTTTTGTTACTCTACATTGCTTTGTCTGCACGGGAAATGGTTCGGAACACCGGCTCCGGAGGCTAAATCACTGTTTGAGGCGTGGGTCATTTACACCAAACCCCTCATCTACTTCCCACTAAGGAGCACTGCGCTGGCAGATAATGAGCGTGACAGCATATTAGGAGTGCGTATTAGGAGGGGGGGGGGGGTGAAGGAGACGTGTGAAGGAGAAGGACACGAGGACAACACGTTGAGACACGGCACATGACTCCAGGGTCACGTTCACCAACCAATGCACATGTGAACCAAATAAAAGCTATCTGACGCTTTCATTTTGTTTTTTAAAATGTTCCCACTGGTGGTGTCTTAAAAGCTTTCCAGCAGCATTGGGGGTTCATATGAATGTATAAAATGTAACTGCGTGGGAAGTTGGGCGTCATTGAGAGGCTGAGGCACGTTTTTTTTTGCGGTGACGATGGAAAACAGACCCGAGGAGAGACCCCATGGCTAATGGAAGATGGTGGAGCCATGGTTTGACACTACACAGTCATCGGTTTATGCACAAGTGTAGGCTTTTTATGCAAAGAAAAATGTATTTCACAGACACGCAGACGCACACACCTACACACCCTCACACCTTTTCATATGTGCACATACTCTTGACTGTATTACGAGACTAGGGGGAAAAAGACACAGATTAAAATAAAAAAGCACTTTTCCCTTTGTGTGTCCTTTTCATAATGGCTAGTCCGAGGGAAAACGAGAAAAGAAAGCATTCTGAGTGTTTTTGTGGATTTGTTCCTTTAAATCTGCAAGGGCCACATCCAAGTCGGTGGGAGTTTAGGGAGGTCTTGTTTCTGTCAAAATAATCTGGTCTGTAATTTCCATAATGCAGGCATGCTGGATGTTGCAGACAATTTAATCCGAGGTTAGCCCAGGGATTATTTTGGTAGGAGACAACGTGAAGCCAGATTGGGGCCTTTTTTCCTCACAGTGCTGGCAGTGGAGCCGGTGGCCCTCGGTTTAGACTGTGGATATTGTTTGGGCTGAACTACTAATCTATAGGTCAATGCTCTCTTTGTTTGAATAGAAGCAGACATCACAAGCAAACATACGTGATGTTTTTTTTAGGGTAGGAACCTGTCACAAACATACTCAACTAAAATGTGTATTGATGATGTGCACATACCCACTGGGAAAGTACTCTATATTTCAAATACTCCTTCACACCAAAGGAGAGGACCTGCTTAAACTTGCCTTTCTTCTCCATTGCCCACATCTGATATCTTGAAGCTTTGCTTATCAGTGGAGATTTGCACAGGTTTATTTTCTCTCTCTCTCTCTCTCTCTCTCTCATTCTTTCTTTCTCTCGCTCCGTTTCTCTCCACACACTCACACACACACACACACACACACACGAACACTTACAGTGATTTTGATGACGATGAAACATTGATTTCTTGTCTATCTTCATGGATACCTGTGGCCTGTACAATCAGGTGATAGAAGATGGAACACTGGAGAGGGAGGGCAGGTTCCAAGTCTCCCCTCGGTCCTCTGGTGTCGGTGCACGTCGTGTTTCTGTCCGGCTGCTGCACACCTGTTCAACTGGGCCTACCTCACGGAACCTCGTGAGATACAGCGTGGGTCTGTACTGAAGTCAATGCTGTAGCCGTCTACGACGAACCTGTGAAAGACAACAAAGAACGTCCTGCCACAACGCCATCGTGCGTTTATTGTCTGGTTAATGTTGTCGTGTAGTTTGCTGATTCATCACATCTGTACTGCTAGGAATCACAACATATTTGTTTTGTGCACTGTATGGTTTGAAGCCCGTGCGTTTCCCCATGGCCATATTCATGCAGGTTCTGCTTCTGTCTTGTGTGTCTAGAACATGTTGCTCTTTGGGTTATCAGGTATCATAGCCAAGGCGGTATCTGGGCCACTGATTGAGATACAGGGTTTACTTCTGTAAACAATCAAGGTTAGTACGATAAAGTCTGTCCCATGCCAACGTTACACACCCGCAGATCTGGGTTCAAATCTTTCCGTTAACCCCTAGCTATTAGGTTCCCGTCACTACGTTGACACATCCAGTACCATATTTACAAAGCCAGCGGGACCACGCTGTGCTGAACCTTCGTGGGGTGCTCACTCGTTCGTTAAAGGTCGTGTTGCTGCTGCACCCAACTGCCCCAGACACACTGTAAAGCACACAGGCTACAGAAACACCCGTTGTGTACATGCTGAACACGTACAAATCTCCCTAATCCCCGAAGAAGCAGACCGCACACGACAACGCTGCTGCACGTATACGCACGCTCACACACACCTTTATTTTCTACAACACCTCTGAAGTATTTTCACACATGTGACAACCACGTGCATCAGAGGAAAGGTTAAACAAACAGCCATTGCTCCGGAGAGAGGTGGTCTAAATCCTTGTGTAAGCCCAGCGAGAGTCCTGGATATACAGGTTTCACTCCAGGCATGTCTCAGTCTGCCGGGGATAAAACCCAGTACAGCCAGCTCACTGCTCTACTGTGACTGTTGGACTACACCTGGGGTGTGTGTGTGTGTGTGTGTGTGTGTGTGTGTGTGTGTGTGTGTGTGTGTGTGTGTGTGTGTGTGTGTGGTGGTGGTGGTGGGATTGGTGGTGGGGGGTGGGGGGTTGTTGTTTATGCATTACAAAGAGAGAAAGCATAAAAAGTAGGTTGAGAAAGAGAGTAAACGACAGAAAAAGAGGCAGAGTAACTGACACACAGACACAGGAAAGAGTGTGACAATTGAGAAAAAGAGAGAAGAGGGTGGGTTCTGGATACGATCTGTTCACCAAACTGTGTCTACTATGGTGTGCTTCAAATATCTCAAGCCTCAAAACAACCTGAACAAAACAGAAGAAGTAAAAGCCATGCCAAGTCTCTCAGAGCGGTGAAGTGGTTTTCTATTCAAATCTGACTGAAAAGCTTTTTTTTTTTTTTTAGTTTGCCACATTAAGTCTAAGATGATTTTATCTGCTACTCGTGTCAGGTTATATTCACAGTCTTTAAACCTTTTCACAGCCTAACTGAAAAAAGAAGCTGGAACCATCCTGTTGCACTCCCCACAGAACTTTTGTTTTCTACTTCTGCCACAATTGTCTGTTTCTTTTATATGCCCTTCCCACCCGAGTTCTTCCTGTGATTGGTTAAGCATCTGGAAAGTAAGCCAATAGGTAGCCAGTTGCCAGGCAGCCTGTGCTTTATTTGGTGCAAGGTGCTATTTTCTTTTTTTCCCAACCATCCCCACAACTGTTCCATTGAGAGAGCAGCCACAAGTAACAACAAGAGCGTCTTGCTGACAACGTGCACAGTGCTAGGCACGTAGGCCCAAACACACACACACACACACACACACCACATACACACCCCACACACACACACACACACACTTCATGTAGAAAACCTGACACACAGAAATGCTAAAGCTGCATGAACATAAAAATGTACTTTTTAGAAAATGTTTAATTTGTATTGAGTTCAGTTATTCAATGTTAGTTGAGTGTGAGTATCTATTTACTCAGCCTGACATGCTGCACTGAAACAAGAACAATGTGAACAAACATGCAGTCAATAACTTATCATATTGACCCCGCTCTAATACTGGTGGGTAAAGTTAAATGAAGGACTTACAGTTACGGTACACTCAAAGGCCTAGTGAGTTGCATGGCTCTGGGACACAGTAAAACAACCTCTGTGCCTCTTATCAAGCACCAGACTACTAAGCATCTGTCCTGTCTTTATACGATCCCCCACTTCAGGTTTCTTTCTGTTTCTATGGCTCTCTTTTCTTGCGCTCTGTCTCTCTGTTGCTGTCTCCGTCTCTCTAGCTCTGTCTCTCTGTCTCCGTCTCTCGCTCTCACACTCCCTCAATTCAATTGAATTTCCATTGAAAGGAGGTTTGTTGGCATGGTCAAACAAACATGCACATTGCCAAATCATAACAACACAGATGACAACACAGCGGAAGAATGTTCAACAGTTTAGACAACAACAAAAAGAAAGATGTTGTAAAACTGTAACCAGTTTCACCTGGTTAGTCAGTTGTGGTGTTGATAAACAAAATGTGCTGCAATGGACTATGCGGCTTGGCATTTCGCCAAGTAAATGGGGCAATTTCTGTTATTCTAGTTTGAATTTGAATTCCTTATATATATATATATATATATATATATATATATATATATATATATATATATATATATATATATATATATATGTATATATATATATATTTGTGTGTTATTGTGATAATGTTTTGAAAATGTGGTGAGGAAGTGAAATTCTCCACTTAATTTTGGTTGCACTCTAATTCTTCTAAGCATTTCAGATTTTGAGGTCTTAAAATAATTGTCAAGTGATCATAAAATGCATCTTTCTCTCTCTATCTCTCTCTCTCTCTCTCTATCTCTCTCTTTCTGTCTCTCTCTCTGTCTCTTTGTCTGTCTCTCCATCTCTCCCTCTCAGTATCACAATAGTTTCAGAGGCCATTGTGGAGGGTGGGATGGGGGGGATGAGGAACCGCAGGGATGAGAGGACAAAGAGATGTGCACTCTGTCTGAGAGGGATTGATTGGAAGGTGTTGTGCAGACACATGCGTCATGCAGCATATGGTGTGCTTCTAAAAGTCGAGTAAATCAATAACTAAAGGAACACACGCATTGCTAAATGGCACACACACACACACACACACACACACACAAGCACTTGCACTCACACTAAACACATGTTATAAAATGATGCCAATGCTAACCCAAGATCAACGGATGCTATTGCTAACTCAGCGGTAAATGCCATTTTACCAAGCTAGCCAATTAGAAATGCTGCTCTCCCATGCTGTGACCTGTCGTCTACTCTACCCCATTGAATTGTTCTTTTGTCCCCACTAAACCATCTCATAATGCACACAACGCTCTGATTGTCCTTCTGTCAAGAGCCTCTGACCTGACCTTGTCCTGTGGTCAACATGGCCATGTCACGTTTTTGCATCGGCAATGGAGCCAACGGCCAGATAAGTCAATAGAATCAGCCTCACTGCCAAAACCGGTTGTCAACTAGGCTAGTAGATTAATGAATTGCTTTAAAGGGATACTTCACTTAGTGTAGCATTTTGTATTCCTTTGAGTGTTCACATAGTCTTGATAAATACTACATGTATTACGTAAGCCTATGAGTTGCTAAAGGTAGGAAGTGTGTCAAAAACTTGATTCTAGCCCAAGAAAAGACAAATTAACTCTCCCTTTTTTTTCAAACTTAATGTCCTTATTATTCTAGCCAGGTCTACTTTTACATCTCTGCCGTCCAGTTTCTCTCAGTCAAACTAAACACACATTACATGGTGTGTCGTGTTGTTATTCTAAGCAGGGTTAAAACAACAGTTCTTGAGTGGGGACACTTTGTCTCTGGTCTATAACAACTCAGGTCTCTGATGCAGACAGCCGAAACAATATTTGAATGTAATTTGGGCCGCAGAAGGTTTGCTGCTGTTGTGTTTGTATGTTTTTCTACCTTCCGTGTGGTAGGTATTTGTTGCATGCCTAAAATTATTTGGTCATCATTTACCTTAAATAAAGGTTACATAATACAAATAAAGAAATAATGTCTTTATAGAGAGACGATTGCGAAGGTTTTAGTGTGTAAAACTAACCGCAACTCGCACACAAATGTAAATGAAAACTTATTTGGCCGAGACTAAGATAACTGGTGAACTAATTGGGCCTATGCTGTAAAATAAACGAGTCTGTCTTAGCTCCTTATTAAAACTAACATAGAAAGACGCCGAAATTGTTGATAGAGTGAGAAAATGGGAATGTGATCTCGGTATAGGCCTGAAAGTCCTGCTTGCAAAAAACGTCCTTTATTTGTTTGTGTTTTATAAAATTATCGTTGATGAAAACCGCGCTGCTATTGAGATTCATATTTTAGATGTGAAAACAGTGACATTTGATGAGATAAAATGTTATAATGCTTTCTTAAAGTGCAAAGTTTACGAGAACACTTAGTGCTTCAGTATGTGGACTACAGCAGTTTCAAGAATCCAAACCTGACATAGAACACAAATACACAGCACACATTTAAACAAAGTGTTACTTTAGACCTGGATGTCAGACAGATGACACCAAAGTAAGTCTGTGACGCCCAGCAAATAGATTGATCAGTGTCTACGACCTTTAACCTTAATCCCTGTTTACAATCCCACCCCTTTGCCCTTGTTATAAGGTCAGCAGACAGGGGGTGGGGCTTCTATATCATGCACACACACACACACACACACACACCTACACACACACACACACACACACGCACGCATAATAGTACTCTTTCTTTGTCCTAATTTTTTTAAACATATTTCTTCCACTATTCTAATCTTCTGCTTTGTGATCATATCATTTTAACTTTAACTCTGCATTCAGAGGTTTTCTACTGCTATACAGAAGTTTGCTCATCTTAGCTGGGAAAATAGTTGTGTAGTTTATTCAAAATGTATAGCTTTTCAAGACTATCTCCTGAAAGTTACTTAAAGTTCCAAGTATCAACATTCTCACACTTACATGAGACATTTTATGATGGATAAACCTCAGTTATTACTTTTTTTCAGGGTCAGAATCTGACACTAAACTCAGAATATATTTGTTTTGACCACACTTATTTGGGGGACATTAGCATAAAGCTTCAACTTCTCAATTCATATGAAATGTCTGACATTATTTTTTTATAAATTGCGAATGTCGCTAGGTGACATTTCAACAAATTTGAATGCTGCATCAAAGGTGACGGTTAAAACTGTGTTTCTTTCTAAAACTGTCTTGTTTCCCTTTTCTTTTCGGTGTGAGTTTGACTGGATTGCCATTGTCTTCCTCCCAACCTTCTTAAATGATCTTGCCCCCTGGTTGCATCATTTTGACCGTTTCTGTTATTCCAGCATCAGTTTTTCTAATCCCTCAATGTGTGTGAGGGAAAACATACACACACAGGCTCATACACATGATGTGCTCCATAATTATAAAGACCTCTGTAGATTTTAAGAACAATTTTTTTTCTTTTTACTATCTTAAAATCTTAATTTCAAGCAAGTTCTAAACCATACTGTTACTGTAGAGAAATATATCCTGTCTGGCGAGGTTATGTCATTACTTTTACTTCATCAAGTTTTATTTCCTATATAGAGTATGCATTTCCCATTAAGTTGCATACAAAGAGAGCTAGGCAATAGAAAAGAGAAGCTGTGAGGTTGACAAGACAACTGTACGCGATGAAGGAGCCATCACATCTGTCCAGTGAGCGACTCTCTCCCCGCAGCGACTGGACTATACGTGAAAGTGATGTGGGGGACTGCACACTCCCTCGTAAGGGAAGGACTGCTGGGGAAAAGGCGTTACATTTTGACCATTCCCACAGAAACAGGTGCCACATCAAGACGCGATACCTTCGGCAGGCAATGTTGCTTTTCACTTTCCTCTTATCTCTCCCATTTCTCACACTATCTACCGCTATCTCTCCTTCGCTCTCTCTCTCTCTCTCTCTCTCTCTCCCCCCCCCCCCCCCCCAGCGCATTACATCACCCCCCCAGTAAAACTGGGCAGACGGGCGAAGGTGTTGGTGACAGAACAAAACAATATGTTCTCTCAATACTATTTAGTCACGTCAAATAACTGCTGTTTTTGTCTCAAGTTTGACTGTATGTTGGGAAATAATTTCTTATATAACAGCTTTACCTGAACTCTATAATTTTTCCTTGCTTTGAATTGAGCTCTTTACATTTTATATATCTGTATTGTTTCACTATGGCTAAGTATATGAGGTGCACATTGGTATATGATGATCTTTGAACTGTATCCATCATAAAACAGACGTATAGAAAATTATGAGCAATGTGCTAAAAAAGCTATTAATATATTATCATGCCCTGGATTCTTACGTAATATTATGCAACATTGCCTGTTCTCAAGGCAACCAACAGACCACCATGTGTTGGTGCATGCTGCCTCTCTATGCCTGTTAAAAGTATTGCAGCCTGTTTCAATCAAATGATATTTATGTTTATAGAAAATTTCCATAGTAAACACATACTTAAAGAAATACATTTCCTTCCATGGCGACTTTGATTACATCCCACCTCACATGCTCAGTCTATGTCCGTGTGTATATGTTTTAAATTATCTGTTGTAGGGGAGGGTTTCCAATGCTAGAACTGGTCATTTATTTGAATACAAAGATCCATCTTTTATTATACCTGACATATTTATGCAGCTCAGTGAAGGGTCTCAATATGCTTTATATAAAAGTATTAATGTTTGACTAAATGTATGACATCATGTTTGTGTTTGGTTCATTTACAAGCGACATTGAATTGCTAGAACTGGATGTCCACCCTTCTGTCCGTTAGTGGTCCTCCCAGAATACACAAGATGAATTTGCTCGATAGTCGTGTTACTACTAAGGGCTTAACTAAAGAGCAAGATGTTTGAGCTTGTAGGAATAATGGAACATTTTAGCATATAGAAAAGATCGCCCTTACCCACAAACACTAGAGCGGTGGGATGATTGGATTGTATTTGTTCACTTAGAGATTCCATAATATATTTTTTAATTAACTTTTGTGTTCTTTCAAAAGAAGCATTGAATGATAGATTTGTACTTCTGACATCCATATCTTTAACCTGGCCTTACTCCACATTTTGCTCATACATTTCCTATGATTAGGAAATAGTTACTTTCTCTGTTGACTTTGTTGCTGTACTGTACAGAGTGCATACAAGTTTAATAAACGTGTCGCTCAGGGAATAAAGAAAACCTTTGTTTTAACCATGTTTCTTTATATTGAGCTCTGGAAAAACAGTCTGTAACAAGAGACTGCAACAGAAATTGAACGTGACTCGTCCCCTGGTTAGGTTTTATTTGAAAGTGCAGACTAAGGCCAGTATAGAACATTTCAATGCCGGAAGAGTCTGAAGCTTCTCTGAGAGACTGCAAGTGCACTATATGTGGGCGGTCAAAGGTCATCAGCCTTCTAGGTGTCGCTTGTCACCCGCATGTCACCGCCAGGATGCTAACCACAGCCCGGCACTCTGACTCCTCGTCAGTACATTGCCCTCTCTGTCTCCCCCTTTCCTTCCCTCCGTCTCCCTCGTTCCCGCTATTGATCTTCCAGATTCCAGTGTTGTGGAGGGTAGGTGAGAGGTTTCCATTTAGATATGGGCATTTAAGGAGTCATTACACACAGGTCACCCTGCGGGCCCAGAGCGTGTGTGTGAAAAACTACCCACACAATGGTGAGACTTAAGTAGGTCATTAAAGTCACCTATTGCCCCTGTTAGCCAAGGTGTGTGCACGTGTGCGTGTGTCTCCCACTCTGTGTGTGTGTGTGTGTGTGTGTGTGTGATGTACACTTCTCAGGGAGTTTCGGCTCCCTAAGGACTGCGAGGTTCAGGAGCCTTTTAGACTTTGCTTCTGTTAGAAGAGGCAGGTATGTTTTTAACTGGATACCACTGACAAGTGCTGCTTTAACATCTCTGATTGACACCGGGTAAGCTGCAATCCCATACATCTTATTGCGAGAACGATTGATTGAATATTCTGTCTGTTTCATACTGGAGGAGGCGTATATTATTGATTGACCACAGCGTTTTCCATAAATAATTATGCAGAATAAACAAGTTTATGTTTTAACGTTCATGAAAATTAAAGTTACGCTGTTTTTCCAGAATGCAGGGCAAGGTAATCATCATTAAAACTAACTAGATTGATTGCTGTTGATTACATTTGAGGGTTGAAGTAATCAGTCTATCTTTCTTTTCATATTATCCCTCCTACTCTACATAAGAGACAATGAAAGCACTCACTGGTCTACTGTTGATCCTGGTGGCTTTAGGACACGCTTACATTGTTCAGCCAAGTAAGTACCATGCAGGCTTTTTTATTATAACCTATAGTAACAATTTGCAGCAGCTTACATTTTTGTTATCATTGAAACAAATTATTTTATGAATGAATATATCCAAAGCATCTTATAATTTGACAGGACAGGAAGATTTAACACGGAAAAAAAGTGTGAATAGGATATGAAAAAGGCATAAATAATCCCTTGTATTTCTATGTGTATACTTATGTGGACACACTTTGTAATGTGAAGTTGTCAATGACAATACAGTGATGTGCCGTCTGGATTTCAGGTTTGATTGTCAAAGAGATTGGTCATCTGGACAGTGAGACCAACACAACGTTGGAATGGAGACCAGAGAGAGGGATAGACGCACCTATGGCTGAGGAAGAGAGGGGGCATCAGGGGAGGGAAGAGTCACCTTGCAAATCCACTAAGGAAACGACAAGCAAGAAAGAGATGGTGAATGCATCGAGTCCGGAAGAATTGTTCTTACACCCTGGGGGGGAAAAGGAGGAGTCCGCGCAAGAGGCGGAAGAAAAA
The DNA here is from genome assembly GCA_026901105.3 of Galaxias olidus. Classification (NCBI taxonomy): domain Eukaryota; kingdom Metazoa; phylum Chordata; class Actinopteri; order Galaxiiformes; family Galaxiidae; genus Galaxias; species Galaxias olidus. Next base: position 607,111 of record JAPMUY010008315.1, on the reverse strand, counting down.
CGAGACGCTCTCTTCCCTGAGGAAAAGAAAAAAGAAGCGACTCTGGGTAAAGAAGGGTCGCCTCCAGTGACACACTCAGAGAAGAGTTTAGACAGTGAAGGATTGGTAACAGAAATGAAGGCTCCCCACAGCATTCCACCAGAGACCGAAAAGAACGCGAGCACAGCGGGTCAAAAAAGGAAAGAAGATGACGTTGAAAGGAATACAGAAGGGGATGTAAATGGGAGCATAGAGAACACCTCAGACAACAATAGAACCAACACAAGGGAGGAGGAAGAAGATCTGATCCCAGGGATTACAATAGATAATAGAGTAAACAATGACACAATGGAATGGGCCATAGCGGAAAAAAGTATCCCCGAAGAGGCAGAGGAAGACGAAGAGGTTCCCCAGATATACGCTGAGGTCGAGAAGGGTGAAGAAGACGGGAGTAGTGAGGAAGAGGGGAGAACGCCGGTGGTTGGGGAAGGTCTACAAAAACAGAGAGGGGAGGAAAGTCGTCGAGAGAGAGAAAAGACGCAGCCTGAAGAGCAAAAAGCGGTGGCTGAAGAAAAAGAGGAGGCTGTAAACAACAAAGAGGAAGAGGATGGTGAGAGAGAAGAGGCGGTAGCTGAAGGAGAAGAAGATGCTACAAACAGGACAGAGAATGAGAAACAACATCTTGGAGAATCACTTCTAGCAAGCACAGCTCCCCCGCCAGTGGAAAAGAAAACGGAAAGTCTTGCCATAGGTCAAGTTGTCGATCAATATCCAACTCCCGATCCAGATCAGTCTATCTCCCAGACAACCCTGGAGCCAATCACTGAGGCTTCAATGGGAGCAGTCAGCCTCACCCAAGCCCCTCCGGAAGAGGAGACAGAAGCGGTTTCATTGGTTGAGCTACAGCTCGTTGAAGTTTTAGATGTGACCGACAATTCCATCCCTTACCTTGAGGAAAAAAACTGTTCTGTTTCCATTGGGATGGAGGTCAGAGGTCAAGCTGGCCCAATTGCCAAAATATCTGTCGGCAGCGAAAATAAAGATGTCACGGTCAAAGACACAATCAAAGAAAAGAAAACCTCTGCGAAAAAGCTAACTGCCAAGTCTAATACCAAACCAAATAATTCCCATGATGAACTTCCTACTATCAAACCAGAGGAGGATAACCCCATTTCAAAGGTGCAGCGGACGAAAATAAAATCACGTAAACCTAAGCCTCAAAGCAAAGAAGTTAAAACTACGCCCAAACCAAAGGAGTCAATGACTTTGACTAAATCAATGAATTTCACAGCCAAAGTGCACCAACCAAACGCCACACCGGAACCTAAAGTCTCACAGCCAACAAGCAGACCAATTTTGTCAGAGCCCAGCAGCAAGGAAAAACAGGAGGAATCCACAACCATAACGGTCCTACCAACAGAAACATCTAACAGAATAGAGTCCACCAAAAAGACCAAACAGGCAAATCCTACACCCAAATCTCAAGAGTCTGAACAAGAAATGAACGAGGCTCAGCTGGAACTACAAATAACTAAACCTACCTCCAAACAACAACTGACTACACCTAAACCCCTGACACCAAAAGTTCAACTCTCATCGAAACCCACACCCAAAGAGCAAATGTATACACCAGCTTTCAACCCAACACAAGCTTTCACTTCACGTAAGCCACCTACCAAGACTACACCCAAACCAAATACAACTAAACCAACATCCAAACCATTACGTTCCAAACTCATACCAAATCTGCCAACAATAAAAGCTACACTTAAACCAGAGCAAAGTGTACCCACGCCCAAATCACAATTAACTCCACCTCTGCCTGCGACCACATCCATACCACTCATGCCTGTACCGCCAACTAAACCTACACTCAACCCCTTTCCAACAACACCCACAGTCAAACCAGTAAAAACTCAACCAACACTCAAATCTAAACCTACACTCAAACCACAAATATATGAACTTTCACCAAAAACTACATCCAAACCAATCATAGTTTTGCCTACTACTCCTAAACCCACACTCAAACCACTAACATCTACACCTACACTCAAACCACTAACATCTACACCTACACTTAAACCACTAATAACTAAGTATACACTCCAACCACTAACATCTACACCTACACTCAAACCACTAACATCTACACCTACACTTATACCACTATCATCTAAACCTAAACTTATACCACTAACATCTACACCCACACTCAAACCACTAACATCTAAACCTACACTTATACCACTAACATCTACACCTACACTTAAACCACTAACATCTAAACATACACTCAAACCACTAATAACTAAACATACACTCAAACCATTAATAAATAAATCAACAGTCAAACCGCTGAAAACTCAACCAACACTCAAACCACTAAAACTTAAACCTACGCCCAAATCACAAATTTATGAACTTTCACCAAAAAGTACATCCAAACCACTCATAGTTTTGACTACTACTCCTAAACCTACAATCAAACCACTAACATCTAAACCTTCACTCAAACCACTCACAACTAAACCCACACTCAAACCATTAATAACTAAACCTATACTCAAACCACTAATACCGAAACCTACACTCAAATCACTAACATCTAAACCTGCACAACAAAGTAAACCTATACCCAAATCAAAACTATCTGAATTTACCCTTGAAACTACATCCCAGCCAATCATGTCTGGAGCTATACATAAACCAACACTCAAACCATTACTAACTAAACCAACATTCAAACAATTACTAACTAAACCACTAACAACTAAACCAACACTCAAACCATTACTAACTAAACCAACACTCAAACCATTACTAACTAAACCACTAACACCTAAACCAACACTCAAATCATTACTAACTAAACCAACACTCAAATCATTACTAACTAAACCAACACTCAAACCATTTCTAACCAAACCACTAACAACTAAACCAAAACCGAAAACGCACATAACTGAATCTGCGCCTAAACTGCATTTTAATCAATCATCGCCCAAACCAAAACACATCACATCAACACCACTAACAACAAAACCGACTTCTAAATCAGAACAAACTCAACCAACACTTAAAACAGCCTTGCTAAAGCCTGCTATGAAAACAGCACATAGTAGCCGGTACAAAAAAAACAAGCCACTGATGAAAAATAAGAAGATGAAGAAGACCAGCAAGGTTTACAAAAAGGAGGGTCCGACTGAATCGACAAAACTCACATCTGCTTATTTCCCCTACTTCAAAGATTACTACTGTCCGTCTGAGTGTGCCTGCTATGGAAAGTAAGACATTTCACACCAACATATTGAATTATTTTTAGTAACTTGAATTAGCAGAATACATAGTCGATGGAAAATGTTCGGCATTAGCCCTGCCATGCTAGAATATGTCATGTCCTAAAGCATCCCCATTGTGTCTACATCATGTGGACGTGTTGGTGTTCTCCTTTTTTCCAGAGTGGTCCAGTGTTCAGACAAAGGTATGGAGAAGATTCCATACGGCATCCCTTTCAACTCCCGCTACATCCTGCTCATGAACAACCAGATAACAACCATTCAACTGGATCTTCTCAGCGAGTACTCTTCAATGGAGTTCCTGGTGCTGAGCAGCAACCAGCTGACGGACAGCTCCATAGAAGGGGCCTTTGAGGGCGTGCAGGCCCTGAAACGGCTTTATTTGGATCGGAATCTTCTGGAAAGTGTACCAGCGGATCTTCCGGAATCTCTTGAAGAGCTTCGATTGGACAACAACCACGTTGGCGTGATGTCAGAGGCGGCTTGGGCACGCTGTCCCGGCCTGTTGGTGCTTAGCCTCAGAAACAACAGCCTGGGGAACGGGTTGGAGTCCCTCCCCACGGGAGTGCTCTCTCCCCTCGGTCAGCTCCGCACGCTCAGCCTGGACCACAACCAGCTGGTGTCGGTGCCGCTGGGCCTGCCGCTCTCTATTAAGGAGCTGTATCTCCGGGGCAACCTCATCCGGCGGTTCCGCTGTGGAGCGTTCACTGGAACCTCCGAGCTGATGGTTCTGGACCTCAGTGCTAACCGGCTAACAAACAAGGGCCTTCTCAGGGAGTCCCTCCTCAACACGACGCACCTGGAGAGCCTGAACCTAGAGGGAAACCGTTTCAAACACGTCCCCCGCCACCTCCCGCCTTCCCTCAAGACCCTCAACCTGGAGGGGAACCGCATATCGGCCGTCAGCAAAGACGCCTTCCTTGGCCTGTCCACGTTGGAACACCTGGGCCTCGCTCGGAACCGGATCTCTCGCGTGGCCCCAGGAGCTTTCAAGTTGCTCCCGGTCCTTCACCAGCTGGACCTTTGTCACAACGCTTTGCGTCATGTACCCAGGCACCTTCCTGCGGGCCTCCACTCAGCGGCGCTGACCCACAACAGGATAGAGTCGGTGCCCCGCGATGCCTTCTGCTGGGCCGGGTCAACGCCGGGCCTCAGCAGCCTCGTGCGGGTGCAGCTGGAGCACAACCTGATAGACTTAGGGAATATAGACACGCAGGCCTTCAAGTGCCTGAGGGGTTTTCAGGTGGTGCACCTCTACTGAGCTGCAGTGACATGGAGTTTACTGGGGCTGTAATGGCTGGTGGAGTTATTCTACCGCTGAACCATGCAAGAATATCCATATTTTGCACAGATGAGGCTGAGTTACACTGTGAGTCTGCTATGACGCTTCCCTCCATTACCGTCAGTGGAGATCAAATTGTACCTTAAGCTTTTGAAGAAACATGAGACTTTGTAATAAACCCTATATGGTAGAAAATAAATTATTTGTGAAATTAAATTGAAAGTGTTTGAACACATACATACCAAGCATGACATGACCTATGATGTGTAAATGTTTTCCATGTTTTTATAGACCAGCGTATTCAGGCTTTATTCACCTTTACATAAAAATAAATAATTTAAATTTATTGTTTTTTTATCAGGGAAAGGAACAAGTACGTAGCAACAATGATAAGTATAGTGAATCTCAACTCATTATTGTCAGATCAAGGATGAATGTGTACTAGTTTTGTGCCCTAGTGTGTTTTTTCTTCTGAGTAAAAGCTTGGCTGGGTATTGCACTTGGCTCATGGTGGTTGTTTTTAAAATGAAATGGAAAGAAGGCTATTAAAAGAGGCAGTATTGAGTTTTCGACTTGTAAAAACACGAACAGTAATTTCCCCAAACACTACTTGACTACTTCACAACTCCAAATTGAATTTTAGCCTAAAGTTTCCACATTAATTTTGTTTACCAAAGGAGCTTTTGGCAGTAAGGATGAAGACATGCCAACAAAGGTTGAAACTGTATTACATTTTGCCCAGCAGTTCAGATTGGAACTAATAATTCCTTTTGACACAAAATTCAATAAATTAGGAACTCATGGTGCTATTTTGGATGAAGATATCTAAATCAACCAGTGGATGGCGACACAGTATAAGCAAATAGCTTCTGGCGAACGGCACTTACATTTTCATAGAATGAGCGAACATATATTAAGAGAAGCACATCGCAAATGAAAATTGCAGTTCAGCAATTAAAAAATCAAATGCCTCAAGGAGTTTATCTCATGGAGAGAGATATATTTACTGCATCTGACTATAGCCTTGAAACCAGGGCAGACACACTTGCACTCACAGGTGCTGTCACAAACACTCACAAAAAGTTATTTATTTTATAAAGATAGCAAACTCCCCTTCTTAATAATGTGACATTATTGTTTGCTCAGATCGAAGCAAACTTTGAAAATAGTGTGTGATGAATGCAATGATCAAAGAATGAAAGACAAAGAATATGAAAATAAAAAGCAAATGTTTCTAATTCAGTTCATTGAAGTTCAAGTTGAGGTGTTGAGTGGATTCTATGTGTGTGCGCGTGTGTGTGTGTGTGTGTGTGTGTGTGTGTCTTGCTGATACACTGTCTTTCTCTCTCTTTCACTCTAATAGGACCGCTCAACTACGTGGCGTTACAACCTTGCAAGCTGCAAGAAGCAGAAGGAGAGGGGGGCGGGGGGGGGTGTACAGGAGAAAAGGAGGGATAGAGGTAAAAGAGACTAGAAAGAAGAGAGTGAGCGAGAAAGAGAAAAAAAAATATGGATGAGAGAAGAAAAAGGGAAGAAACAGGAGACAGGAAAGGGGGTTTGGGGGTGTGAGGTGGAGTGCAGGGGGAGGGGGGGGCGTTGGTGAGAGTAAACCATGGCCAGACAGCATTTGTTCTGGATTTACTCCACATGTGCCCAGAGGAGAGGACATTTGACTGGGGCAGCAGCTTCCCCAATCCCTCCCTACGGTCCAGCTGGACCATGGACCCCACTATTAAAACACCACACGTGTACCTGCTCGGGAAGACTGGCCCCTTCCCCCTTTTTTTGTCTCTCTCCCTCCCTTTTTCTTCCCCGTTCTTTCTGTCTCTGTATTCCTTTCGCAGACATGCCCTTTTACCTTTTTCTATATCTCTTCCCTCATATCTACCTACGCCCCCCTCCTTCTCTCTCTCTCTCTCTCTCTCTCTCTCTCTCTCTCTCTCTCTCTCTCTCTCTCTCTCTCTCTAGTACACCTGATACTTCAACATTCAGCCTTTCTCTTTTACTAAATGCTTCACCTCTCCATTCCCTTCTTTCTTTCTATCGGTATTGGGATCAGATTAATATCACATATATTATTGCAACGTCAGTTTTCATGTAGGCTAGTGTAGATGCATTTCTGCAGCTGGGAATACAGTACGTGTGTTTCTCTTCTGTTTGGTTGTTTTTGCGCACCCATGGTTTCCCAGTTGATTCTATCTGACACCTAAGCTTAACACAACAGGACATGTTTACTACCAAAGACTTAATGCTAGCTGTCCAACTGGCTACGTCTCCCAAATTAAACGTTTACGTGTCCAATCTGTCTCTCAATCTGCCTCTGTTTTCCGCTTAGTAGGGACGTGTGTGTGTGTGTGTGTGTGTGTGTGTGTGTGTGTGTGTGTGTGTGTGTGTGTGTGTTTTCCTATGGAAATCATTCTGATTTAGGTTACCAGAACCAGAGAGGCTTTATAAGGCCATGATCTTTAATGAGCACGTGGAAAGAGTTTCTTACCGAAGGCTCAAGCATTCTGTTATAAGGGCACACATATGGTCTTCAGAGGTCACACAACACAATGAAATCCCACTAATTCCACACCCTGGCAGCTATGAAGAACACAGGCATGGAACAGACCCGGTCGTTTTGAACAGTGGCTAGAGAACAGGCATTAAATGAAACAATACAAATGAAAGGTCTTAAGTTTACAATCTCATAATGAGGATTAGTAACAGACTGGATGTCTGGATAAAGGTTCCATCGCGTGGTGTGGTCTTTTTATTGAAGCTCCGTGGTCACACGCTCTATCTTTCAAATCACCTTACATTCTGTCCATTCCATCACTCAACACTGCGGACAGAACTGGATCAACTGGATCAAGATGAAAAATGACTTGATTACTGTATTTGTTGCAAATTGTTTCCATCTATGCATCTTGACATACAGCCCACTTTAAAGATTCCACAGCCTCCTCATGAATAGAATAGAATAGAATAGAATAGAATAGAATAATATAACTGAATAGAATAGAATATATTTAGTTTGAAAAGAATAGAATGGTGTGCTAATAATAATACTCTTGATCACGCGATGTGCTTTGTGATCCAGCCGAGCGAAGAGAAAGAGAAACAGGAGGGATCCATGTCCTGAATCCTAATGTGAAAGAATCAGACAGACAGACAGACAGACATAGAGAGAGAGGGAAACAGTCAAACACAGACCAGAAGACACGCACTCCTACTTCCTCTATTCACAGTCTGTGATGTTTGGAAGCCTGTTCTCTGAGGAATGAGGGTGAACAGCCCCGGGACTTTTGGAACTAAAAACGGCCTTCTTAATGGTAGATTCAACCCAACCCTGAAATTATTTTTAATGGAGAGGATGATAGATTTGGATTTAGAAATGAGAAAATAGTAGGAATACATCAAGAAATCATTTGACACATTTTTATGAAGATGATGTACTCATGAATAAGCTTTTTCATTACTTAAAAACATGCAACAGGCAATGAACATGATATTTCCATATATATATATACATATATATATACATATATATATATATATATATATATATATATATATATATATATATATATATATATATATATATATATATATATATATATATATATATATATATATATATAATTTGTGGCTTTTTGCTCTAAAATCATTAGGTTGTGTTTTCCAGACACGCACAGAGTAATGTTTCTACATTTTGTTGATACACATACAACCACACACTCACAAATGTTATGCATACACTGACACATAAACAAAAACAGGCACGAGCACATGCATGCACAGACTCAGCTTGCAAACACATACTGATCCACACAGGGTTAAACGAGTGGTCTGGTTTACATAGCAAAAATGCTACAGCATTAGTGAGACCAAGGTGGCGCTGGAGTCAGACAAGAAAAAGGGGAGAGAAAGAGAAGGAAAAGAGGGTGGGGAAATAAAGGGAGGAGGGGATGGAGAGAGAGAAACCATGGGAGCCAGGCGGACCTCAATACACACACATACAGGCTATCATTTGCTTCTGGCTTGAAGCTTCATACACACACACACACACACACACAAACACACACATACACACACAGACACTCACACACATGGACACATTCACTTTCTGCATATATTTCTACGCACACGTGACTTCTGGTATGGTAGAAACTTACTGACACACACACACACCCTCACATTCACTGAGAGGCACACACACACACACACACACACACACACACAGGTAAGTGCACACAAGCAGCCCAAAGACAGCCACGCGTACATTCTAAAACAGCAGCTAGCCCTCTGACTGTGTGTGAACGAACACAAAACACACACACACACACACACACACACAAACACACTTAATCGCAGGTAGGTCCACAAGGGGGCCAACGTTTTCTTTATAGCAGTAGTAGAAGATTAAAATGACTTGCAAACCAGCACAGATCAGTGTGCATAGTTCTTTAAAGATAAAGGGTAATATATACAGAATTTAAGGAAGAACAAATCAAGGCCCCTTGCTTAGATTTTAATATATAGACACTGCATTACATGTAATGAGAAGGAGAAAGATCTCCATGCTTCCTCAGACATAATTTCTTCTTTGCCTTCCTTACACTGTATGATAATGAGCTGTGTGCCATTGTTGAGTGGGATGCAGAATTCTCAATGACGTAAACAGCTGTCTGTTCAAGCCACAGTAAAGTATACTTGTCAGTCGGGAAAGCGTCAGACTACAAATTACATTACCTTCATTACCAACACATGTTTGTATGTGGGCTTGTCTACATGTGTTCAACACCATAAAAGGGCACGCAATAATTGGGACTTTCCTTTCCTAACACATGCATATTGAATGCATAACCGTCTACGTAGACTAGAAACATAGAGTGGAAACTGTAATATTGATGATATTTGCTTGAGATTGATTGAAACACACTGTGCACAGTTTAATCTGAGATGTATTACACAGCAACTAGATTTTATTCTGAAGTTCTGTGGTTTAAAGTTTACGTGTTCTATTTATTATATTTCTATGCAAGCACATATATTATACTTCTCTCACCAGTTAGAATTGAGGTCAACTGATTGGGTCTCCTGATTGAGCTCTGAGGGCAAAGGTCAATCCTCTCATATGACGTCTTGCAAATGCATTCCCCTGTGGGGGGCACACACACACACACACACACACACACACACACACACACACACTCACACACGCATGCACACACACGCACATTTCTAGGAAAAAAGGTCTAAAAGCCCATTAAGCCTACGTTCACAAAGGTAAATTTAAAAAAAAAAGTTTAAAACGTGTATATATCCATCTATTGACTACTGTTACATTCACAATCATGGGATTGTTATAAGGCAGTAATTCCCTAAATGTAGCATGTCTCAGATAGAAGAGTTTGGATAAATCCCCCTTTAGTTTTTTTTATGATTATAAAGATTTGTAGAGTTGATTACTGATACAATCAAGTTGTTTTCCGCAAAGTTACTACTTCCATTTTTAAATACACTGGATCATAATTGACTCATGTATGTTGTATTGCATAATAGAACTATGTCTGTCTGTCTCAGCCCCCACAGCTTTTTTAACCATACAAACCAGTTGAACCCAGGAACCATTTCATTTACATCCTGTGTCGTATTATTGTCATGGTAACTTAATCAAGGTCTAGACAAATGGCATTATACTGGTAAGCATTTGTACGTTACGATTGTAAAAAAAATAAAATATGCCCGAAGAAAGATGCACAGAAAGAAAGAGTAAGACAGACAACTATAAGAAATTGTGAAGACAAAATGAAGGGGGAAATAAAAAGCATATTGGTGTACTTGCGTGTGTCTCCGGAGGATGAGAAACAAGTGTTTTAGAACTGTTTTCCTATTGGGACAGACGTTACCTAAGCAGTCAACCACACTCCCATTTCTTCCTGGTGTCTGCTTAGAACGCCAGTGAACAGAACGGCCGCCAATAAATCAATTAGCCGTTGGAGAGGGGAAAGTACTGCACTATATGGCCACTCATAATTCACTGGAGTTTGGCTAGAGTCATTCTCTTGCACATTTGTGCCATTACAACAACCTCTAGTAGCATTACACGACAAGTCTAAAATTAGGATCGCAACGCTTCAAGGAGTGGTTAAAACCTTACAACAGACACTCCAAAGACATTGTGTGCCATTCACGGCTAGACCTACTTAAAAACTGTACCAAAACCGGCAAATGATCTAATCATAGTCAGCGGCTCCACTTCCTGCCGTGTGTCTATAATCTGACGTCCATAAACATTACGGTGGAGTTAGTAGATGTGACAGTGAGTGGGGAAATTAAAGACGGGTCGCTTTAAAAGGCCCTTTGGACCTCTGATCTGTGTGTGTAGTACATGGCATAAATGTGTAGAGCGGCAGCTCTGGGAGAAGAGGGGGGCACGGAGGACACGGGTGGCTCGAGGCTTTGAAGAGAAGGAGGGCAAGTCTAGACAGAGGGAGACAGCAGACGATGAGGAGGAGTGTGTACAGACCCATATGTCTGAGGCTGACTCTCACACACCACGTGCAGGAACTCCCTATAAGCGTCTGGCGTCCCATCTCTGGCCTTTAACACTGTTTGTAACGAGACAGGGAAAATAACACGTGCCAAGATGTTGTGAGATGTACCCCCAAATATCTCCAATAATCTCTGCCTAATCTCTTGCTTGTGAATCTCATACGTCCATCCATCCCTCTAGGCAGAATAACAGGAAAAAAATTATCTGGTGAATGTCGGGGACAAACAATGTGCATGTTACTCAGCAAACATTTAATCCATGTTTTATTGAAGGGCTGCAAGGACAAATCTAATGTCTGCCCATTTTCTCCTCCAGGAACATCAAAGTCACTCACAGTGGGCACGTTAAACAGAAATGGATTCTGGGAACTGGGGTTGTGGTTGTTTTCAGTGCCAAACAAACATTCAGGTGATTGGCAGTGATTCTAGTCCACAATTCCCAACCTTGCTCCAGGCTGTGCATACTAATCCAAAGCCGTATCTCTGTGAATATTAGGAATATGCAAAAAAAAGCCTCCTCTGCCTTTAGGCTCCCTCAATTGGCACAACTTAAAGTAATTTTAAATTAAATAACCTTACAGAAGCTTCCAGTGTGTGTTTTAAATTTCCGACATGAACTTGAATCACCTGGTTGAGATTGAATTTAATGTTGGTTTTGTAATGGGTGCTGGGAGAATACAATAGAACAAACATAGCCAAGTTAAAGTGCTTGTTGTTGCCGCCTGGCCCACCGTACCTACGGCTGCATGTGATGGTTGGCTAGGTGTGCTTCATTCAGTAGGGGCCTCCATCTGGTTCTTCTCTGTATCTTTAATTTCATTGTATTTTATCAGCTTATCAATGTGTCAAGGCTAGTTATTCAAAATGCAGCTTTGTTCTTTCTTCCTTATTAAGACTGGAAGTGAACCAGTGTTATTATCTGAAACTGTATATTTTGTCAAAAAATAAAATAAATTATGTATCGATTTTCTTTGCACCACACAGACCTTTGCGTGCAACCTTTTAAGAAAAGTATGGCACCATTTCTGTAGAAGATGCTTTCTAAAGAGCATCTTTTAAAATGAAGCTTCAATTAAACCATTCTTTCCATTCTCCTTCTCTCTGTGTCTGTTTCTTTGGATCTCCTCTCTGCTTTTCATGGCTCAGTGCCATGAGAGCGGATGGATGAGGAAGGTAGCAAATAGATACAACATTGTATTTATAGTCATATGTATAATGGTAAATTGGACATAGACAGACATTTTCTCAAGCCAACATACAAGACTTACATTTTTCCTTTTCATTGGCTGCACAATGGGGGATCAACAGCAGGATTTGTCAATATTTCTATGCTTTTTAACATTTTAACATTCAATAAGATCGTCCCTCTACTCTTCATTTTTATAAATGTGGAAACATACTGACCGTGGGCGTCAGTGTGGGCTGTAGGTGCGGTGGTCATCTCACTCTGCACCGTGCTCATCGATTCAAAAGGGCTCCCTATACAAAACCACCGCACCCTGTTTATGAATATGTGAAATATGTGGAAAGAATGGGGTCAGCCTGTAAAGCAAACTTGAGTACAGTCCAAGAGACACAGGCAGAGTCTGTGGTCATCTTTGGTCTCTCGTGAGCATTAGTATTCCAGTAATCCAACAGACAGCAGTTTGGCAGCGGGTTCCTTAAGGAGTATCCTTGACTCTCATACTCTCATTTCTTGTTGTTGGTTACCCATATAACTCAATAGATGTCTTGAAATTAAACAGGGAATACATATTTGATTATAATGTCAGATCTTTGAATAGCTTTGGTAGAGACTGGACTGGGATCACTGAGAGCCCTGAAACGTACTTGGCATTTTGGACAGTTGTATGAGAACCATTGCTTGACCACACTTTGATCGTTTCATGAGAAGCTGGTCATACAGCAACCACGGAATGATCAAGAGCCTGAGATGGGACAGCTGCCAGTACCTAAATGGCCCAACAATCTCTCTCTCTCTCTCTCTCTCTCTCTCTCTCTCTCTCTCTCTCTCTCTCTCTCTCTCTCTCTCTCTCTCTCTCTCTCTCTCTCTCTCTCTCTCTCTCTCTCTCTCTCTCTCTCTCTCTCTCTCTCTCTCTCTCTCTCTCTCTCTCTCTCTCTCTCTCTCTCTCTCTCTCTCTCTCTCTCTCTTTCTCTCTCTCTGTTTCTCTGTTTGCCCCATACACCCAGCTTGGTTCCCTGTCCGTCTCTCTCTGCACTCCCTCTCTACCTCTTCTACCCCAAAAGTCTTCTCGTTCTATTTACCTTCAAATAAACTTGCAAAATGTTGAAAATACGAGGCCAAGTGACCAATTATTTTTTTTGTAGCGGTCAAAAAAGGCCCACAGAAGATTGAAGTATTTGTAATTTTAAAGCAGCTTTACGTAAACATACTTCCATACTTCTCTCATCTCCTGGTTTTCTTTCCTGGTGTGGTGCTAAACAGACTGTTCCCTTCCTACCTGAAACGTGGTCACATTCCACTTTGAGTGGAACTCTGCCAGAAAGCCTCTAAATCCATTTCCATTCCCAGGGAGTTGAGGAATTCAGACCGTACGCCATGCATGGCCAGGTTTATAACAGCAGGGAAAGATGTGTTATATGCTAAGGTCGTTAGGAGCTGATGTAGTTGAGGGATTGAAAGTCACAAAAACGTATGCATGACATACACAATACGGCTGAATGGATGAATTTGAAAATACTCAAATAGCTCAAATTTAAAATACATAAACGTAATTCCCAATATGTTTGAATCCTGGTGGAATATGCAAAACAACACTAAGGAAACTTACATTGTGTGTGTGTGTGTGTGTGTGTGTGTGTGTGTGTTTATATTCATGACTCCACGTTCAATCTTCTTCCTTGTCACATCACGTTTCTGTAGCAAGCTAACGGCTTTCTTTGGTCCTGCCCACCAGACACTTCTAAAAAATAAACGGAGGAGTCTGAGAGCTAAAAAGGGACTTTGGAACAGGCACTCTCTGGCAAACAACATGATAGATGTGAAGGGAACATGAGACTCGAAAACTGTTTTTAGGAAAAGAGAAGTTACTCCTAGTGCTCTCGTTCGTGGGCCTTGCAGAGTTGGCTTGTGTTGTGCATGCGTGTCCGTGTGGGAGTGTGCATGTGATTAGTGTCTCTGTCTGTCTGTCTGTCTGGCGAGTGGCCCTAATGTACACAATGGAAGTGTTTTGTCTGAGGAAGTGAATTTCCAGGCACTCTTTGGTCAATTAGGGCGGACATTAAGGCTCAGGCTTAGTCCCGTCTGGCTGCAGTATGTAAAAAAACATTGCTGACCTTCTATTCAATAGAGACATTTACATACTGTATAAGCAATTCTTTTAGTAGCTGATCCAGGGTGTGGACATCATTGTCTACTGTGGGCAATGGTGGCGTCACCGAGCCACTGCAGCCTCTCCCAGTTCAACTCCAAACAGACCATCATCACAAGTGAGGAGCTGGACATCTGAATGGGGATTTGCCTTGTTGTTGCTTTCTTCTTCCATTTAATGAAACTGAAAATGGAATGACAATGTCAATAATATGAAATGTCTATGATTACGTTAGGATGAGGTCTGTATCTCCCTACTACGGCATAGTAGCTCAAGATGTGTGTTAAAAAAACTCTGCTCTCTGGCGGTCTACTTTTTCCAGAGTATAACCAGGGTTTCAGCTTACTGGGGTGCCTGACCAGCCAAGTCTTCTATAAAAATTGATAGTGTGAGGTCTGGTAGTTATAACCTATCCGGACTGCTGAAAGACCCCTGATTAAACTAAGATGACTATGACTACTCCTGTCTACAGGGGGCCTGAAAAAAAATGTGCTAAGCTTTGAAAGATAATTGCTTTAATGTAGGTTCACATAAAATGTGACAATACCTGGTGTAACTATTCTGAGAAACAAAGTCAAGCAGTTTTGAACCCTCTTGCCATAAATGTGTATTAAATATATTGATATTGTTGCCATGTCTGTTAAGACCTGCAATAAACTTCCTCCATATGCACTTCAGAACAAGTTTTTTAAACCATATAAATATCTGCTGTCGAACATGTGGAAGGCTTTCAGAATGTTCTCTTATTTTCTGACCAATTTGCTCAGGCCTAGTTGACAGCCTGTGTAAATTGTTTGGCTCCCCAACATTATTCCATTGGGTAACATTACAAATATATACTGTTATATGGTGATTAATAATGAGTAATAACACCCCCCCCAACCCCCCCCCCCCATCAACAGGGGTAATAGGTCTGTTGCAATTGTACATTCCTAGAAGATTGCTTAATACTGTACATTTCCCTCGTCCACACAGCATGTGTGTGTGTGTGTGTGTGTGTGTGTGTGTGTGTGTGTGTGTGTGTGTGTGTGTGTGTGTGTGTGTGTGTGTGTGTGTGTGTGTGTGTGTGTGTGTGAGGGGTGGGGGGCTTGTGTGTGGTGGGTAGAGAAACATCTGCTTATCTTGTTATTTGGAGATACTATTTCCTCCACAGAAACAGAGTAGGATGAACATAAGCCACTCACAGAGTCGTGATCTCCCCCTGAAGAACACTCTGTTCTTCGTCTTATACTCACCAATTATTCTTCACATAGTTAGTGTTACCTGCCATGGTGTCAGTGAATCAAGCAATATGTCACAATGTGTTTCCTTACTGTTATGTTGCCCCTTTATTCTCTCATGCCCCCCCTCCCACACATACGCACGCACGCACGCACACACACACACACACACTCACGCACGCACGCACGCACGCACACACACACACACACACACACACACACACACACACACACACACGTTTTGCTAAGCCTAACCCTAAATACACAATTTTGTAATCATCACTTAAACATAAAACCTATGGATCTAAAGCACAATCCACTTCTTGGTAAATATTGGTCATCTTGTCAAGGAATATTACTGGTATACCATGCTGGGGCACTGGACTGGAAACGTCTTTCCCATATGTTCCATTGAAGACAAAGAGTACCTTACGACACTCGGGAGCTTTGATGGGCTGGTTAAGGCATCACACTTTTATTGTCTATACACATTTTTCCACTAGAGAAGGATAAATCTGCCTCTGGACAACTCATCAGTTTTCCAAACCAACATTCAGCGATGAAAAGGCAAGCCAAAACTGCACCTGCATCTTTTTCAGTGATATGAATATGCTGCCCATTTGTTTAATCACAGCCATGAAAAACAATCAATGATTATGAGAAAGGTACTTTGTTATATAAGAGGGTTTGGTCATTCATAATTGTTCGGCTGAACAGGATTAGATGCGTTCCATTGCGTTTCACATTATTTTACCACGCTGTTGATTGACACCTGAGAACACCATTCCTTCTGGCAAGAGCTTCAAGCCTGGTCTTGATTACAGTGGACCAGGTGGATTCCACGCCCCTGAGAAGTGCTGACTCCGGGCTAGCTTTGCTATCACAGAGCGTCATGATAGATTAATAGGCCCTATCCATAAGACAGATGCCCCGAATTTACTTTTCACAATCAGTATTTGTCCGATTTGTTGACATGAGGAAAACAACTGGTTGAATAGGCAGATGACACAAGACACGTTCTATGAAATAGATAGATAGCCAAATAGATTAGAGGGGAATTCGCTGATTTGGTAATAATTAAATGCAAACTAAACACACACTTTGGAATCTGTGCTTCAACAAATAATATGATTTATATAGAAAACATTTTATTTAAATATTAATGAATATAAAATAAAAAGCTTGCAAAGTTAGGAATAGCATAGAGTTGGTTGAATGTCTTTCGTTTGGGTTTAGCTTTTAAAGTGTGTGTCTTTGCTGAGACACATGTTCAAGATCAAGAATAAACTTCATGAATCATTTATGCAAACATGGCCAGCTGATGTTCCAAAGAAAATGGAGGAAACACAAATATTTATCTGACGTGGGTTGATATCAAAGGCCCATATGATGCTACAATACATACCAACATTTTGGGAACTATCAGTCAATATCTAAAATAGATGCAAGACTAATGTGGGCTTTTGTTTAGTATTTAGTTAAGAAACATTAATACTTGCTCAGGGATTCAGTATTTCAGGCAATTAGTTTTAAATGATCCGATACTACTTCATAGGGTATAATCTCTGACCATATGAAACAGGCCTTCTTGGTGCAGCAAAGTTTGTGCATATGGTTTGCATGGAAACGGCAGTACAAGGTGTAAAGTACATTAAACAGTCACATTGGGGAACGTCCATTATGCCCTGAAACAACAGACTGGTCAAATGAATAGATACATTATATTTGATAACACTTTTTGTTTTGGGGGAAATAAGGGAGCTTTACAGGACAAATAGCAACATAGGAGCAAGCTATAGGAGCTTCTCTAAACACACTGGAGACTTCCCTGTAAAGCAGGAGTTTTGGCAGCCAGACTCTTTAAAGGCTGTAGCCAAGGTTGTAGAGTTTTCCAACTGACCCCTCTGCCCCATCTCTGACCAATGATGTCGCAACCATGGAGGAACAACAAGCACAATGTTCCATGAGCTGTCCACTGTGATTAAAGAGCAGCCTCCACAGATTGCCTTCATCCTGTGATGGTCGTACGGCTGCAGCAGCCTCCCCCACAATCCACTCTGATTCTTCTTTCAAGACTCTGTCAACAGGGAAGGAGTCACGCCAATCATACCCCGGGTTTGGAACTCTTTACAGTTGTTTCATTTGTCATTGCAATGCGCATCAGTTTAGCATGGAAAGGGGAAATGGACGAGTTCTTCAGAAAGAGCGACATATTCATCATGATTTCTCTGAAACAGGGGCTGGCCTTTTTTCTTTTTGAAACATTCTTCTCCTTTTTGCATGTTGTTGGCGGGATACGCACCATTGTTACAGAGTTCATTGCTCATTATGTATGGGAGCTAAACCAACAATAGTTTGGGGTGTCATCCATTTTATTGTTTGCTTTACTCTGTTCTGTTTCCATTACATAAAACATTGTGACCGAGAAGGGAAAGAAAACAGATACGATTTTCAATGCTCTGTTTGTTTCAGAGTTTGGCAGCCGAAATATAATAACTTGTTTTATAATTCCAAAAGGCTTGTGGAGTGTTAAGCCTGCTTGGTTGGCAGAGGAGTCGGCAGTTTGGCCAACTACAATCGGCACAGTAAATCAGAAACAGACCGTGTGAGTGGAAACCGAAGCTTCCACCCAACACATTCATTCTGCGGGAGTATGTAATGTAAGAGCTAGTGCAATGGGTCTGAATGAAGGATGCGTGACCTGAACAATTGATCAATCTCTGCGGTCTGTAGCAACATGGCTTACTGTAGGTGGCTGGCGTGCAATGGAAGTGAAGCAATACATCACTGGGCAATGTGCAGCGTTCAGAACACAATCGCCTTGTCGTGTGTGTTATCCATTCCAATGTCAAAGGAATGATAGTTCACGGATTGTAACAGATTGAGATTGAGAATATGTTGCAACTGACAGTGACCAGTATCCTGTTTATTACAATAGATGTGGTGGTAGTTATCTGCACAGAGAACGGAGGGGCTTGGCTGATGTTCTGCTCCTCACTCATTGTCTGCAAAGCAACAATTCGGGCTAAGAGCCAACTTCCTGTCAGCGGAAATGTTCTTGGACCTTAAGTGTTCCGAGTGAATCCTTGCATTATTGCTAGAGGGTTTCTTTCAAACAGCAACGCAAATCAAGTGAATAGATAAACGTTTGTGTGAGTTTCGTCCTCCAATGGGATGAAGAAATGAATGAGGTACTATCTGTGCGCGCCTTGGAACGTAACGCTCTATTCTACTCCTGTTGGCATACAGAGTCTGCAGATTTATGCTCAGTAATGCAGTTTTCAGTGATAGTCCTCTGAACCAAAGAAAAGAGTTGGAAACTACACAATCTCGAGTAACAACAGTGCCACTTCCCTTCTTTAAAACCTGGCAATCAATGTTACTGTATAATGCTAGCCTGGCCTCCAGAAGCCATGCAGTAGTGTTTCCCGGTTTCACCATCTCTTTATTACAGGGTGTGAGGTGAACTTGGCGAATCCTTTTTTCCCTGCGCCATCTGCCAAGCAGGAGGTCTGTTGCCATGGTAAGTAAAAGTTCTGTCGACACTGAATGGGTAAGTTTATACCAAAACACCATTCCGCTTCCATCGCCCGGGCTGGTTTGTAACGACGTGTGGGGCCAATGGGTGAGCGAGGAGAGAGGCTGTGAATGCTACGGTTTTCACTCTGAAAGAGCCTTTGTGTGGAAGTAAAGCAAAAAAGACAAGCACATGACAGTAACGTACCCTCGAGAAAAGCTATTTTGTCTTCCATGTTCTCTCCACCTTTCATTCATAGGCCTCCAATGAAACCAACGCTGAGGTAAAACCTAAAATATGGTACAGGAAGGTATGTTACAAATATAGTAAAACCAGTACTGCACTGCATGTCCTCCACATTGAGGGATCGAGTGAGTGGGATTTGTCACTTCAATGATGATAATAATGATGTCTATCTAAAAAAAGATTTATATCATGAGCATAGACAATAATGAGTGGCCTTCAAAGCTAAAGCGTCCCCGTAAGCAGCTTTCACTAAGCCATTAATTACATAGTTTCTGGATTTAACTTTTCCAGAAGACTATGAATTTGGGTACTCCACTTTCACGTCGATATTAACTAGCCATTGATGCAGGAGGGTCACTGCTTGTGGCTTGTATGCTTGAGTGTGTGAAAGAGACAGAATGTGTGTGTATGTGTGTGTGTGTGTGTGTGTGTGTGTGTGTGTGTGTGTGTGTGTGTGTGTGTGTGTGTGTGTGTGTGTGTGTGTGTGTGTGTGTGTGTGTGTGTGTGATGTTTGTCTGTGTGTCCTGGCAGACTGCACATGACAGCAGAGGAAGGGTGGTGTATATGCACAAAACATGACAGGATTCTATCAGAGTCATTTGCATTTGAAGGTGCACACGGCTTCGCTCTGATTGGTGGAGAAAAGGCCCTTTCCCACAATGCCCTTGCCTCAGTGACCTTGGTCTGGAATTCCATTGTTGGGTTGTCAGTGTCGCTGCATCTGTTTTGCCCATTACTTTAGAGATACTCTGGGGTTTACGGGGAGATTGCCTTGCCTTTTTTCGCTGTTAGAACAGTTGGAGAGACAGGATTTGGAATAACACCACTAAATTCCATTAGAGACCATAGAATTTTCTTTCTGCTCATTCAAGTTCTGCAACCACATTCAGCATTGTTGCTGCTGGGGGAAAAGGCAGCCACATTGGAGCTGTCTTTCTCTGCCCTCATGAGTGGAACATGTTAGCTTGTTACTGAGAGGCTTATTGTATAAAACACCAAGAGTGACACTCCACCCACACAGACAAATACGACAAGGTTTCTCATGTACAGAATGGTCTTAAAAGGGTCCACATCAACAAATTTTCATCTCGGTTTTTACCCAATCTGACAAACAATACACAACTAATTTCAAATATGTTTATACAATCTAATGCCCAATTCTTTAATTGTAGACTAGGCACCTAGACAAGGAGGAGATGAGAACTGTATTAACTACCTGGTACACTATAACAATGTAATAGAATCAAACGTTAAGTTCACACAACTTAATCCTGCCCACAATGGGTTGTCAGAAGATAGCCCTCATGGCAATTCAATATGCACTGAATATGTAATTGAATCATTTCAGATTTGACAGATAAAACCTCCCGATAAAATATATTTTATAATATTAGCAGGGCATTACCATGCACTGAAGATTCATAATACTTAATACAAGCACAGCAATAACTAGAACAAGCTTACACAGCAGACTTCAGCAGGAAACATGTCTGAACTTGTTCTTTTTGTCAAATCATTCTCCCCAAAAATTTGATATATCTAGACAGCATGCACCAACACAGCAAAATAATTGAATATGCCAAGTCAAACAGTCTTGGATAATTGAAAATTACATAAGTACATAAGGTATTGCTTCCAAAATGTCCTCTTACTATTTGTGTTCCTTTGTTTAACTTTTGTAACTTTTAACAATATGAATTGAATGTTGACAAGAAAATAAAGTGAAACTCCAACTTATTTCAAATGGTCAAACGGTTGCCTTTCAAGCAGTTAATTTTTTGGCCTCCATCTCCAAATGACCCTTTCAAATAAACTTGTAGTGATATAACCTTTAATTGACATTAATTTCTATCGTTGTATTGTATTTCTTTCAAAGTCATCATTAATCAAATGGCCTACAGCAAAAGTATGGATGGACAGTAATGGTGCTTTAGTGAGTTTGTTTCCCGCCCCTAACCCTTTCTTATTCAGAACACTGAGAAGAGGCTGAGAGGCTCTAGGGGCAGTATGGAGGACATGGTGTCAGTGTCCTTATTTGGAAAGTGTGGGACTGAGCATATAGGAATAGGGAGAGGTTTACAGAAAAATAGAAGGAGAAAATGATATGGAAGAAGAAAGAGGGAATAAGTGAAAAGGGGGAAAGCAAGTGAAAGAGTGAGGTAGAGATAGGGGGACAGAGTAAGAGAGAGATAGTGTGAGTGCTGTTTAATGGAACGAGGAAGGGACCAAACCTTGGTGTGTCAAACCTTAAGCTTCCAGTTTTCTACAGCTTTTTCTTTACAGAGAAGTGTGTCAGGAATTGAAACAGGTGTTAACAGATCAATTTTGAAAATTTGAACGTATAATAACGTGTTGTTTAATTTTAGTCTGTGACACAATGAACACTGGAATATCTATCCCCTATTGGTTTCCAGTTAAACGGTCAGCATTGTAACTTAACAGGTAAACATAATTACTTCCAACATCCAACATTGTGAACTATTCCTTTAAGTCTGACTTATTGAGGGTGGGGGTCAAAAAACAAACATATAGCCCATTGGCTTCCCTGTGCAGTTTCTATACCATGTAGTCCCAGTAGGTATAGATGTCGTCCCTAACACATTCACACATTCCCCTCAGCACTCCATTCAATATAAAGTCCATTTGAGATTGAAGCTTTACAGCTTTACAAGTGGTCATGCTCACTGAACCTCATCCGTCCCTTTCTCGTCAGTCCGATCTTCTTCTCTTTCCATTTAGTTTTTCTTCAGTCGATTTCTCCGTCCATTCCTGTGGAGCCACCAGCCAGGTATGAGCTCAGTGTTTGTATTCGTGGCCTGAGACTTGAAGACTCAAGACTCAGCCCATTGCTCCTCATCACGTTGAGCCAAAGGCCATAATCCCCTGGCCTCTAACCTCTCTCCACCCATCTCTCTCTCTCTCCCCTCTTCAATACCCCCCCACCACCACCACCACCACCACCACCACGACCACCAACACCCCTTTTATGGACTCCTTTAAAAATAACAGAGGAAAGAAACAGACACACAAATTCTTACTAATGAGTACAGTGTTTTAAAAAGAAATCAGTAGATCTATTGGTATTGCCACGGTCAATGCATGTGACTGGTAAATATCTGACCTCTCAAATTAATAGATACATGAATTAACTAACAGACAAATGGATACAGAGACAGAAAATGACCCAAAACTTCAACGTGTGTAATGTAGCTATCCCGCAGCAGTGTAAGACAATGCTATACGAGAAACAGTTAGTGACACATTGGTCTAAAGTCTGGGTGGTCCTGTTCTTTGGCTTCTCCCAGGCAAGATAATTGGGATGAGGAAGAAAAGAGTAACACAACCTATTCAACTATGTTTCAATTCCATGTTTAATTTGTAGTTGTTTGGATGTTTGTTTTTTTGTTTAAAATCAAGTATTAGATTGAAATATAACTGTGCTTTTGCAAGGTTGTGAGATAATCTTTCACAATGTTTCTAATCCATAAATTCTTATTTTTGCTTTAGCTGAGCATGAAAGTAAGATTTTGTTTGATGTTCGTGCAGGGGGACACAGTGTTGACTGCTCGCGGGTAAAAGCTATTTAGCATTCTGCTGGATTTGGAAGAGTTCCTAAAATGCAATACATTCAGAATTGTGTTTGTTTGCTACAAAATATAAACATTAACAAATCCATGTCGTGTTGGGGGATATATGTTTGTTGATTATCCTCCACTGTCTTCGCATGGCTTACCCCTTAAAGGTTCCCTCTGAACAATAGCGTAGGAAGTGTCATTGCACAATGCTCTTTTGTAACTTTGCAAGTTTTACAAATCTCCTGTGTCATAGCTAACTTTGCTTACTCACATCACTTAGCAGTAGGTGATTTTCCTCCAAATTACTAATTTGTAAAAAAATAAAATTTAAAAACACTTCCTTTTCTTCATTACTGATGTCATAGTCACAGGGGGGGAAAACGACCCAAAGATGGCTGGTAAGCTGTGGACATGAAGCGTTTGCTTTTCTATCTGGCAGACATGTCCCAGACTTTCTCTTTACAGTAATACATAACAAACTTTACATCAGACAACAGTGTAGATCAACATTCAGTTGTTTATTTAGTCTTTTAGCTTAGACTGAGCATTTTTGTTAGTTTAATCGTTGACAGCAGGCAGGGGTGAGTGAAACAAAGCAGACACTGGCTGGCTAGGCAGGACCACCAAGACCCCTGTTTTGTGACTCACAAACCTTTACAGGCCCCTGTCCTATTAACCGAACACAAACTGGCCCAACGAGCGTAAGCTCTGTGGAGGTGAAAGGGTGCCAAGCTGAATGCTTGCTGGAATATTAAACAAAACAGAGAAGGCGATGTCCTTTACAATGAAAACAGCATGAATTCCCCCAAATTAAGAAAAAGTGTCTGTGTATTCGTGTGTGTGTGTGTGTGTGTGTGTGTTGTGTGAGTGTGTTTGTGTTGTGTGAGTGTGCAGCATTTTGGACCGAGCTCAACTTGGACCTATCATTACCAGATGACACAGTCAGGGAGCTCGCCAACTTAGTCAACTGCCTATTGCTTCTACTCTGCCTCTCTCTCTCTCTCTCTCTCTCTCTCTCTCTCTCTCTCTCTCTCTCTCTCTCTCTCTCTCTATCTCTCTTCCTCTCTTTCTTTTTTCTCTCACTCTGTATTTCTCCTCTTTATACGTCTTTCGTACAACTTTCCTAGCATCTTGTTTGCTTCTTTTCTCTTTCTCCCTCTCGTTCCTCTCCTTTGTGACTACCCAGTGTTTTTCTCCCTTCTCCATTGCCTGCTGTATCTGGAGAGAGCCATAAAAAAGCACAGCACTAGCGCAAGTCAAGGGGGAAGTTCCTCGGCAATTGTCTCAATTTTGAGAGGAGTGCAGCGGCCAACCCCTCTCTCCATCTTCATCGCTCTCCCTCTCGCGCGCCCTCTCTTCTTCCCTTCCTCATTCTCTTCCTTGCTCTCTCTCTCTCTCTCTCTCTCTCTCTCTCTCTCTCTCTCTCTCTCTCCCCCTCTCTCCTCCCCTTCCCGTGACAGAACACACCTGCTTGGTCTTGGCTTTGCACACTCTGATTTCAATTATCCGCCTGGCCCTTGAAGCCATTCCTAGTTTCTTCTTTGCGACTGGATTTTGGGAGACAAGCTCGACTCTATCAACAATCTCTCCACTTTCTTCTTCAGAGTACAGGTAGGGTTGTCCATATGTTGGTGAAAGTATGCAAGGTCAAGAACGGAGGAGACGGGCTTACAAAATTGTTGATATTTTTTGGGTGTAGGGGTGGTGGGGTTGCTCTCAACTTTTAAATACTTTATATTAGGTTGCTACATTTTGGAAGTCATACAGCATTCTTATGTGCATCATGCATTTTAAGATTGTCTTTTAAATGCCTCTAAGTCTACCCAGACTAAAAGGGCTGTATAAATCTGCATTGTGTGTTTTTTTTTTTCGTTGTGGGTTTATGAACTTGGAAGTACTTTTATAGAATGTCATTCGATTGACAGTTGTTGTTTGTGGATTATGAGTGCACTTGTATGCAGGTCAGTGTGTGTGTGTGCATATGCAGATGCTTTTTCTTTTTCAAGTTTCATTGATCCTTATTTATGTTTGAGTATCGGTTAGAAGAGGTGTGTCTGTGTGTGTGTGTGTGTGTGTGTGTGGGGGGGGGGGGGGGGTTGTTTGTGTGTGTGAAGTTTGTCATTGTGTATGGGTGGGTGTTATTTAAATATTGCGTGTTACATATTCTTCTCAGCTTTAACTGTCCAACCCTTCTAGCTAATCACTCACAGACCAGTCTGTAAGTTACAGCCAACACCAGCTAGCAAAAGGGGTGTGGTATTCCATCAGACAGGACGCTGGTACTAGTCCTTTAAATCATTTTTATGTCTAGTATCTTCTCCTCAACCCAGTAGAATGATATCCTTTTCTTTGGTTTTTCTAGTTACCCTTGGGGCGTTGTGGTTTCAGTTTGTTAAGCCAGGTGGTAATAGTCTAGGTTAAGTTGTTAGATATACACATAGTTTTGTTTTGTTTTGTTTTGATGCTGTCCATATGTCGTTGCCTAGAGTTACGGACAACGCTGGAAGTTTATATTTGTTTGTCATACATTCCATTTGAGTTGTTTTAACTTCATGTGTCAGGAGAGAAAAAAACAAATAAAAGGATGTAAAAAACTAGACAGATGAAAAGAAAGAAAGTAGGGGATGAAGACAGAATGTGTGCAGAATGCAGGTTTTCCACAGTTACTGGCCGTCGCCAAAAAAGTGGTATCTCTTTTATTTATTACTTGACACTGTTTTTTTTTTATCTTTCTGTATCTCTTTGGTGATTGGACATCCCACAAGCAAAACGAAAAACAACCCCACACCAATCACAACAAGGATTTCTTTGTGTTGATTCAGTCCATTACTGTGTGCCAAGGCACTCTCTTCGGACACAATCTACTTCTCAAACCTTCCAATCCGGCTGTTGATTTGGGAGCTGCACCAGACCATTTCAGACTGAAAACCCCCAATCTCCTATCTGACTGGGTGAGGCTCTGTTTCCCATCAACGTTGAAGAAACAATTTCAACTGGCCTTGCTTTCTCCTCTGTTCAAATGGAAGCTGTACATGACCCAAATCGCCAAGGGCAACCAAAACAGAACGATAGAGAAGCTTTGAAGTCAAAGTGGTGGTGGTTGGGGGCAGGAAAAAAACTTTACCTGGCAACCCAAAGCCCTATTAATCCTCTAATAGTAGAGTTTCCTCTATCAAAGAGGGCTCTTGACAGATCTCTTCCCGACAAGTCACCACAAAACTCCCTGCTATCTCCAAACATCCCTGTTTAAAACAGGAGTAAAATGATATCAACTGCATTATACTACACTGTGACCTAGGGACTAAAAAGCAGTGAATGGAACATAATTAGAAGAAAATACTGAATTTGTAAAAGGGTCGAAAAGAATATAACGAAATAAAATAGAATAGAAAAGGTTGAAATTATTGAAAGAAAAGGGTAGGTGTGCATTTAATTGGCCGACCTCTTTTCTCCAATTACAATGAGCAGATGTGTGCTCTGTGAAAGAGGAGAGGGAATGCAGGTTGATGAGGCCTGTGTCCAGGGTCCACTACTCTCCATCTGGCATGTACAGTTGAAGGTCCAGAGAGCAAAAGAAAAATGGACTGAAGCCATGTAGACATTTTTCCATTCTGTTGAGTAACATACAGTTCCATTTTGTCACAACCTTAGCCCCTTGAAGCACATTTTATTGCAGTGGAATGGTCTAACAGAAAATAACCAGTTGGAGATGAAGTAAGGAAATGCGAGGGGGAAGGAGCAGATGGAAACAGAACAAAGTGGAGAATGGGTTGGCTAGTGTCATTCCACACTGGTGCAGTGCAGACTGTTGAGCGGTAGTACAGTTCTGCTGGATGGAAACTTCTCTGTTTGGACCAGATGAAATGGAATATACTTTAGTCCTCATTTTAGAATTTGAAAAAAATGAATATTTTAAGGCTGAAAACTATTTACTTGTTGTAGGGTTTTAAGATGGAAGTGTTATTGGTTATTTGTTTGGTTTTTGTTACCAGAAGTGTCTGTGTGTTATTTCCTGTGCAGGGGAACGTTGCATTTGTTTGTTGACCTACGGGTGGGCTTAAGAAGGGCGCACGTGTTTCAAACGTCCCACAGCCTAGTAAATACCTTCCAGTGATAAATAGCTGACAGACACTCTGGTGAGACAGTTGGAGATGGCTGGGGAGATTTGGGCAATTGGAGATGAGAATGGGGGAAACAGGGGGGGTAAGGAGTAAAGTTAAGAAATAGTATTCAACAACACAATGCAAATCTCTGTCAAATATCGGAAAACTTGGTTTGGAGAATAGTCAGTGGAATGGTGCTTAAAGTTTTGTGAACAGTTTCGACAATTCTGGAGGGTTTTGGGATGTGAAAATACTGAAAAAGCTCATAGACAAGTGTAACATGTGTGGGTGATGGAGCTGACAAACGTGTAACCCCAGATAAAATATATGATTCACACAATTCATCACAACGCACTTCCCTTCATCGTTCAGCGAACGGCCATGGGGGATGGATGGACTGATGGAGAGAGAGAAGACTGGGGAAAAAAAGTATTTTGAGATCAGGCCAAACCATGAACCATTCAAACCGAGCCTTGCGTGAAACGTGGAGAAGATGAGATTGAAAGTGAGAGTGTGAGAAAGGGATAGAGACAGAGCGATAGGGAGGGTGCAAGATAGAGACTGGAACAGGGGGAGAAAAGAAGAAAAAACGACTAGTGCTTAGTCAGAAAAGTTTGCCGCTTGTCTCTGCTGTAATCTGCATCGGTCTGGGTCTCATTAGAAGAGCTGCCAGACTTCTGGAACAGCGTCAGGAGAAGGACGGAAAGAGGGATGAAACAGAGGAGGGAAAGAAAAGGGTAGACTTCTGGTAGAGCGTTAGGAGAAGTATGGAAAGAGGGATGAAACAAGAGGAGGGAGGGACAGGCGATGACAAGGCCGAGCCATGAAAGGACTTTTTTTTTTTTAGCTCCACTCCCTTAAGTAAATAGTGAAACATGAGACAGTCTGCGTTTGTATGTGTGCTTAAGTGTGTGTACACCTGAGAAAAATCAGACCTGAGACGATTAAAAGGATGCCTCGGCCCTCACATGCCTTTCTCTCTCTCTTTACACACACACACACTCCACACACACTTTGTCATGCCGTCGTCAGTCGTTAACCAGTTCCCTGGTGTCTTTTTGTGGACCACTCAAACTCTTTGAAAGATGGCACTGATTAAGGAGCTGTTCAATTTCACTAGGGCCTCGTTTGTCATGGACCTCCCGCGGACCTTCTTCTCGGAACTCAAGACTTAGCAGCAGAAAGCTACTGTATACACATGGGTAGTCAAGCAGCTAATCTCTGACAGGGTTTCTCTACTAAATTGTATTGCTAACTTAATAATAATAATAATCTTTATTTGTATAGCGCATTTCATACAACAAGTGCAGCTCAATGTGCTTCACATAACAGAGAACACCCCAAATTTTTTTTTTTTAAAACATCTAAATTTAAACAAATAAAAAATATGATTGAAAACAGTAGAACTATGATTGTAAAACAGCATAAAATTACAAAGTACAACTTAAATGTTACAGTAGGCTACAGTTAGCAATAGCCATCTTGTAGTAGATTTGATGGCATGGCGAACATCTAAACCGCTACATTGAAACTGGATAACTATCTAGTTTATAAAGCTGCATCCCCCCCCAACACATCGCAGTAAACTAGAAGTTCAGAACCAGATTCCTGATGATTATCAAGCCCAGGAGGCCTACCACTGAGACCAGCCTGCCCACAAGAAATGTTGCAAAGTCTGCGTCTAGCTTATCCCCTGGTCTCTCCTCTCATATGAGGCTCCAATATTTGTTA
Organism: Galaxias olidus; assembly: GCA_026901105.3. NCBI lineage: Eukaryota > Metazoa > Chordata > Actinopteri > Galaxiiformes > Galaxiidae > Galaxias > Galaxias olidus. The sequence continues at coordinate 578,284 of JAPMUY010008315.1, read as the reverse complement.
TTGTTCACACTGACACACATTTTTCTTGGATATACTGTACCTCTATGTCAGTTGCAGTCGAGTTTAAATGTAAACCGATAATTTCAGCTACATTTACACACAAAAGCGGCAGCAAGCAACGTTTTAAATATTTTTGTGATCTTGATCCCAAGAGCGTCCTAGTGTTATTGATTCAATATTTTGTCCAGAAATAAGATGTGCATTTGCTTAGATATACACATGAATACAATGAACAGCTGTGTTGACTTGCGAAATTAGATGCCAAAGTTAGCCAGCCTATCTTGCTAGGGTTGCCAAGTTTTGGTTTTAACTGCTGTGAACTTTTTTCTGTGAACTGTAAGAAATGTGGATGTGAGGACTGCGTTCCACGTCATGTCAAGGACCTTTGACATGTGGGTTAATACTTATACAAATAAAGCTTTAGTACTCAAAATTAAACTCTGCATTTGTTAGATAAAGACAAATACGTTTTGCCGTGAATGTGGGACTTGGATTGGATTGGATTTTCTGCCCACCCTAATCAAGGGCAAAAAACTTTGTGGCCTGAAAAGGGAATAGGGGGCTGCATTTTCCCGGCACAGGCAATCAAAGCACATCCTGTACAACTGACAACATTAAAGTCTGGTTGCTATGAGTCACTGACTTTGCTTTCAATGCGTTTTCAAGGTTCCACGTAAACAAAACAACAGTTTGAAGGGGACTGAGTGAAAAGTGGACAGTATAAACAACAGTTGGCAGAGGCCTTTGGTAGTCAGACAAGACAAGGGTAGAGCAGAACATAAAAATAATTAATAATTAATAAGTATCATAATAAACTTCAGAATAAGTTTGATAATAATAACCTTTATTAATATATGGTGCTTTTTGAGTGTAACATGCTAATGATGAGTGTACCAGGAGTGCATATGGATGCGTAAGCTTGGTCATGTCACATCCCAGCATGCAGTGGAGAATGCCTTATGGGTTACTCTCTCACACACATACACGCACACACACTTTTACTCTCTCCCTGTTCTCTTCATATGTGACATGTCATGCTGTGTGAAAGACACAGACTTAGAGGTCCGTAGTCACCACACACACATTCTCTCACAATGTGCTCTACATTAACTTTGCCTTTTCGTCTCTCTCCCACACACACATGTACAAACACTCCCTGGTTATAAGACATGTTTTCTTTAAAGGGCCTGTCTGTGTTCTTGTAGATTGGAACCTTACGGTGCACAGAGGGAAACATTTCCTTGCCAGAGACACCTTCCCTGCTGGGCTTGTGAAGCGGTGCCTCCTCACCCCTCTTTTCTCCCCACCTCCTGGATGTATCAGAGTAGGCTAGGGGGATGAAAGACATGTGCATGCCAAAGGCCCTGCAGGATGTCTGGTGGGGTGAGTCTGTCTCTACAGCTTGGTCCAAACTGTCGAGTCATGGATCAAATGAACAGCTTAAGAAATGTTATAGGAGTTCATTCGAAACAAATGGGATGTCGTTTTGTGTGACCTTCCAAAACAAATCGCGTTGCAACTGCATAAAGTCCAGCATCTTTGACATAGGCAGGTGAGGAAGAGTTTTCTTCAGCTCAGTTACCCTATATAATAGCATTTTTCAGTTTGTTTGTTGTGTTGTTACAGTGTTGTGGAAAAAGCTTTAACGTCTTAAATGTGAGTTACCATGAAGCTGTTAGCAGTGCTGATGCACCTCTGGTATCCAAGGATTTGAGAAGGAGTAAATTGACACTCACAGTTTGTAAAAACATCTGACCTCTGTCTTTCAAAGGATGGTGCTCTGCTCCTAGCTTCACTGGCCTGCTAAAAGTTGAAAGAATGAGGGGCAAGCACAGGACGCTGTCATTGATTTATTCCGGTGTTTCTCTTTTCCATGTGTGTGAGTGTGTCAGTGGAAATAGGGGACGGTTGATGCAAGATGAAAGGTGAAACTTCTTTTTTTTCTAACTTGTATCTCCATTTTAAATGAGTGCGCACACTGGTCTGCACACAATTGTTTGCATACAAACAAACAAACACATACATACACGCACAGACAGACATAACCAACTGACCTCCTGCATAGGAAAGCAAGCACGGTATGCACAGATCATCCAGCTCCAATTAGATACTCCCTTGATACTCCCAACCAAGATGGAGTACTGAGCTTTGATTCCCTTGACCTATGACCCTTGATTTTGGCCCACGTAACAGTATGGACAAAAATACACAGACTCATACAAGACCAAAATGCATGAATAATGTTGCATGTATGGATAAAACATGTAGAAGCATACACATACTGCAAAATCACAATAAAAACCTAAAAAGGGATACGCAACTATGCTGACAAAACATAGAAATGCACAATCCTCAAAAATACCAGTACACTTAAACCCAAAAATAATTCATTAAACTTTACTAAGTGACCTTTATACAGGCAGACTAAATATAAAACATACACAAACTAAACACATTAAAATAGTTGAGTAGACAAATGCACAAACTCGCTGACCGAACACACACATACGCATTTCAAAACAAACAACGACCTAACAATCTAGCTGTCACAGGCAGCGCCAACCGTTTCTCTTTTCTCTTTGGTCCCTTAAAATTGAAGGGGTGTATGGCTTTGGTGGTTAACAACAGATCTTAGAGCAGTTTGTTCTGCATTGGACCTTGACCAGAGCATTATAGCTAAGATGATGAAACTGTAAATCTGACCCCAAACCAGCCAGCATATAAGCACAGTAGACTTAATTTAAGTTAAGAGAGTTTAAGAGAGTTTTTGTGAGTGTGTGTGTGTGTGTGTGTGTGTGTGTGTGTGTGTGTGTGTGTGTGTGTGTGCCTGTGTGTGCGTGTGTGTGTGTGTGTGTGTGTGTGTGTGTGTGTGTGTGTGTGTGTGTGTGTGTGTGTGCGTGCACATGCACCATGTGTGTGTGTGTGTGTGTGTGTGTGTGTGTGTGTGTGTGTGTGTGTGTGTGTGTGTGTGTGTGTGAAAGATACGCAGAGGGCGAATAGAAAGAGACACAAAGAAATAGAGAAAGAGAAATAGAGAGATGGAAAATATGAAAGCCAGCAAGACATACGGTGTTTATTGGTTCTGGGTTTGCCAGGCAGCGTGGCTAGGTCAAGGTTCAACTGGATCTGATTATGGGCTTGGTCCTAAGCAGATGGACAGACAAGGAGACTGGGTTTTCATTCTGTGAAATACTTACTAACTCTTTGGTTTGAGAGAGACAAACAATTGACGCACGTATTTGCAATTTATACGCTTTGTTTGTAATTTAGAAAAGTTTTATAACCATGAGACCTTTTTACCAGTGATTATTACAGTTCTAATGTATTTTTTTCATCATACACTTATCATGTAGAGTAATGACAGACAGCCTACTGCTTATTTTGTAAAAATATATATATATATATTATTTTGTGTGGCAAAGGCTGTCTGAACCGTGTGCAACCTTGGTGGTCCTCAGACCTTTTCCTTTCATAAATTGATGTTTGGTTTAACCTCGCCTATGTTTGCCCTTTGACCCCAGCTGGCTGTTTAAAAAGCGTATTGTTTAGCCATCCTACGTAGTTATCAGGACCAGGTGTGGTCTTAGGTCTTAGCACAGCCTTTGACCTCTCACCTTAAGCTCTTTAGTCCCAACCAGCAGACACACTGACCAACTAAAAGCTTTTGTCAGGGTTGACCGGCATACGCTGAAACAGAATAGATGCTGTGATGATACATTTATGAAGATGGTATTTGACTTCATCTTGACCTCTGACCTCTTAACCTTCTTCTGTCCAGGCTTCCTGTCGGCAGCACCATGCGGTCGGCCTGTCTCTCCCTGCTCCTGGTCACCGCCTGCTGGGCGCTGCCCTTTCGCCAGTCGGGTTTCCTGGACTTCATGATGGATGACCCCGGCTCGGGCCTGCCCGATGAGCCCACCGTTCCTGACCTGAACGAGGAATTCCCACCCGGGATGCCTGAGGGACCCAAGTGCCCGTTCCGCTGCCAGTGTCACCTGAGGGTGGTGCAGTGCTCCGACTTGGGTAAGGGGAGGCACGGGGCGTAACATAGGTGGGAAAACTAGGAACAGTGCACTAAAGTTTAAATGCAGTATTTACAGAATTATTTCTGCTGTGATGATTCAACCGGGCAAGAGAAAGAGGCCTTTTACCAATCTTTATTTTAAGTTTTTAGATAGTCCTGGTCGACAAAACACCATTGCGTTCTCAAAGGGTTGTTTTCTACACCAACTCAAACCCCAAAAAGTAATAGAAGGGTGTCAGTTTGACCTTCCAATCATAAGTTCGTGAATGCTTCTAAAAAACATCACTTCTAAGACAGACTTGTTTAAACAATCCCAGATGGCGCCAACTTTACTTTACACAACTTTGGCCTTTTTGCATGTGTTTTTCCAGACCCTGACATAAAAGGTTAGCTTAGGCTCCCAGTTTTGGAAAGTGTGGAACCTTGGATTTCTTTTACAGGGCAACATTTTTCGTAACTTTGATGTTCACAATCAACTTCATTCATTTATCATTTTAAATAGTTAATATACTTGGACTGATTAGTCAGTACTTTCTTTCTGCTCCACAAAATTAAATGTGCTTACACTTTCATTATCTAAGTTGTGTTTGCAATTTGGAATTGTTCTTCTGGTAACTTTCCAGATGTTGCTAAAGAAAACTCCCTGAACCCCTTTGTCTCCATGAATTACACAAACTTGTAAAAAAAAAACTAAAGTAATTGTACAAAATAGTACCCAGACACATTTGTGCAGACCAATGTACAGACAGATGGCAAGCAATTCAGTCCAACAGATGCAGAGAGTGATGTTCAGGAAAACACCATGTTTCATTACCTCACCGCTCCATCCAGATCCAGCTAGCAGCAATGTTCTCCCAGGAGAGAGAGCTCCAGCGCTGGATTCTCATCTCCGGCCTGGCCCCGCTGGCCTGGGGCCCACATCTGTCCCCCAGACCTGCTGGTAGAAACACAGACACATACAGGCACAACTGTGCACACGGAGGGCCAAAAGAAAACACCAACAAACACACTTGCTTACACACGTACGGTATATACACATCTTACATACAACACAACACAATATATATTCTTGACGGTAAACACACAAACACAAGACAGTCCTTGGTGAGGAGATACAGCGGTGCTTTCTGGTCTGTTTGGGATTCCAAAACACCTCATTCCTGTTTAAACAGAGGGACTTTTGACATGGTCACAGCTGCGATTGTAATATTTACAACAGAATTGGACAGATAAATGTTCCATCGTGTTTAAACTACTCAGGATCACTGGCTGCTCTTACAGCGTTAATGCTTCCACACTTGGAATGCAACTGAAAGCTTGACTTGTTGTCTGCTTAGGAGCATTTCAAAGCCAAGCAAGTAAGGCGGTAGCTCATCTAGTCAAACATTACATTCTTTCTACTTTAGTCTGTAAATGGCAAAACATCTTTGCACTTCCCTTATTTTCTGTTCTGTCTGTGCAGAACTACCTGCCAGGAAAATGGAAGCACTAAGGTTTGAAACTGTATGCGTAGTTTGGACCTGGATTGAGAATAGGAAAGTTGGTATTGCCGAATTTGCTTCTATGCTGGGCCATTCCAAGTGCCCACATGTAGGGAATACCTTAAGTTTACGTTGCCACTGTTATGGGGCTCCATCCACATTGTTGACAGAGAAACGGTGTGAGAGAAAATGAGATAGATTAAGCATTAAGGTGGGTAAAATAGAAAGATATCGAAAGGTTAAAAGGGTTTGAAGCACTTAAGAAGATCAAAATGAATGACTAGGTTGACGAGAGAAAGTAAAAATGACGAGAACACCCAAAGCAGGACGGGGAACGAAATCCCCAACATGAGAAAGTGTGGAAGAAAAAGAGAGGGTTGAGAAAGGGTGAGCCAGAGAGTGAGATCCACGTAGGATCAACCACAAGCAGCTGTGAGAGATTGTGTGTCCTCAGCAGAGTTGGAAAAGCTGACAGAAAGGCAAACAAAGCTGAAAATCATGTTTGTGTAAAGGGGGCTCGTACAAAAGCTTTTCCCCTAAAAGTATGTCTGCATATATATGTATGTGTACATCTCACAAGAACTTAAATTTTCAGAAAGACTCTTTTGACTAAACAGTTTATTCTGAAGAAATGCCTCCCTTCTGCATGAAAACCTCCTTTTTGGATGTTGGCCATGCCGTTGTTTGGATAATTTGTAGTCAGCCAACATTCGAAACAATACACATACGTATCTTGTTTGTCATTCCAATTCATTTGCTGTTTATCCCACTTAAAGGTTTCAAACTTAGGTTTTTAACTTAGTTTTCTGTCACAGTACACCGTATTACATATGACTCAAGTCCAACCAAAACAAGGTTTAGCATGAGCTCAGTATCCAGGTATTTTCTGACTGATTTGCTCCGAGGAAATTAGTTTCAGGGCTCATTCTAAAACTCTGTCAAGAGCGCTCATAGGATTTGGCCCTGCGGATATGTTACCACTGAAAACACATCATTATTTGGGCTCCTGGGATCAGCCCAACACTGAGTTGATCTCAAAGGGGTCTTGTTACGAGCACAGTTGACCTATTTTCTGTTCTAAAGATGTCAAAGGTCAAATTTGTCAGGATTTCCCATGGCTGGCGTGAAAAGTGTCTGGGTCAATGCATATGCAATACTCAGCAGGTTTCAATGGGGTCTTTGGGTATTGGAATCAAGGGTAACTAGCCTTGTTAAAAACAAAATGTATAAAGTTAAGAATATTGTTAATAATGTTGCAAGGCATCATACATACAGCTGCATTCCCGCATTATTCTAAATTAATTACAGAATATATACATATATTTTTTAAAAGCTGCAACACTGACCAAGAGAGGAGTAGAGACATGTCCAATAGTCATAATGTGGTATATATCCTCTTTAAAGCGTGCTACTCTGTCAAGATGTTCACTCTTTCCAGCAAATTTGGTTTCTCATCAGCGAGAGCACAGCTGCAGTGCAGAAACTGGAACTGTCCCACTCTGCGGGCAATCATTCAAGACATTAAGACACAAAGTACAGGAAGTGGCTCAAAATGTTTTGCCTTGTGAACATGAAAAATACATTCAATTTAAAACTAGCAGTATTTATTTAACTTGTTGAGCACAAAATTTTTTTGAATTTATGCTGTATATATAACAATGAATTGGTAAACAGGATTTGACAAACATTAAGCCGATTCGCCTAAATTATCATGTCATATATATCTTCTATTTTCTGTTTTGCATCCTTCCTGGTCTCAGATGTTGGAAGTTGTGTTGTGTGCCTGTGCATGTCTGAAGATAGTTTCACTTTACTTGAAGTTGTGTGTGTACTTGTGCAGGTCTGAAGACGATTCCTGAAGACATTCCAGCAGATACCACTCTGTTGGACCTGCAAAACAACAAGATCGCAGAGATCAAGGAAAATGACTTCAAAAATCTTAAAGGACTACAGGTAAGAACACAGAATTGAATATTTTTTTAATGCTGATATACGTATGCTTGCGAAGGTGGAAACGTTATTTGGGCAACAGAAATGTCTGGCTTTAAGACCTTCATCCTCTCAGGGATCCTTCAGCTTTACGCTCCCACCCTAGAATATTATTGTGTCGTCAATCCCAGAAGCCCAGACTCCCGGCACCATTAACGCTTCACGATTCCCAGGTGCATGAGCCACAACCCCCCCACCCTAGGCCCCGCGGGCTCACACCTTGAAACTCCTATAGCTTCCTCACCTGCAATAAATACCACTGCGTCTGACAGCCAGGCCAGGTTCAGTTTCCACCGTAATGTAATTGGCTGCTCAAGAAGAGAGGGGGTTTATTCCTCTACATACTTCACATTTCCTTGTGCCTGCGTCCGTGATATTGGAACGCAGCAGGGAGGGAATTTTTCCTCAAATTGCGTGAGCCCTGACTCCTGCTTGAACTTTTGCCTCTGGTGCTGGACTGCTGTGATTATGAGCCACACAATACAATTACACAGATTTCTTACAACTGTGTGTAACATAAATGACTGTCAAAAAATAAACGAACTGCACTTTCTTTATTATGTATATATATATATATATAAGATGGCAACACAATTTTTGTCCAATTGTTCTGCTTTTTATATATGAAGAACGTAGATTTACTTTTTGAAGCTCTAGCTTCTAGATGTGATACTAGGTTGATATTTTTGATGCTTTTCTGTTGAGCCTCTTCTTGTTGTTTTTTCCTCGTGGTATCCCTCCAGACCCTGATCCTGGTGAACAACCAGATCACCACCATCCATGCCAAGGCCTTGAGCCCCTTAGGCAAGCTCCAGCGTCTTTACCTGTCCAAGAACAAGCTGAAGGATCTGCCGGCTAACATGCCTAAGAGCCTGCAGGAGCTCCGCATCCATGAGAACGAAATCACCAAGATCAAGAAGACCTCATTCCAGGGCATGTCCCAGGTCATCGTCATGGGTACAAGTTCATCCCAGTAGTTTAATTTGTGGTTGCAACAATTATTACTTTTAGCTACAATAAATAGAGTAGGTTATATCTGTGACTTTACAAAGGCACCTCTGGAGTAACTGTGTACTGTTATGGTGGTGAATGATAGTGTCGGTGGGAGAGACAAGAGGGAAGGTTTAATTTAAGATGCACAGTGTGGAGACTGGGCATAACTTGTGCTAGCAGTGATTGTGTGGTGTGTGTGTGTGTGTGTGTGTGTGTGTGTGTGTGTGTGTGTGTGTGTGTGTGTGTGTGTGTGTGTGTGTCTGTCTGGCTGGCTGGCTGGCTGGCTGGCTGGCTGGCTGTCTGTGTGTGTGTGTGTGTGTGTGTGTGTGTGTGTGTGTGTGTGTGTGTGTGTGTGTGTGTGTGTGTGTGTGTGTGTGTGTGTGTCTAGGGGCTTTTGTGTACGTAATCTTTCGTGCGCACAGATTCTAAAGTTCCGTTGTGTTTATGACTCAGGCTGATGTTCCAGTAAAACTCTTGCACAGTAAAAACAATTACATTTGCTGGTTCCCTGACTCATTCTTTCTCTCTCACGCTCACTCCTTCCTCTCTGTTTCTCCCCTCTTTGACCTCACTCTCTCATCTCACTCTCTTCTATTCTACTTCTTTTCCCCTCCTTTCCTTTCCTCAGAGCTCGGCTCCAACCCCCTGAAAGGTGCTGGGATCGATGCTGGGGCCTTTGCTGACCTCAAGAAGGTCTCCTATATCCGCATCGCCGACACTGGCCTCACTGAGATCCCCAAAGGTATACGGTGGTCTGATGTCAACCCTTGAAATGCTTCATAGATTTTGGATGTTTGAGTTGAAGTTATCTAGCTTCTCAGATTGGCCAAAAATGTCATCCCTCTAAGTACAAGTCTCTCCAAGTTTGAAAATACTTAAGACAAACAAAAGGCTCTATGTAAAACAAAAACAACAGATTGTAAATAATAAGCATAAGTATTAAGAAAAAAGTTTCAAATGTCATCTTTTATTATACCTGATTTGTACTGAAAAGGCCAATGAGTGATTCCAGTAGAGGGGAGGATTAGCTTGAAATGCTAGTTGATACTAATGCCCCGTGGTGTTGCCAGGTCTGCCCCCCTCCCTCTCTGAGCTGCATCTGGATGGCAACAAAATCAGCAAGGTGCAGGCAGACAGCCTCAAGGGCCTGAAGAGCCTTGCCAAGTAAGTCACATAGAATTCATATAATGTGTATTCTCCAAAGCAAAAGTTTTCCCTTAAAAAAAAAAACTTTAAGTGCCCCTTTGTCTCTGCATCTCTGTGTACACATTCCAGGGGTAAAATCAACAAAATAAATGCCCTTGATATGAGTTTTACCCATTTATTGGACAGTTTCTATGCTTTCTGTGTATGCAACATTTCTCTATAAACCTTAGAACATAGTTTTAAAAGGGACCGTCTTTGTTAAGAGCTATTGTATTATAATTATTACCTTTAAATACCAAAACAGTATTTTGTGTGTGATCTTTTAAACTAAAATGTAAATGCTATGTTTATAATGTACACACTTGAAAGTTAAGGAAGAATTAGAGAGGAAATTTATCTAACTTTATGTGCGATAGAATAACAGTTTTTATTTAGTTTTCCTCATGTTGTCTTTCAACCAAAGACATTACCTTGACTGACAGATTCTGCTCATTTAGGAGAATAACGGATTTGTGTGGTTTTGAAAGGCTTTGCCTTTCTCATTGGTTTCAACTTCGACTTTATTTGATTGTTTTACTGTTTTTCCTCTTTCCTATTGGGTTTTTAATGATCCCTCTCTCACACTGTTATTTTGCGCTGTACCTTTTGCGTGTTGACTCTGATCATATGTTGTTTTTCCACCGTGGTGCCGTGCAGGCTGGGTCTGAGCTACAATGAGATCAGCTTAGTGGAGAACGGCACTCTGGCCAATGTGCCACACCTCCGGGAGCTGCACCTTGATAACAACGCCCTCACCAGTGTGCCCCCAGGCCTCCCTGACCATAAATACATCCAGGTAGGTGGTCCGAACATACATATACTGTGGGGCTGTTGTAGGTCAACTACATTAACACATAATATAAATATATTAAGGACATCCAATCTTAAACTTTGTTGAATCGAAGACCCTCTCTGCATTATTTTACATACTGTTATGTTAGGATTTGTTGTCTGTTTCGTAAGTGGTCTTCCATGTTAGCTGTGTGTAACTGCAGTAGCAGTGCATTTGCCTTACTTACATGTTAGCTGTATGTAACTGCCGTACCAGTGCATTTTAATGAGCTCCTTACGTCGTCTCCTCCATGTCTGCTCCAGGTCATATATCTCCATAGTAACAAGATTGCCGCCGTGGGAACGGAGGACTTCTGTCCTCCTGGTTACAACACCAAAAAGGCCATGTACTCGGGCATCAGCCTCTTTAGCAACCCTGTGCCCTACTGGGAGGTGCAGCCAATCACCTTCCGCTGTGTCTTTGACCGCTCTGCCATCCAGCTCGGCAACTACAGGAAGAAGTAGAGACAACGAGGAGAGTTTGTTCCCTCCTGAGAGAGAGTGTGTGTGTTTGTCGATGTGTGTGAAAGTTTAGGGGTATCTGCATGTATCTGATCGTGTTTGATAGAGGGAGAGACAGTGTGCGTGTGAGCGTGTGTGTGTGTGTGTGTGTGTGTGTGTGTGTGTGTGTGTGTGAGTGCGACTGCTGCGCCCACAACACTGATCTGCCAAACCCTGCCTCCCTGAATCAAGAATGATGTTGTCCAACATTCCACACTTCCAAATTAACTGAGAACACTATTGGACATTTGAATTCAGATAACAGAACATATGCGTTTAAAGTTCAATCACTTTCATGTAACAGCTCTACATTTGCAACAGATTCCCTCTCAGCCATTATACTTACAATAATATAATCATTAGCATCATTATGACAAAGTTCTAACACAGCAAGATCTCTCAGCTTCATAACACAAAACACCAGGCTATCATACCAGTGTATCACTTGTTTACAGTCTGCATCATATAGACACGATTGGAAAATTAAACACATTTCTGTATGTATAAAATATGTTGTAAAAGAAAACATAAATTTAATTTAGCAAGAATATTAACTATGACCACTTTGAAATGATATACTCGGCTGTCAGCTCTTGTAATGCTTCAACAGAAATTAAGAAAACTATATGATGCATTGTAGACTTTTTGTCCCTAACACATCATATGAGCAACAGATAAGCTGACCTGTGGAACGGGCAGCATAGGGTTAACTTTCAACAGCTGGCATACTAGAATGTACAAGAGTGTATGACCTGTGTAGTAGTTATAGTTTTCAGAGTGTGCCATTATGACATGCAGCACGCGGTTTATTTTTAGATGTAGTCAACTCTACAAGAGAAAAAACTATCTCTTTGTCAAATGTTGATGTCTTCTGCTTGCTATATTATTGATTTAGTTTAGTTTTATCTCAAATGTTTCTTTAGTTTTTATTGCATCTCCTTAACATTCCTTCCCCTACTCTTTGTGGCATGTAGTATTCAATAACAAAACAGAGGTGAAAATAGCTCTTAAAGATGTAGAATAAACAATATGTTTTGAACAGAAGCTATTCCCAAAGATCTATATGCATGCTTTTTTTCTTTTCAAGTTCAAGAAGGTTGTGGTTTCTAGAATGCTTTGTTTTTGCGTTGGTGTGTATCTTTTTATTGCTTCTCTTGCCTCTGCTTATTTCCTTTTGAACATTTGGAGAGATTTGGTTGGGGTGCATGTGGACTGCAATGCTCACTGCACTCATGTATGTGTGAATTTTGTTTGTATAGACGCTGTATACAGATTCTGTATAAAAACTCTCAATGCTTAAAGCACAAGCACTCACTAGGCTTAATAATATATCAGTAATAAAGGTGTTCTTTTTTCAAGCAGGGGCTCCAACAAAAGTGTCCCAAACCAAATAAAAACACAAATTAACAAAGGCGCTATTGTTGGCAGCTGTCAAAAAAATATATTATTTTATATTGACGGTGTAGAGAGAAAAGGTTCTCCCTGTCAATAGGTGGTGCTATTATATGTACCGCACAGTGACTTATGGTACAGATACTACCAATAAAGAAGACCAGGCAAACATGATAGAAAGGAGACATGCTGATAGAAACAGGTGAGGGCAAAACAAATATTTGGTGTATTTAAGTGTTAGTTCACTAAACACTTATCGAGCTAACTTTGAAAGGAAATATTTTTCCATAATATACACGCATTCTCACCTCACATTTTGCTAGATAAATCTTAAATGTCCATAGTGGTTGTTAGAGAATTAAAGCGTTTAGCATTGTACATCACTTTATATTTATTTTATTGCACTTCCATAAGAAGCCATCTGAAATTTCCCAGCTGGTTTAGATCTGAAATTCTCACTAAAATTTCCAGCAAATCTCTTACCGTTTTTCTATGGTTCTGCTAAACCTTGCTCGTTTCGGCTCAGTATTGATATGGTTATATTTATCCATCTTTACGTTCTGTTTCAAAGTGTCCCCAAATTCCCATAATTTAATATTTGGAAGAATTGTGACATAATGATGTTGCCAGTGTACATTTCAGTACAGACATTTCAGGTACTATTAGACATACAGTACAACCAGGTCAGCATTGCCTTGTATAAATGTCAGCGTTGTACCAGTCAGCACCAAAACGTTCTGTGGTTAGAGCATACTAGACTATGGTCAAGATGACTGTAAAACAATATATTGTGTGACATAAGGGTTAACAACAGTGTCATGGACACTTCTTCAATGAATAGGAACAGCTATTGCTGTTTGATTTGCAGTTTCAATATATGGATTACCTGATAACCAAGTGATATACTGTGGTTGTCCAATCTGCAAGGACAATAGCGGTAAATAGGTCCTGAAAACTTTTATTTGTTGTAGTTAGGAATAATAATAATGGAAAACTGACTCATTTCTGCCGATTGAACAATGGCACGATTTCTTTTAGTTTCCATCTGGTAATTATAACGATGGCTGATGTACTAGTACACACATGATGTACTTAAGTACTGACATGGCAGGAAACCAAGAATGACTGCAGGTACAGTTTGAAATGAAATTATCAAGGCTATTTGATTATATAAATTTAGAGGTGTCTGCACAGCTCCATATGCTTTTTAATCAGACATCATTGGAATTGAGAGGGGTCGAGGCCAATGACTTAAAAAATGAAGGTAAGTAGCCATGACAACGTAGGTACAATAAGGTAATCATGCATGACAACAATGCCGGGATCAGACTTCACGATTATTTTTGTCGTTCACGATGGTCACCATGTCAGATTACGAGATAAATGTGTGCCATGTCTTGGCTGGGAGACTGGCAACATTACAAGTGTGACCCCGACCAGTCATTGTGTGCTGTCTTTCACGACCTCGCGCGACTTCATACGTCATCCGGGAGGAGGGTCAAGAAATTGTCAATCATAGTTACATAAACGTTTTGTCTTCGTCAAGTTTACATAAAATGTGTGTCAAATGGGCAGAGTAGTACATTTTAAGGGATTAAAGATTTATATATTTATGTTATGAAGTTATAATTTTCTAATAGATTTTATGTTAAATTGACCTTGACTCATATAGTGAAACACACCCTCTAGCACCTGAGCTATTCATTTCTGAAAATAAGAAATTTGGGCATTTAAAACATGTATTTAAATGTTCTACAAATGAGGTGTGGTCAGGGGAGGCAGAGCCTCACCTGTCACATTCTGGCCTACTCTAATGAAAATATGAAGATAACTAAAACTAAATAAAAAATAAAATAATAAATTATTCCACTGATCTAGGCCTAGTAATTTCTGAGTGATTCCAATCATTTTCATAGTTAAAATTGCCAAATTTGCGGAGCTTCACTGAGAATACATGGAGAGACGAGAAGTGACGCGCAGAAAGTGGATGGAGCCCGGGGCCGCAGGCAAATATGCGTGGCTGTTGCTATCTCTGTAGCATATGTAGCTGTCATATCTGCCACATTGAGGTGGGTGTGTCTTGAGCCCGCGTGATTGATGTTCGCTCTCCCTCAACGTTAGCTAGCTCTAGCAAAAAAACATTGACAGTGCTGTTTCTTGTGCGTTGTCAAGAAATGCATTCATTAGATTTGACCCTCAGGGCACGCTGTGCATAACGGCATAGTTTGCTTTCTTAATAATTAGTTAAACTTTCACCATCGCGTTAGACAGCATTTTTGCTTAGCCAAAAATCAATTCAAGAATTAGTATGGATATTAGAACATGGGTTTGCAATAAAACAGAGACCCCCATCCAACTTGAGCCAAGGCCAGTAGCCCCAGTTGATGATAATGAATGATTGTGATTGGCTGGCAGTAGGTACTTCAGCTGAACTTGCAAAGTATGTACATTTGCATGGATTTTTGTCAAACTGAATTTGACATGGTATGTATTGGGACACAAATATACACACACACAAAAAAAGAAAACTAAAAATAGTGACGTTATGATTGGCCCAGAATCCAACCCCTTTTAGGTGATTGGGGTTTAAATTATAGGGCCCATTAAAATACATGTGCAGAATGAAATGCGTCGCTGTTTGATTTCTGGCAGGATTCCCAGCACAGCAAAGAGAGACTCTGTCTGCCATCTATTTGTTGCCCCCATGTGGTGTGCTTTGGTAGAGCTCCCTCCCCCAGAACTTACTCAAACACACACGTACACACACACACACACACAAAATAGTGTCCATACATTCAGAGACATACACACAGGCATGGACACATGCCTCAGAGGTTGTTTTGTGTGCATGCTGTAAGTGTGTGTGTGTATACATACGGTCTGTCTGTGAGAGCTGTGCAAGCAATGTAACTAAAACCCTTTCCCCATGCCATAAAATAGGGGAGGCCGGGTAGGATTGTAACACTTTTTGCTTCAACACCTGTAACTCACTGAATTGTTTAGCTAGAGTTCTCAAACCTTTATACAAAGTACCCACATTTGTTTATTACAAATGGCATCAATTTAAACCTCGGCAACAATATCACAAACCTTATGAGTTGATGTCAAATGCATGGTGTACCTTTGTTACAACTTACAACCTACCCCGGTAGCGGGGTAACACATGCTGGGTGGGGTAGGTTGTAACAAGAAGACAAACAAGCAAAAACAGGGGCCTCACCATGCAATATCCTTCAAAAAGAGGTTAATTCACACAAAAGAAGAACAACCCAGAGCAATGTCTCTCTCTCTCTCTCTCTCTCTCTGACTCACCATAACTCAAATCCACTTTCTATTTGAGTGTGTGTATGTGCATGTGTGTAAATTAGAATACTGGAATAAACTTATTTAACCATATGTATGTTTAATGAACATTTTATTTTACTCAAATATACCTTTGTAAAGAACATGTAGGTCAAATAAAAAAGAAGGGAAATGTGTGTTTGTGTCCTGTGCGTGTGTCTATGTGTGTATATTCTTAATTGTGAAATATTATATACATAATATAGTCTTGGTCAAACAATTTACTTTACTTTCTAACCTCAAAATCAGTTTTTCCTCTATAGAATCTGCATGCACCTGTTTCCAGCCTTGACGACCACCATGTGGGATCAGGGAGGAAGTAGTTAAAACACTGAAATTATCATATGACTCCTATCTAATACCTGATTTGTGGAATTTGTGGTGTAACAACTCTCCCTGTTACTCTGTTACAACCATACCCTGTCTCCCCTACTTTGGTAAGATTTTACAGTATAGCAAAATATGAACAGTATGTCCAATATGAAACGGATACTAAAATTTGGTTGGCAAATAATGTTCTCTTCAGCTTTGAAGGGAATATTTACAGATCATAGATAGCACGCAATTTAGCACCTTTATGCATCCTTAGTTTGAGTGTAAAGTCTTTGTGTGTAAAGGAGATGTCATGTGTACACGTGTGCTCATTAATACCTCCAGCCTGTTTACAGCTAGCCCAGTCTGTCTCGCATTAAGTGGATCCCCTCTCTCGTCTTTGCAAAGCTTGAGCCAGCTTTTGGGCACATGTGACACCGCACGTGTGTCTGAGGATCAAGGCCAGTAGATCAGCAGTAGAGTCATACAGGGTCAGCCGCTCTGTTTTAAGCACAGGTAAGGACATGGTGAGAACAGACAGACAGGTGGTGTCTGAGATTGAAGATTTCCATAATCTTTAGATCAGTACAGTATGTGTGAGTGTGTGTTGGCTCCTATACTATGTAAACAAATCTACAAAATTCACAGAAAATGCACTGAGAAACTCATATGGGAATATGGTTTACCATATACCAGTGCCTCATGACCAGAACAAACAGATTTAAAAACAGCTTCTTCCCCCAGGCAATCTGCTGAACTCAAATTTGTAACCCCTGTGCAATAGTCATATAGATAATTTAATGCACCTGAGAATACCTGTATAGACATTTTTCATGGGAATATTTTCTTACTGCAATGTACATAGACATGTGGATATATTTTTATCCATCTTATCTTATTTTATACTTTTATTTATTTTATTTTATCTTATCTTATTCCTGTTTTAATCTGTACTGCACTGTTTGGTGGTTGCTTAATCTCATTGTACCTGTGTATAATGACAATAAAGGCATTCTATTCTATTCTATTCTATTCTACCAGGCAATGTTTTGAGAACCGTACAGTCTTTCGAGCCCATTATCTGTTAAACCTATTTCAATTTTAGATCCATAATTATCATTCATACTTATCTGTGGATTCATAAACTGTTTTAACAACACTTTTCTTAAGGTCACGTGTTACCATGCCAATATTTAACTCTAGCACTGTATTAAGTGGGTTGACTAGGGTGGCCTTTGGCTATTTTATGAAAGAGCTTTTAAGCTTAATTCTGTATGGGCACATGTAATGCTAAATCTGAGCTATCTGAGCTTTCTATTTTGCAAGCAATTTAAACTGCTCACTGGCTCATGTTTTTAATCTACATTAGGTGTCTCAGCCATCTCACTCTTACCCTACAGAAGATGTTTCAAAGCCCACAATAAGTCTTGTAACAGGGCATATCACTAGTTACGAGTTTTTTGACTAGTGCAATGAGGAAGTAGCAGGGGAAACAAAATGACTGGGCAGAGTGTCTGCTTTCCATCAACTAAGCAAAAACAACTTTCACGTGAAGCGTGATAAATTAATGCTAAGGGAAGTTGCTAAAGAAGAAATTATTTAGCTGTGCTAATGGAAGTATTTAGCTTACTGTGCTTAGAAATTGAGGAGTACAGCTTTTTTTATGTTTTACATACACGTGTATCTCATGCCAAGCTACCTTATTTCATGCTATAGGTGTTACAAACCACTAAAGGTGGGAGGCTGGAAGTAGTTGAAGTAGACCGTACAGAGACTTAAACACATAAATGTCTGTCTCCCTGTCATTACATGTAACATGAATATAATATTTTAAGCATAAAAAAAATACTAATTGCACCCTTTCAGTAGTCTACAGGTGAACAGTTCGACATGGGTGAAAAAATCAAATATGTTCATCATCACTTTGAACATCACATAAGAAAACTGAAGAATAATTTATGTTCAGAAAAAAAAAACTCATGCCTTGTGTTTTTGTGAGCTATCTCTATTGGCTACAAAGATGGTCAACTATTATAGTTTGATAACCACAAGTTGGTGAGAGTAGAGAACCAGCTGATTGAAGCAGACATGTTGTCACAGGCAGGCGAAAGGAAAGGCCTTTTTCCAAATCGCACACTCCTCCCCTACTCACTCCCACTCCGTTTCGGAGTGCAAGTCTGTATGTGAAGCACCCTCTATCAGTGTTAAGTACGGTGGCCCTGAGAGGCCAAACGCACTGCAACTTAAGAAAACACATGCAAAAAGACAAAACACAAGCAAATTAAGAAAACATCTACATCAATTTTAAAACAAATGCGCAGCATTTAGAAAACGTGCTGCAAATTCAGACAACACAACACATTACAGAAACGCGCTGCAAATACATAAACACAACACATTACAGAAATGCGCTGCAAATACTATAACACAAGGGAAATGTTTCCAGAGGACACCTAAAAGTGACAAGGGTAACACAAGAACAAAGGACCTCCATTGTGTTGTCTGTATTTGCAGCGTATTTCTGTAATGTGTTGTGTTTTCTGTATTTGCAGCACGTTTCTGTAATGTGCTGTGTTCTCTGCACTTACAGCACGTTTCTGTAACGTGTTGTGTTTTAATATTTGCAGCATGTTTCTGGAATGTGTTGTGTTTTTGTATTTGCAGCGAGTTTCTGGAATGTGTTGTGTTGTCTGAATTTGTTGCGCGTTTCCTAAATGCTGTGCATGTGCTGTCAAATTGATGTAGATATTTTCTTAATTTGCTCGTGTTCTGTCTATTTGCATGTGTTTTTTTAAGTTGCAGTGCGTTTGGCCTCTCAGGGCCACCGTAGTTTAGAGTATGAATAGCAGCAAGCATTGGTACGAAGTTCCCTCTATCTGGCGGAAACAGGAACTGTGGTAACTTCTAATGTCGTCACCATGGTTTCATAGCAGTGCTTCATAAATATTTAAATTATTCTCAAGCCTTTTTTGTGGAATTGTTTGGGGGGAATTAACTGTTTTGTTTTTGCAACATTCCCTGTAAATATACAACACTTCACAATCAAATTAACAGTCTACCGTTAGAGTTTAGCCTACTATTGATCCTAAATACAATGTAACCTTCAAGTTGTTAACGTCTGTATGGCAATATTAAATGTAGACATTAGTTTGAGTGGATGTTTACGGCTAGCACATAACTTTTTTTGACAAAGCGTCTTTTAGTACACAATAGGGCGTTGCGCATAGTAAGACAGTCGGCATCGAAAGCAGACTTGCTGTGGAGGGTGTTATAACCTACTTCTACTCTACCCTAATTGGGTTGGGATAGCACTTAAAATGACGTACGGTGTCCACTTTAGGACATGTGCCAGTCCCTGTCGTATTTTGTATCAATCTCATCTTATGGTCATTGTTCATCTTGCTTTAAAAGTCAGTTTAACGAAAGGTGTAACGAAAAGTTCTTTTCATTCTCGTCAAAACTTTGTCTCAATCTCATCACGACTTGTTTTCAAGTCAGTCTAACGAAAAGTAGCTTTCATTCTCACCACAATATGGTGTCATTCTCAGTTGGCTGTACGTGAAGTCAGTCTCGTCACAATTTGACGTTAGTCTAACCAAAATATTTTCTCTATCTCACAACTTGGAGTGTTTCTCACCAAAACGTGGCTTGACTAGTGAAGCAGCCCCGCTATGCATTATTGGTCTGGCTAGTGGCTAAAGCCATTTGCTCCCCCACAATTCAGAGACATTAAATCTGATAATGTGGTCAATGGGTCAAACTGTGGGACAGAGACTTTTAAAGAAAGAGAGAAGGAAGCATTTCAACATTTGTATGTTTATATTTGTATATTTGTCTGGTTTGAAATCAGACCTTTCTAGATGAGTTGTTAGCCTTTTCTCCAGTCTGAGATCTTGGTTGCAGTAAACATCTCCAAAACAGGTATGAGCCTGTTCACATAATATTGCCAAAAGATGTTTATAATCTGAAATAATTAACTTGTAATGTTCGATAGCAATGAATAAATTGATCTTATTTCAGCACTACTATTCTGTCCTGAATCGCAGTGTGTCTAGATTTGTCTGTGAGGAATGGATATAAGAAGTAAACACAAGGTGAAGGGAAGGGGAATGGGGCTGTCACAGTGAAATACTGTCAGAACATAAGGGATGCATTGGATGCGCGTTGGCCTTGCCCTGCCTCTCTCCACTTGAGATGCCATGCTGTTAGTGGTATAGGCTAACTACAGGCAGATGAGTTGGGAAGTTGTTGCAGAGAGTTATGTGCTCACTCAGACCCATTCTGTCAATTTTTCCAAGGCCGTATTTATAGCTTGAGTGGCACAGCTGAATTGTATCATAATGCATATTGGCCGCAGTATGGCTAAAACAGCAGCCAAATACCTTTTTTCCACACTTTCTGCGAAATTCGATAGAGGAATTGTTAATTGCACTTAATGTTTTTCCCAAGCAAATATTTATTGCTGGCATTTGTGCTGCTATGATCACATCTAGTTTGATACACAATAGGTTGCTTGTTTTGCCAAGGTGCGATTTAAAAAAGAAGGGAGGAGATTGTTTCAGTAATAGCCAGACAGAAAGTAAGACGGGGGAAATAACTAACAAGTATATATGGTTCTAGGATTGCCTGCAAGATTCACAGTTCTCATCCTCTACAACAGCCGTCCAGACTGCATATCCCAGGCTGCATTTGGTACACCTGCTACCAGTTAGACAGACCTCATAACTCTTGGATGCCGCTCCATTGAAGCTCACATAACAACATTTTATCAAACAGACTAACTCCAATTTGGACAGCCACCTCCTGCAAGCTTAGGATCATAGACATCTGAAAAATCCTCCTACCTTCTCTGTCCTCCATTCCTTCTGTAGCCTCTCTCTCTCTCTCTCTCGCTCTCTCTCCCTCTGTGTTTTTTTCTCCTGAGACCAAACATAACAGTTTTGTACCTACTGACCTCCACCCCAGACGCACGAAGAAAGACAAAGACAGGTAAGCCAGCATATGAAAGGGTGGACATGGGATTTCCTGTTTAATTGTTTTTTGTTGGTTTGGCTTTCCGTATTGATAGCTATCATAGCTCAGATCAAGGGGACTGGGAAATGAATTGGAAGCATCGCTTCAGGGAAAGCGACAAACAAAATAAGATATTTCTTTCAGCAAGCAGTGATAGTTTGTCTGAGTCAATACATTCCATAAGGCATAGTCATGCTTCTGTTATTTTATGGTCATCTTTATTACTGTTATGTAGTAATTATTAGAATTTGTCATTAAACATAACATTTTATAATTATAAATTTGTATAAATGTTTTTAGTCTATATAAAATTTTCTCTTTATTCATTATTTATTTGATCACATTTAACAGAAAAGTGTGCCATCAGTAAAAAAATGTTGTACCCTTAGCAAATTTAAATATCTGCAACTTGCTATTGTTTGATTATAATCTATTTGATTTGGGGAATTGTATTAGGCATGTCTCTGGGCTTAAGAATATATGTGGATAGGGGCGGTTGACTTTCTACAGAAAGTTGAATCAAGCCTGATGATGACACATCCTAGAACACTGTTACCTTAAGTGAACCCTTGACTCAGGCTGTTTTCTACAATGTGGTGTGCGGAAACAGTCATGGAGTTTATCCATTTCGTGTAAACATTCAGCTTGTACACTATATAATAGAAAAGAGAGGTACTTCAATAACCTACTGTATTTGTTTGGAGTGTGCTTTTGCAAATTAAATAGATGTTAGTCGTTTTTTG
Source organism: Galaxias olidus (assembly GCA_026901105.3). Lineage (NCBI taxonomy): Eukaryota > Metazoa > Chordata > Actinopteri > Galaxiiformes > Galaxiidae > Galaxias > Galaxias olidus. Next base: position 556,478 of record JAPMUY010008315.1, on the reverse strand, counting down.
TAGCAGCAATTTAATAAGTTTGCACTTGTTGCCAGTAATCAATGTTGTTTCTCTTTTTCCTCTTTACGCCCCTTAATTTGCTAACCCCTCCTCCCCAAATCACCCTCTTGTGAAAGGCATGTTTCTTGTCCGTTTTCCCCTGCTGGCCATGCTGGTCAGCCTGGCCTTGTGTCAGTATGACTACGACTACGCGCCTGCTTCCCACCTAGGACCTTCTGGATCCAATTGTGCCCAGGAGTGTGACTGCCCATACAATTTCCCCAGTGCCATGTACTGTGATGGACGGAACCTCAAATCGGTTCCCATGGCCCCCACCGGGATCAAGTACCTGTACCTGCAAAACAACCAAATCCAGGAGTTAAAGGCGGGAGTGTTTGACAATGTTACGGACCTCCGGTGGTTAGTTCTTGACCACAACCAGATCACCACAGAGAAAATCGCGAAGGGCACGATAGACAAGCTGGTTAGTTTAGAGAAGCTGTTCTTCAGCTACAACAACCTAACGGGGCCAGTCATCCCCACATCCAAGGCCCTCGACGAGCTGAAGATGACCAACAATAAGTTAACCAAGTTCCCCACCGGCCTTTTGTCAGACAAGGAAAACCTGACCTCCATACATCTCCAGAACAATGAGCTGACTTCCGAGGGTGTTGCCGGAGCCTTCAAAGGCCTCAAGAAGCTACTTTCTCTGGATCTTAGCCACAACAAGCTCAAGAAACTTCCTGCCGGAGTCCCTAGCTCCCTAGAGATACTCTATGCTGACTACAACCAGATCGATAGTGTGTCGGCAGGGTATCTTAACAAACTGCCAGTGCTGCAATATCTGAGACTCTCTCATAACAAGCTGGTGAACAGTGGGGTCCCTGCAGGCGTGTTCAATACCTCCTCTCTGGTGGAGCTGGATCTGTCCTTCAACAAGCTGACGGCCATCCCAGAGGTCAATGAGATGCTAGAGCAGCTCTATCTGCAGGCTAACGAGATCAACAGTAAGTGGAGGCAATCATAGGTTTATGAAATTCTCAGATTTGGAAGATATTATTGATAGAGAATGCATTTTTTTGCATTTGAATACAATATAAATGCAGGTATTGTAGATGTAGTGTCCTTAAATTTGGAACAAGCGTGTTGAAAAAAAATATACAACATGTTTTATTTCTTCATCTTTGGAAGGTTTTCAAACAATCATCTTTTCCATTATCTTGTCTTTTTACTAGAGTTTGACCTTGAAAGTTTCTGCAAAGTCATCGGTCCCCTCAACTATTCTCGTCTGAAGCACCTGCGTCTGGATGCTAACAACCTGACGAGCAGCAGCATGCCTCATGATGCCCCCAACTGCCTGCGCCAAGCGTCCGATATCATGTTTGAATAAGAACCTGTGCAGCCTATCTCTTTGTCCCTTGTATACAAATAACTATTTGTAGTATAGACACATTTGTGGTTGAACACTAAAGATGACTGACTAACAACAGGGTCTACTTTAAGTGACATGTTTTCAATTAGAAGAATAATAATAATTATAAAAATAATTGCACCCACCCAGCCATTTCCCCTGTAACCTAGCATACCCCCATTTAGTGTCTGGATTTGCAGGCTCTGACCCAATAAATTAACTTGTAATATTTGCATGTCCTTGAACATTATGATATGCTATTGGGCCTTACTTTGTGAGTATGCTTTACTGACAAAAATCCTCCCTGTGTCCTGTGTTGAAGTTGTAAAACTGATAAGACTTGAACAAATGTCTCATATATGAACAAAAAAGGAAGAAAGGTTCAATGTCCAGTAGTGTTTCCGGGGAGTTAAGCAAACATATCTTAAGTAACAGCTTTTCGTCTAAATGCCAACACACTTCAAACATTCCAAACAAGCATTTAAAGTAAAAAGAAAATGGAGCAAACCCATGTTAGCAACTCCATGACTTAATTGTTGTTTCTCAAATGTAGTAATGTGTTTCTTCTGTGTGCATTTTGTGAACTAGCAAGCACTCTCAAAAATGCTGTGCAAAAAAACTGCAGGTAAGAAATTAGAAAAGTAAAGCTTTTTTAAGTTCAACTAAAGTCTAGTTCAGGTGTAAATTGTCTAATAGATGTAACTGGACTGATAGCAGGTGAGAATCTGCTGCACCAATACTGGGCCGAATAACCATGCTGTAAAACCAATGTATTGGATCGACTTTTGCAAATGTTCTAAATCATTGAACCATGATTCCTATTCGTTACAGTTAAGATATAGATGAAGTTACTGTTTTATACTTTATCAGTTCATAACTTGCATGTATACAACATTTGCATTAATGTTACTTGCATGCATCCCATGGTAACTTTGTATGATATTACAATTATGGCTTTGGTAGTTTATTGTGCTTCCATTGTTACTTTGTTTGCCATGTTTCATGTATGCTTACCAATTATGTCCAATTATCATACTGTTAGTTTTTTTTTTACTATTTTTTGGCTTTGGATTCTGTAGTTGCTGATAAATTTAATTTGGCAAAATAAAATACAGTTGAATACTTACGTGACAGAAGGTGGTTTAAAACACACATTTCATAGTACACTGACATGAGGATAAATATGAAAACAAGTGCTAATTCTTGTGGGCACTGGAAACATTGTATGGTGCAAGGAGCAAAAAAACTATTTTCAAAGAAGATTGTAACGTGGTGTATCTTCGTATTTTGACAGACAGGTGCAAGTAGAAGTAGAAGAGTAATGGCCTCAACCTAACTGTTATACAATAAATATTTACATATACCCCACAGTGATCCAATCCTATGAGCTTGTTCTCTTGTGATTTTCAATGACTTCACTATGACAGTTAGTTGTGATCAGTAAGGCCTTTTCTAGCCATCTCTGGAGAGTTTGTCTTCTGGCAGCAGCTTTAAATACTTTCCATGTGGCGAGCGTCCTGCAGTCCCATTCCCAGCCCTGGAGCCTACAGTCTGCAGACCAAAATGGTGAAGTCATGGAGTTTGTTCTGATTGAAGGAACTACAGACAAAGCAGAGATGAGAGGGAAAGTTGGACCCTAGCTGTATTCTCCATTGGTTATTCAAAATGAGTTTCATGTATGTTCCTTTGGTATTCATGAGCAGACCGTGCTGTGCAGGTTTTTTGTTGTGCTTGGACTCGTGCCTACCATAGGATCACTGAGCTCTCCCTATAGCCCACACAGTTTCCCTTGGTGTCTCGTTGCACAAATGATCTGACAGAAACCTGCGTATGGGCTCAGCAGAAAGGATTACAACAAAACTATAGGAAAAGGTCCTGTAGGGATGCAGGGCTTGCAGGGTAGATTTTAGATGAATAGATACTCTATAATAAACATGAAGTGCGTATGTTACTGATTATCCTACAGCTAGGTAAAGTGAGGATCTTTATTTTCTGAAGGTAAAATAAAAACAGTGTTTATACTATGACCAGTGATGGTAATAACCCCATATATATCCTACATTAATCCGAAAAAACAAAAAACATAGTCCATACATAATTTCACACCTCAATAGAACACGACCAAAACATGAACCAACAGATGGTGGTTCAATGGAAATCAATCTCAGTAAAACCTGACATTCCTTAGATGTAGATGGGTTCTTTTGTCTAAACCCTCATGCACACACTCTGGCATAGCTTAGGGTTGTGATGTTGGGAGAGGAGACTGATTCATGTGCAAAAGCATCCCAGGGTGGGCTAATGTATTCCTCACATTTGGCCAAGCTGGTAAAAGAACACATGCCTCCAGAGTTTTTTCCACAGACCAGATACTTTGGGCTCATTCCTTGGCAGCAATGTGCACAAAGTGCCCTGCATCTTTAGAATGTTTACAGTGCCAGTTAGCAGAGTGTCTAAATAAACATAATACCAAGACTATCTTCTAAAATTCCTAATTCAAGTTGCATATTTGTTCTTCTTTGGACTGAAGTTCATATTTTGTTTTCTGGCTGCACTCTTAACTATTTCAAGACTGACAAACTAGTAGTACTCATTCTAGACACTTATGGATAGGCTCTATCATTCTCACTGGGTTTTTTGTATTTACTTTCAATTCCTCAGTCTTTCCCAGGGTTCTATACATTTCTCTCTCTTTCTCTCTCTCTCTCTCTCTCTCTCTCTCTCTCTCTCTCTCTCTCTCTCTCTCTCTCTCTCTCTCTCTCTCTCTCTCTCTCTCATCCACTCTTAGAGTTTGCGCATACTAGTAGATCAATTGCAGCGGCTGCAGGGCAGTTAATTAGATAAATGTCTTCAGTAAATTTACTTTAAGTGCTAGCACATGTTGCATTTGATTCCACCCATGGAATAATTGTGCATGTAACTGTATCCCAGTGTTAAAGTAAATTACATCTTGAAAATTGCACCAGTTAAGTAAATAAAAGACTTTGGCAGTGCAGTACATACATTTAGGAAGGTTATACTGTCACATTAACAGGTTGTGCCCCATAATCCTACTGTATAACTGAAACACATGTACTTAAACAAGCTACTGCAGATTATGTAGAATCACTGAATCACATGACTTAAGGACATTTGAACAAATTGAATGGGGCCACATAATTAAATAAATAGATTATCCTCTGTTTATCATAAGACAGCCTTTCACAATATCAGCAATGATTTTGAATGCTCTTAAACAGCCAAACAACTATCTGGCACAATGTCCTCTTTGTCTTGGGCAACCTTACTTTATTTTACCCAAGTTTATATTTGTCGCTGTTCATCCTCTGCCTTTTAATGTTGTAAGCATATAGCACGTGTTGCTAGGTTACGAGTCCATCAACCACGTTTGGCATAGTGTGCAAAATATTGATTGAAAAATGTATTAAGATTAAAGAGATGTACACATATGATGTGTTTTAAGAGTAATTGTCTTATCTTTTTACATTTGCTCCCTGGAAGGCCTCAGTCAGAGTGCCTTTAGTGAAATATGCTCTGGCTGTGGTACACCTTCTCCTTTTTTAACCCAACACCTTTTTACTCATATGCATTCCCTTGCTTTTTGTCACTTCACTTACGTCACCTCGTTCTAATGCTGAACCACAGCTTTACCTCTGTACTGTTTTCTCTCTAGTCAGTCATTTACATTGTCCCCCAACTCCCTTAACTTTTTCGCTGTCTTTTTATTCTATTTTCTCTGGTCAACTTTGTTTCTCCGTTCCCTTTGTGTATTTCTCTCACTACTCTCTTTCTACCCACTCCCCCTATCTCTCCCCGAGGTGGAGAGTTTATCCAGATGTGAGGTCCAGATGTCCCCTCTCTGACTCTGAAAAGTTGAGTGCAGAAACAGGGCCAGAAACTGCATGGGGAGATGATGGAGAGTGGAGGATGGAGAAAAAAAGAGGAGGGAGAAGGATGAAAGAGAGGAGAGGGCTGCAGCATTATTAACCCTCTACAAATCACTGGTGATGAAGAGGGGATGGGACAGAGTTCCACTTGACAAGTAAGGGTTAACGGTGGGGCCACCTGTGAGTGAGTGAGTGAGGGGCGCTGCAGTTGAACCTCTCTGCTCAATGATGACATCATTTTCTGACCGAAAAAAAGCTCAAACATAAAAATAGGGGCAAAAGCGGGTTTGGCACAATGTACTGTAGCCAACGCAAACTCTAGGAAGAACCCATCACACACCCTCACCCTCCACACACACCCCTTTCTCTAAGCTCAACCGGGGAATGACAAGGCACAGCCTTGAGGCGGAATAGTTCCTAACAACAACACAAAATCCAATAAGGTTAGCCTCTCATATGCCTTGACCATTTGGAAGCCATTGAGTCAGCTCCAGCATTGTGGACCAGAGCACGGCCGTAGAGCCCCTGAGGACCACCATTACGCATCAGACTATCGTCTCACCTGGTCACCCACAACCCCTTCATCAGGTAATGTTTACATTTTCTTTTCTTTTTTTCATGTTTCTGCAAGAAAAGGAGGGGTGAAGGGCTTTGAATGGAAAGAAAAAAGGTCTTCATCACCTCAATCTCTTGCTTTCATTTTTTACATCTGTTTGGAATAATAGAAGAATTTCACATGTCCATGCCTTTGATCCACCTTTTCATGTCAGCTGCTTCCAAAGCCAACAGTTCAGAATTTGGATCTGCAAAGCAGCTACACTGCTCTAGAATGGCAGTGCCTTCATTGATTTATGAATTTCTGTGATTTCTTGGTGATCATGACATGGTTTTTAAGCATTTGTATGTTGTAAATCAATTATGTAACACCATTTTATTTGTTCCTATTAAGTGGATTTAGCTATGTTTTCCCAGAACTTTTCTGGAAGAGATTTTGTAAGACAAACTGACTTGTTCAGTAATGAGAATGCAATAACAACTAGATATCTGCAAAGTAATCAATCAACCTGTGCTCATCAAGCTCCTTAGTCCTTGTGCAATTAGCACAGCTGCCTTAGCTGCAGCAGTCTCTTTTGCACTTCACTTTTCTGACATCTTATGTATTTGTTTAGCTAACCTGGAAAATCTCAAAAGATTGTCCTAAACCTAAATAAATGTTCTGCATTCATGTGCATGCACCTGTTTGCATTTAAAGATGTGTCCGTCTGCTCGAGTGTGTGTGTTTGTTACTGCGAGTAGACTTCACAACTTTCTCCCTATCCAGGAGGAGCACTCATTTACAGCTAAAGTACAAGTGGCTGTGAAGACACGCAGATGTTTAAATGTACAGTAGCAACAACAAGTAGAGTACAACATAGGTCAGGGGTAGAAACTGAGTTTGCAATTGTTTACCTTTGGCTACATTACTTTGGCAATTAGTTATTTCAATCTGATTAAGACAGTTATCATTTGTACTTACACTCCAAAATCAACAATTCGTAAGTTTACTTACATTGCTTTCATTTTATGTAATGCACTTAGGCATATCGAGCATGTCAAAATATTTTTTCAACACTAACAGTAAGCTTTTTTTACAGCACAAACGATTAGCTGGCAATGTCCTTATAGCTTATTATATACTGCATGTGAGCATAACAAGAATAAAGTTTAGCTTGCTAGTTGACCCCCATGACTGACCTACAGCCCTGTCAATACACCTATCTATCTCACAATTTGGCCCATCCCCTGGGATTCAACCTCAGATAGCTAGAAGGATTCCACGGGATTATAGCCATGTTTGTACCTTAAACTCTCTGCGAGGTTTGATTTGTTGGGAGTGTGTGGTGAGTGCGTAATCACACCTATGTAGCTACAAAATACTCCTTGTTGACCTTTTAATGGATCATCCAGGATCAGGGCTGTTTCCATCCATCCCATAGCAAGTCAGCAGCACAGATAATCCTGAGGCAGCTGACAGGCGTGTGCTGCCATTGACAGAACTCTTGGAGTGTTCCAATAACAATGAAACATGATATGCCTAATATATGCTACATCAAATATGTAACTGTTCTGTAGTCAGTGGAACTCTAAATGTTATGTCCTTGTGAGAGTTAGATTTGTTAAATTCTGCTACTAAGTGCCCTAAGGCCAAGCACATGTAAGAAGTTAGTTGCTAACATTCCTTGCCACAACCTTTTGAGAATCAATGAGACTTCAATTTCAGAATGGGATAGCTAGGGGTGAGATGGTATTCATAGTATGCATCTTACAATAGCAACTGGATCAAATTAGCCCAAAGCACTAAGAGATCCCTTTGAAGATTTGTGACTGAGGCAGTCATCACACAGTACAGTGAAAATGGTACAGCCACTGCCAACCACAGTATTAGTAAAATGGATAGAAATTACATGTGATGACAAGAACACATTTGCTAAAATGTATGATTTACAATTGGCCCAGGTCAATTTAAAGATTAAGTTGGTTAAAGTAAACACTGTGAAAATTTTAGAGTAAATTTTTAAATTAGCTACTTGATGAAAACATCAGTAAAGATGTTATTTCACCATTCAATCATCAAGTGGAACTACATCATCAAAGGTTTTACATATTTTCCTTAAGAAATTTGTATTAGTTGGATGAGCGGTGCGATGAGCCAAATTAATGCAAAGGCCATCTGATTACATTACATTTAAATAATCATGTTACTTATTACATTTTAAGTCAGAGCATGTGCTCTTCCCAATAATTTGCCCTACAATGCTGGTTCCAGAAGTTTTGCTACCTTGTTTTGCTACTGCTACTGTGCACAGAAGAGAGTTAAGCTATACAGGCATTTCCCTTCTACTCACTCAGTATCTATTCTATCAGCCAAAGAACCAGGATGTGTGCCACCGTCTGGGAATGTTTTCAAGTAAAGAACAGTAGTAATCCTGATTAGACTGCTTTGAAGTAGGTCAAGTCTCTGAGCCCCGTATGACAGAGGCTTAACTTTGAGTTCATTACTAAGAGATTATGACCTTTGATCTCTGAAGCCTCTGATTGGTTGAGAAGAGCTCTAACAGTCATTAAAGAGACTCCAACACAAGCTGAATTAATTTGCCCGATGGTACAAATACAGGAGTTGTTCCAACTTAGATTCACACTTTAAACTGCTTCCATCCTGAGCTAGGGGAAACGATACAAGACAGCCAAGGTTGACATTAAGGTAAGTTTGGTTTAGAATATAGAATATGCCTAAACCTTGGTATCTGGATACAACTCTTGAAGCTAAAAGGTGTAGACAAACATTTCAGGATTTAGGATTTTGTTTGTTCATTGATTTAGGTTTGTTGAAACTGATCAGTACAGGAGGAATGAAAATACGTTAAAGTAAAATTACTTTACCTCTGACCCTTGGAATGAGGTGGAAAGGGCCCTGGAACCAGGTTTCCATGTCTAGTCTTAGGGCAGGACCCAGTCAAGAAAGAAACGGTTTGAAATGGTTTCCAGACAAATGTGTGGGGTTTGCACCAAGAATTTAAAGCAGCACCAGATGACCGCGCAGATTAGACCAGTACAAAGGAGGAGTGATGTTGCTGGATGACAAATGGTAGAGTTATCAGGGATGCCCCCATGGGCTCCCCCCTTCCCTCCCCCTGCATAACTCTGTCATTATGGCTTCCTGACTCGGAATAATTCACTGGGTCTTTTGTATTTACTTTCAATTTCCCAGTCTTTCCCAGGGTTCTATACATTTCTCTCTCTCTCTCTCTCTCTCTCTCTCTCTCTCTCTCTCTCTCTCTCTCTCTCTCTCTCTCTCTCTCTCTCTCTCTCTCACTATCTCTCTCTCTCTCTTTCCGTTGGTCTCTTGCCCACCACTGTCTGAATGTCTGCCATTTTCCTGTACCCTGACCCCGCTGTACATATTTTAAAACCCAAGAAAAAGGCCTTCTTTATATTGACATAGAAATTTGTGTATTTCCATATGGAATTGCACTGGCTGTCTCTTTATGTATTGAGTAGGGACATTCCAGTATAAGGTGTATGGTGTCTACTTGTGTTCAAATACTAAGTTATATTGGTTGCACCAGCTGGAGTTTAAATGATTAAACACACACAGGTGGACACTCACAGCTTAACAGGAGGCACTTACTCGTGTACAACAGTGCATGCCTAATAGCCTATCATTGACTCCTCTAAATCCTCTGCACGTCTGCATAGATTGGCATGCAGTCCACTGTAATGCAATTAAAGTTGACCTGACTGTGTATCCTGTGTCTTAGAATGTACTTTTAAGTGGCCATGCATTCAAACAACAAGAGAGGGATTTAGACGCAAGATTTCACATTAGTTTTGGCATCATTGAAATTGTATGGAAAACCCGGTTCTTTCCCTTAATTGGGCTAGGCCAGGGTTATCAGAGAGAATTGACATGTTGATTGTGGAAAATATTTTACAACGGTCAATAAAAGAGCAGAAAGCTTCATGTTGAATGTGGATAGTAATATAAGCACTTTATTAGCACTAATCTTTGTGGTGAATGTTTTGTGTTTCTGTTCCCCTTAGGTTGAGCATTAAATGGCCCTTATCCTGCTTCTGGTGTCGGTCTTGTTGCTGGTGGAACCAGCTCAGGCCCAAGACATGCCTTATGAGGACTTCCTGACTCAGCTGTCCGCCTGCCCTAAAGAGTGTCACTGTCCACCCAGCTTTCCCAACGCCGTCTACTGTGACAACAAGAACCTGAAGAGCATCCCCAAAATCCCCCCACACACCTTGTACCTGTACCTGCAGAACAACCTGATCGAGGTGCTGTCCGAGGAGGCGCTGCGGAATGCCACGCAGCTGCGCTGGCTCAACCTCAACCGCAACAAGATCACCAGCGAGGGGGTGGAGGAAGGGGCTCTGAGGGCCATGTCCCGGGTGGTCCACATATACATGGACGACAACCAGCTCACCTCCGTGCCCGCTTCCCTTCCGCCGAGCTTAGAGCAGCTCCGGCTCTCCCGCAACCGCATCTCCAAGATCCCAGCCGGGGTGTTCTCCGGCCTGGACCACCTCAACCTGCTGGACCTATCGAGCAACAAGCTCATGGATGATGCCGTGACCGAGGTCAGCCTGAAGGGCCTGAGTGGCCTGGTCCAGATCAACCTGGCCAAGAACCAGCTGAGCAGCATGCCTCCCGGGCTGCCCCCCACCACCACACAGCTTTTTCTAGACGCTAACAACATTGACAAAATCCCTCCTGGGTATTTCAAGGGTCTGCCCAAGATGGCTTTCCTCAGGCTTAACCATAACAAGCTGGGCAATGGCGGACTGGCAAAAGACGCATTCAACGTGTCCAGCATGCTTGACCTGCAGCTGTCCCATAACGTTCTGACAGAGGTTCCCTTTATCCCGGCAGGTCTTGAACATCTGCACCTAGACCACAACAAAATCAAGAGTAAGTTTATAGAGATTGTTGGTCAATATAAATAAACATACATATACAATGTTGGCTGTTTTACACATTATATTATGAATATGCAAATATTATATTTCTGTTTTCCACCTTTTCAATTTCAGATGTAACTGGAAGTGATATCTGCCCTGTGTCAGCTGACACTCTAGACGACTATCTCAATGAGAGTATCCCTCGACTGCGCTATCTCCGCCTGGACGGCAATGAGATTAAACCTCCTATTCCCAGGGATATTATGGTCTGCTTCCGTGAACTCAGGTCTATCGTTATTTAAACGGACATCTACATTTAACTTACTTTAATCCGCATTCAACTACCTGATAAAGTGTTTTCAACACTTAGAATGCAAACACTTAAGATCTAGGCACTCACTGATCGAGTGTGATGAGTCTTGTTGACATGAGATGGATCTAATTTCACTGCTCAGTTGATATAACATAAAAAGAAGATTGTTCAACTAGTACCATTAATCCAAAACCTTCAAAGATAAGTCACATTTTGTGATAACAAATAGTGGTCTCAAGCAGGAATCTAAGAATTTAAATGCATTTCTGTGTTGAAATATGTGCACTTTGGTTGGACTGCAGTACTCTCAATTGACCACTAGCTGTGCCTTATGTATTATTTGAGTACAAGAATGTAAAATAAACATCTGCTAAATTATGAACAAAACTCTGAAAACAAACAATTGTTTGCCATAACTGTGATAATGACAGGATAAAAATGCATTGCTTGTGTTTAAGACTTTTTTGACGACTGTCCAAATATTTCTTTGTCCATGGAGTGAATCCTTAACGTTTAGCCAAAACATTATTATGATCTTTTTTCTATTGTTTGTAGAACCTGTTTGACCTATATCGCTTGCTTGAAGCCAACAGTACATTTGTAATTGTAGTTGGTGTCCTACTGTTTTTCTAAAGGTTTAAATGTGCTATAAGAGAATAAACAATCATCACCTTTCCTTCTGGGATAACTTATTTTATTTAACTGACAGTTCTTCAGGTTATCACCTTTAAGATTGAATGTCCACCTTTTTCTAGATCTTGTCTCATTAGTCGACATTTTATTAAAATGGCAATAAACGTTTTATTATTTTACATAATTGCCTATTAATTCTTTGTATTTCCATTGCCATATTTAAATAAACTAGTACTTTACAATCAGAATTATTTCCTTAGTATATTCACACACAAACTAACTCCATCATCCTGTTTTGCACCAAGTAATCACAATGTGCGGCCTGCAAGAACATTTGCAGCACTGGGTTTGACTGAAGATGAAGAAGAGAGACAAGAGAACTACTTGATGGCTCCTCTTAGTCATGGCTTCTTGTTTTTGTATTTGTTTGGATAATATCTATCATAGTGCAGTCCAATCAATTTTAAGGCACTGACACGGCTCATTAAAGCAGTGTACACTATGAAATCGCAAAACAAAATCAGGTTAGTTGTGTTTTTGAAGTTATAGCTCAGATAACACCTGATAAACACAATGTAAAGCTGACAGTGTTCTACAGAGGTATACTGTAAGTGCCAAAGCTCTATGTATAAGTTACTCATAGGTGGCCTGAAAGCTGCAATTGTCCTGATACAGGAACGGTAGAAGCCTAGAACAGGTGCAGAAGGATTTCTGGCATTCCAGCCTGGTCCTTTTCCTCTCACTCAGCAGAAGCTCTAGAGTTTCCCTGGGAGAAAACAGAAGGTTGGGTGGAGTATGAATGAATGTAAATTGAGGCCACAAAACCTCCGGCCTAGATCAAGCTGACACAAGAAAGCTAGTCGAGAACTTCCTGTGAGTATCCCCTTGGCTTGTTTCTGTTCTGTGAACCTCTGGGGAGTACTGTGTGTGAGGCTGCAGATTCAACTGATATATCTGGGCTAATCCAAAGTGTCCTAACCGAAGATTGGATAATCTGAGCCTTCTTCCACAACAAGAGCTCTAGCTGTACTTCATCTTTAGCTAAATCCATGAACCCTTTGTATACCAAGATCCCTCTGTACACGCCCAGCTGCAACCCGTTCACTCCACGACGTCAATCAAGACGAGAGGCCAACGTGAACGGAGATCTAGTGTGAGAAGTAGAGCGTCCACAGTAGGCAGCAGCGTGGCAGCACGGCAGGGCAGTGAGCTGCCTGGGCTGTGGGGAGAGAAAACAGCAGCATTCAAAGGTCCTTCTCCAGGCAGGGACTTCCTCTCAGCACCATGCTAACAGAGGCTCCTCACAGTGGTCCCATTGTGTAAATGGGGCCCTGCAGCTGATCCCCCCCCCCCTCCCACCCACCCACCCCAGACCCCAACCTAGCGATACTTGAAAGCATAGACATGCCAAAGTTTTACCTCAGGAAAATGCAGACAAATATTTTAGGCTGATTAAGCCACACTGTTCTCTGGAAAAATAAAGGATACTCTTGTTAGGGAATTAAGAAAATAAATATATTTTAACCATTTTATGGGGGCCTCTCTGTGTCGTGTGTCTGTGTGCATGTGTGGGAAGGTTGTGTGTGGGTGTGTGAAAAAGACTATATGATGCGGGGTGGGTGCTGTCCGACTGACCAAAAGCCCTTCGCTCCCTTCCAATCGGTCTCAGTGCCTACCTTTACACACCAGCAGAAGGGCACTCAGGTCTGCCACACCATTCAGACCTGCACACATACACACACACACACACACACACACACACACACACATCTCTGCACATCAGACGTACACACACACACACCCTCCCTTGGCTAGGTACCCTGTGCGACCTCTCACCATTGGCCAGGTCCCCTAACCCTCAGCATCTCCATCAAGGCTGCAGGGACCATTCGGGAAAGCAGGAGACAGAGGTAAGCCTTCTCACTGCTATCTTCATGATAGGGGCAACGGCTTTATGGCGCTGGAGATTAGGCAGGCAGGCAGGCAGGCAGGCAGGGTAAGGCAGAATCCAGAAAGGGCCGTTGTCGAGATTCTTGGCGACGCTTGCTAATTGTTTTTGTGTAAAGCTTATTAATGATAACGTTGACATTTTATCTTCAATGTGGTTAAGGGGACTCTTGAGTTGAGGTCGGAGGACCTTTTTATATGATTTGACATTGTCAGCAATATACACTAATCCGTGCTTGCTACAGCCACACACTGGATCTAATTCAGCTCTGCACACACAGGTGACTTTCTGGAAATATGATAGCACGACTCACTTGGATAGCTTATTGAAAATCCTATCTTGATCCTTTTCATGTTTTCCTGGTGATGAAGTTCAAAGTCAAGTGCACTGACTGTTGGCTCTGTACATGCAAGTAAATTTGGCCTTGACTTGTATTTGTGCAAAAGGATAGCACCTTGATAACTAAACTTTTCAAATTGAATAAGATTAGAAAGATGGATTAGACCGCTAAAAGCTGCAATTAGGACAGACTTGCCACAGGATATGAAATAATGCTTTTTTGGATGATTTTGCATCTTGAGAATTTTTCCACTTAGGTTTCAATTAATTTTATTTTATAATTTAGATGGCATTGTTGCATTGCATCTTTTACCTCTTGTTGGACAAATGTTGGAATCTGTTGCCGCAAACTTTGATGGGAAGTTCTCCCGGTTTGTGAAGGCTTTTAGATGGGGGAAAAAGTAAAATCATTGGATATCAGGAATGCCCAACGCGGTGCCAAACAAAACACAGAGGCAGTCTGTAGGCTACACGCACTCGCACACATACACAGTGTTCACACACAGTGCGCTGTGATCGCCTGTATAAAAGCACACCTCTGTCTTCACTATACAGTCCCTCTATATGTCGCAATACTAGTTTCGTGGTCTCGAGGCAGCGCGGGGACAGAAAAGTATATTCAGACCACAACATTTACTTTTTTCTAGTAATCTTTTTTTTTCTCGATATAGTAATGAAGAGTGCACAGTAGGCTTATATCATGTGAAAATAGACAAAGTGCGGATTGATTTTTGTGCAGGTTATAGCCCTCCCATCGACAAAGATCAAGATTTGAGACTCAAATAAACTGGAACAAGATTTTATTTTCACATCTGCGCTCATCCCAAAAATAGCATTGGTTACTCAAATTTCTCTCTGAAAGGTAGATGTGTTAGTGGAGTGTGTGTGAGTGAGTGTGAGTAAATACACGTGTATGTTCAAGTGTGTGTGTGTGTGTGTGCCAAATGAAGCTTTTCCTTGCTGCCATAACTCACTGCCATCCTGTCCACAAACCTCGGTGGAATTTCGAGTGTGAGTGCTGAGACAGGCAGGGACTGGGCCCTCATAAAGGACCTCTGTGAGGGCCCAGGGACCAGTCTGCTAACCTCCCTCAATCCTCTCTCTTTCTCTCCCTCTCTCTCTCTCTCTCTCCCTCTCCCTCTCGTTTACTCTCTCTCTCTCTCCCACACACATGCACAGACGCGGCCATGCACGTACGTTCGCACATCTGCTCCCTTTACTCTGTCTGCTCTCTCCCTCTCCATCTCACCCTGAGGGCCAACGTCTTGTCCACGTCTCCGTCTCCTTCCCTTCTCTCTCCTCTTCCCTTGCCCTCTCTCACCATCCTTTGCCTTCCCTCGCTCTCCGTTTCTCAGCCTTGGCCTTGTGGGCTCTACTTGTTCAGGGTAGTTTCCCGGTCTGCCAGTCTCAGTGTTGACTCAGTTTGGTCCTGCTCTACTCCAGGTCATTCTCACCCAGGTGTCTGAGAAGCTTTTTGAAGTGCAGATAGAAGCTCTTGTCAGCTTTTTTGGCTGCCCTGTATGTGGTTGGGAAAAGATGTGGTTCTAATGAGTTGCTGTGGTGATTATTTTCACCCGGAGGTCTTGATCAAGCCAGGGGAGAAGAGGGAAAGGGGGCTGGGGAGCACAGGGAAGAGGAGGCCACTTCCTTCTTGAAACAGGCCTGTAGGCAACTTTGAGCCGGGCCGCTCCTGTAGTGAAAAGATCAGCACGTGCTCACCCACATAGCATTGCACTCGTCTGGCTGTTTGCGGTTATTTACACAATGAGCAAAAACACTTTGGATAAATGCATTATTGATTATTTTCAAGTTACAGAACATTTGGTATTGGAAAAGTCTCAGAAACAAACATTTTTCCACAACTGGCCATCTCTGAAGATTCGCCCTACAACAGCTGAGCAAACATTTAGGCCAGGATAGTTGCATCTGTGTGACAAAGGCGAGGACGTCTAGCTGCAACCAGGGAGTTTTATGGTGAAACTCAGGTTTCAGGGTGAAACTCAGGTTTCAGGCTGAAACTCAGATTTTAGGCCTTAGGTCTGTCTGCACCTAAGTAATGAATAGAGAGATCTCTGACCCCAGAAATGTGGGCATCCGTCCAAAACCTTCCATACTGGCCTGTGGTGCTCCAGGCCCACAGCATTGCAGCCAGTCATTTCAGCAATTGATGCAAATATAAATGTTCTGATTTCCACATAGCACACAGCCCAATGTATACATTTACATTCAAAATATATGCAGAACCACAGTTGGAGCTTAATAAATATTTCACACAATGATGCTAAAGCAACAGTCCTGTGTGTGTGTGTGTGTGTGTGTGTGTGTGTGCGTGCGTGCGTGCGTGCGTGCGTGCGTGCGTGCGTGTGTGTTTGTGTGTGTGTGTGTGCGCGCATGTGTGTGTGTGTGTGTGTGTGTGTGGGTGTGTGTCTATGCTTACTTACACACTGTATTCATGTACACTATACAGTATGATATCCATTGAAGTTCTTAACCTGTATTTCTTTTTCCTTCTGTCCAGCTGGATTATGAGGATGCTCGTGAGGCTTGTGATGGGACTCTTCGTCCTCAAAGCGGTGGTGGCCAGCCCCAGGTTTGCCCGTCAGGTGGAGTTAGACACTTACGACAGTGCCAACTACGATGAGGATCTGGATAACATTAATTTGGAAAACCAGGATACCTATGACTACGAAGATGGAGTGACCATTGAGGAACCTCAGGTAGGAGATTGTGGGTCTGTTTGATCTTGGAGGGTTTGGCAGTGGAAAGGGCGTTGTAGTTTCAGTATGATTGAGTCAGTTTTTTTTTAAGATATGGTGGGGTTGTGCTCTGTCACTGTTTTGGCTTGTTCTAATATCATGACCCTTTCAAATTTATCTTGTGTTTAATGAAGATACTTTTGCCTTGGCTTCTATTGTACATTTTGCTCTATATGCTGATTTGTGTGGAACGGTCGGTTTGTGACATCCAAATATCTTACATTTATTGAAATATTTTTTGTGAGGGCTACAAAATGTTGCTTCGAAAAACTTGAAAGGTGGTGGTTTTGAGTGTATTTACAGAAAATATAAGCTGTCATTTGCAAACCTATTACTGATGTGAACTGTCAGATTTGGTTACATTGGACTCGTTGAGGAATTTCTGCTCGGTTGGTTTCTGCGATTTTTTGATAGAGTTTTGTAAATAATTTACATTTCTAATAAATAACTGTGATGTCCAAATGGGTTGTATGACATCCACTGTAGTGGATCCCTGTAGTGTACACAGTAGTCTACATTATATAGAAATCCTATTGCAGTGTACACTCTAGTTAACATTATATAGAGAGATCTCACTGCAGTGTACACAGTAGTTTACATCATATATAAAGATCTCAGTGCAGTGTACACTCCAGTCAACATTAGATATCAAGATATCTCTGCAGTGTACACATTAGTCTACATTATATATAAAGATCTCGCTGTAATGTACGCTCTATCTAAATTTTATAGAGAGCTTTCACTGTAGTGTACACTCTAGTTTACACTATATATGAAGATCTCGCTGTAGTGTACACTCCACTCTACATCACTCTACAACATATATCAAGATATCACTGCAGTGTACACTCTAGTCTACATTATATATAAAGATCCTATAGTAATGTACACTCCACTCTACAACATATATCAAGATATCACTGCAGTGTACACTCTAGTCTACATTATATATAAAGATCTCACTGTAGTCTACATTATATATAACGATATCACTGCAGTGTACACTCTAGTCTACATAAATATATCGCTGTAGTGTACACCCCAGTCTACATTATATATAAAGATATCACTGTAGTGTACACTCCAGTCTACATTATACTGTATATTGAGATCCTATTGCTGTGTACACTTGAGTTTACACCATGTATAATGATATCGCTGTAGTGTACACACTAGTCTACATTATATATAGAGCTCTCACTGTAGTGTGTACTCTAGCCTACATTTTGACCAGTTACTGGTCCAAACGCTTTTCAAAAAGCTGCGCAGACAAGTTAAACAGGTAATTATAACATCATGTTCTGTACATAATCATTTTACATTGTATTGATATGTTTAACCAGTCAGGTATATCAGTCTATAACGTATTTGAATATGCAAAGATGTCCAGTATGAAAGATCATAGCATAAACTATGATTCATTACATAATATCTTATGTATGTAAGGACTCAGCAAGCAGACCACGTTGTTTTGTAGAAAACGAGCTCTTGATCCTCAGAATTTTCCCTTCAGCCCTGCTCCTACAGCATGGGGCTGTGGATGCATGCTGTGACTCTCATAACTGCAGTGTTGAGTGAAGTTATAGGGTCCATTTTGCAAGGCTGTGACACAGTGTTGGCTTAACATGGTCAAAGGGGACAGAACCGATCCTGAGATGGAGCTGAATCTAGTCAAGCACGAGAGTAACGTTGGGTGTGGAGAGATTTTGTTGCCAACGCAAATACACACTGCTATACATGCATCAAATACACTCTTGCTGTCCGTCTCTCACACAAGCAGACTCACTCTGATAAGCACACGATGATGTCCATGCCTCTGGAATTTATAGCTTTTTGAGTCCAGCTCTCTGCTTGGTTTGTGATTTTCGTGCTATGCTTCTCGTCTCCTGAAGCAAAGCTGTAAATCTGTTATTCAACACAGGCATATAAAGTCTGATAACGAAACCCTGATGATGACAATGGTAATAATAATATGATTTATTTCTATAGCTCTTTCTTAGAACTCAAAGACACTTCTTCACATGGTAAACAGCAAACATGGCAACAGACAATGAAAAAAAAGATTAAGGACCAAATTGGGTGTTAAGCTTTCATGGGTTCAAGGCTACTGTACATGCAATCCTTTTGGTTGCAACAACATTTAACCAGTCCATTTCTGAAAGTAAGACAAAACATTATGTGACACTACTTTTGAACCTATACCAGCAGTAACAAAATAAACAGTGGTTGAATATTCCTAACCTTGAACTTATCTGTTGGCCCCGCACTTTAGATTGACAGGCACTGTAGGGTATATAGGCTGCATTGGGTGATGCAGAGCTTTATTTCAGCTTTTCTGCAACACTAGATACTGCTTGTAGTGAGGTTACGAATGTCCCTGCTTACTTACAGTAGGTAGGCTGAAGCCACTGGTTGGTCAACCGTTACAACGTTACAAGGTCTATAGGCTAAGGTAGGCCTTGTGAGTGTAGTGATCTCTGCATAGGCTGGTTGACTCTTACAGTAATAAAACCAGTGATCCCAATAAGGCTTACTATGACTTGGCAGAGAGAGAGAGAGAGAGAGAGAGAGAGAGAGAGAGAGAGAGAGAGAGAGAGAGAGAGAGAGAGAGAGAGAGAGAGAGAGAGAGAGAGAGAGAGAGAGAGAGAGAGAGAGAGAGAGAGAGAGAGAGAGAGAGAGAGACAGACAGACAGACAGACAGACAGACAGACAGACAGACAGACAGACAGACAGACAGACAGACAGACAGACAGACAGACAGACAGACAGACAGAGATGGTGGGAGAACATCGGTTTATCTCGGGGTCCCTCTCTTTCTCTCTGTCTGTCCCTGGTCTGTGTTTTGGTGGCCAAAGTTTTGCCTCTCGTTCCCCCCGGGTGTACATGTTTATTTTCGGGGGAGTTGGGCAGCAGGAGTGGGGGAGGGCGGGGTCCATCCAGTCACCTCTATGCAGAACTACTCAAAGGCCTTCCTTGTTATTTCCTGTACTCTGACTGTCAAACTAGTCAAGCTTTATGTTTTAACAATCTGTTCATAGCTATATTAAAAAATTAAGTACAGATACGTACGAATGTCCCCTTTTTCATCTTATTAATTGTACTAATGTCTAGAAATATAAGCCATACTTAGCCAGCCTAAGAATATTTTTGTAGAATAGTCAAAGTAGGATTAGTATATATCCAGTTGGTGTGGTCTTTGGCTAATGAACAGTTAGACAGCGTTGGAAAACAAACTCGAATATGAATGTTTACCATGTGTGTCTTGGTTCCACAAGGACCATTCCCTTACTCAGGCTTGAATTAGCCTTCATAGGCGTTAGAGACTCAGGTATTCCCTCTAGCTGTGTCTAGGGTTTTGGCGCCACCTGTGTGGTTCCTAATTGTAGTGCATATTAGTCAAGTGCTTGGTTTCTTTGCTTTGTAGCCCCGTAAAATCAATGCCGCTTTGATCCTATTACTTTGTTATGAAATGTATCAACGTTAATGTATCTGTATATCCGACCAATGCTTGACAAAATATGTGGTGAAATTGTCTCTTTTTAAAGCAAAAGCAAAGAATGTTTTACCAAGACAAAATGTATCACAAAATAGAATCCATCGAAATTACATGCTCATACGAACTTTTTTTTTTTACCATTGGTCATCTGTGATGGACCAAAATACATTGATCAGTATTCATTTTGACATGATTACAATCGGTGCACATGTCTTTAAACCTGGGTTAATTAAGTAGTTAGTTAAAACTACATTATGTGTTAGCTTTCAAAGGTTGCACAATGTGCCGTGCATTTAATTCTTAGGTCAAATACATAAATCCCTAGATAGAGATTGCAAACATTAAAGGCCCAAAGTGCCAAAGTTGTGTATGCAGCTAGTTGTTGTAGTCATGTTGATAGTTCATGTCGTAGAGTAAAAAAAATTACAGTTTATAATGTTTGCTGTAGATGACTATTCAGTGCATGTACCCTACTCTATTATATTATACACTATTTCTATGATGTTGCAGCAAGTTGTCCAGGGACACTATGTTCAAATTTGTACTACATCAGCCATATTCTTTTTCAGTTTGAGAGTAGGGTCACCTAGGTTACTTAGATTCTAAAACAAAAAAAAATGAATTAAGAAGGATTCAAAGTAAATTTGCTGGATGGTTCTTTATTTTCTGATACAAAACAGTTGTTTGTATACAGTGGGTACAAGAGTTTGAATGTAGTGCTTTACTTAAGTATTTAATTTCATTACTGTGGTCACCAGTTCCTTGCTTTTGTCTGCGTATTTTCCCTGGGCCTCTGTAGGAATGACGGTCTGACTCTGGCTCTCATCGTTTCTCTCACACTCTGGCGCCATCATGTGGTGAAATTAGCAACGCAGTTCTACTTAGGAAGGTCCTGTGATCATACCGGTCGGTTTGTGGCATTACTGTTTCCAAGGGTAGCTAATAGAGCAGTCCCTATTTCTCCCCTATTTCTATCTGCCTTTCCATTGGATAGATTGTTTCCTGTTCTGACCTGTGCTGGTCCTGCACTGAAGGGGTAGGAGTCACAAGAAACTCTTGGACTGGAGAAGGGGCAACAACCACCATGGTTGCTGTCACTAGTCCATGAAAGAATGAGTAGACAGAGGTTAGAACTTGAATGGGGAAATGGGATGTTGTCCCACATTCCGGGTCATGAAAGAATGAGTAGACAGAGGTTAGAACTTGAATGGGGAAATGGGATGTTGTCCCACATTCCGGGTCATGAAAGAATGAGTAGACAGAGGTTAGAACTTGAATGGGGAAATGGGATGTTGACCCACATTCCGGGTTGTGATGTGATTCTTGAATATAGCGGAATCTTGTTTTTTTTTCATATTTTCTATGAATTGCAGCAAGTTGTTTAGCGCAGTTGGGGACAGTTGCCGTCAGATGGTAAGTTGACTGTGCGATGCTGAGAAGGGCATGGACAGAGTGCCTTGGCTGCTGGCTGGATGTGTCACTTTTAGCAGGTGGCCATGATGAGATGGTTTGGGTGGTACGTTGAGGCCTTCTGCTCTCAGAGCTTTCTCCTCTTTCGAGGAGCTTTGGCCTCATGAGCCTAACTGTCCACAACTATGAAAAGATCCTCTTCATCTTTGGAAGTTGTGGGCTGGCTGTGTTGTAGGCTCAAATAGAGTGTTAACATATAAATTAAGTACAGTAATGATACATTTCACACATTTTGATTAGCTTACTAGTAATATATAGTAATATATTTTCAAAATGGGCCTATCATTTACTTTGTTGACCATTTTGAGATTGAATTATCCAATATATTTCTTTATATTTATAAAATACTGTTATTTGGGAGCTACATCTTTTAATATCACTTTCAATTTAAATGTTTTGAATGTTTGACAGAGTTAATTGTTAATCTAGAATGTTTGAATGTCCAGTAAGGATGCTACACTGTTTTTATGCCAACTACCCCAGAATAGTATTGATTGAATGATGTCTATGAAGTGTTGGTTGTGCGTACCTTTCACCTTGGTTAACCTTGTTGTGTTTGCCTGGCTCCTCTCTGTGAAAACCATACCGCTGACTCACTGCTCTGCTCTTCCCCTCAGATAGAGATCGGAACACTGGCTCCACCTGACTATAATTATCCTGCTCCAGGAGCCTCCCTGGAAGAGGGCGAAGAGGAAGAGGAAGAGGAACTGGAAGAAGAGGAAGAGCAAGTGCTGGAGTTGCCCATAAAACCTCGACTCATCTCTCAGGGGGGTTCAGAGGGATCTGGCATCCTCATGGGCCCAGACACACAGAAAGGTCTGAATATATGAATAGACACCAACACAAACACACGGAAAGACAACGATGCACATGCAAGTGACATGGGCACATACATTTTATAGTCACCTAATATCGGATGAGGTCTCATCCCTAATTCAATCCAGTTGAAAAAAGGACTAAATTGGAACACTTGCTATGAGAGGCAAAAAAAAAATTTAAACCCAGGTCATAAATGTAGAGTTTGGGGAAGTAGTATCATGACTCTCAACAATAAAGGAGACATTCATGAGACGCACACTCACAACCCAGAAGAAAGACGCAAATCCATAATCTTACACTTACAACCAGCCCGAACAATCCTAATTTCTCGTGCATGCGTTCCATTTAACTATAGCTTTCATTGGTTAAATGTGTACTTGTTTAATCATATGTGTCCATTTGTCCTAACCTGATTATGTGACTTAACTTTGTGGAATGAAACGACCTAATTTTCATTGTAAACTCACCGGGGCTTAATGCTAATTGATGTGTTCATGTGTCCATTTCTCGTCTGTCTGTTTATTAACACCTAATCTTGTCTCTAACAAGAGGAGGAGCTGCGCCTGACGCCCATTGACATCCTTCATATCTCCGGGGATTTCGGGGGTTCTGTGGGTTCCGGAGCCTCAGGGGGTTCCGGGGGTTCTGGAGACCTTCTTTCAGGGTCTGGGGGTTCTGGGGATCTCCTCCTGGGATCAGGAGGGTCCGGGGACCTCTCAGGTTCCGGAGGGTCCGGGGACCTACTGGGGTCTGGGGGTTCCGAAGCTTCCGGGGACCTGGGTTCCGGAGGCTCTGGTTCTGGGGGTTCTGGAGATCTCCTCGTGGGTTCCGGAGGCTCTGGTTCTGGGGACCTTATAGCTTCTGGGGATCTCTCGGGCTCAGGGGCCTCTGGTTCAGGAGGCTCCGGAGGGTCCGGGGGATCAGGAATTATAATGATATCTGGAGGTCAGTACCTATAAGGATTAATGTGTCACACAATTTTAGATACTGTGCAGGGGTTAATAGCGGACCAGAAATAATCTAAAGTTGAATGTCTAATTTTTATGAAAACCCTTTGACATCCTAGTATCATCAGAATATTTACTTATATCTTTTATTCCCAATCAAATATTTTAATGCCAGATTATAGCTTACCTGCCTCATGGTGAAAAGTTGATTATAATTTGTTTAAGTTTTGCTAATGATCTATATACATATTTTAAAGACTGGTAGCTGGCATTACTTCACAATTAAATGTAATTGTTTTATTCACTCATTGCACAACTTCTACTTGGCATTGCATTTGCGTTACTTGTAATCATTGTCAGTCCACTAATCTCATGTCAGAACTAACTATATGTCATCATTCTGTGAGGGGGATTTATTGCTATGTCTAATTGGTTTGTTGGTTTGATTGACAGTCTATCACACCACTGACAAAGCACTAACCTTTCTCCTAACGCTACCCCTTTGGCTCTAATAAGAGGAGATGCTGCCCCTCATTCCCGACACAACCCTCCAGGAGGCATCTGGCGCCTCAGGGGAATCTGGAGCCTCAGCATCAGGTGCCTCTGGGGCTTCAGGCTCTGGGGCATCAGGGGGCTCTGGGGACTCGGAGGTTATACTAATTCCTGGCATTGACAAAGGTCAGTACCATCTTGAAACATGCAAATGTCACTTTGAGTTAGAACAGCTGAACCGGATTTAGCATTTATTCAGAGTCATGTTGTATCAAAATTGGTCAAATTCATGGTAAATCTGATTGCCAAAAGGATAATATATGGAATTTTCATATTAGTTTAGAATTCCACAACAAAGCCTCTAAATACATTTTTGCTTTATCTTCTTACGAAACAATAACACATACCTTGAGACACAGAGTAGCGTTTTTTACTAGTTGTTATAACCACTGTTGAGCATAACCACTCAACATCTCAGGTGTATGTAGTATTTACTTTGATTAACCAACAAAACATATTCTCATTTAACTTACCAATACCAGTTGAATGCATGTAACTTCAACAAAGGCAACCAGTGCTGATTGCCAGGCCTTCTGTGTTTCTTTCGTGCATCCTTCCATGTCCATGCTGGTCTAACCTGTGCCTTTAACACCCTAATGTTCTCTAACAAGAGGAGGAGCTGCTTCCGACTACCCCGAAAACCCCTCAGGAGTCTGGGGGAACGCTTGGCTCAGGGGGCTCTGGGTTAGAGCCAGAGCCAGACGTTGACACGCGAGGTCAGTACGGAGAGAACACAACTGTGCTGAAACAAACTGACGGTTAATCTAAACCTTAACCTGAATGTGGGGTTAGTACGTTGTTTGTTATCTGCTAGTTTTACTTGTAGTGTAGTTCAGTCCCAGTAGAGATCCCTTTTACAAAGTATATTTTTGGCCTGAAAGGATATTCATTTTCTGTTTCATATATTTTCAATTTTTTTGTACAAACGGTTCAGTTTGTGGTGAAGATGTGGTCAACGTTAACCTTTTAACCTTTTGTAAAATATATTCCATTATAACACTAATTCAAATTTAAAAAATTGGATTACTATTTTCTGACTGTTGGTTTTGATTGATGCAGCACTCTCTTAGCTGTGCTCTGACGTTAAGCTGCTTCATGACGCCAGCTATGACGCAATGGTCAGCTATGAGGTTGACCTACCAATACACCAATTTATTACTTTTTGTCAATTACAATTTGCTTCGTACAAAACTCCACATATCCTCAAGGTCTAACTATCCATCCACGAAGACGAAGGTGAAAAACATTTTTATAAAAAGAAAATTTAATTATGTGCATAATTATTGCTGTTGATATGATCTGTCCTCTAGTTCATGTTCATTCGTCTTAATTTTACTTTATGACACCTGTCAATCTCTCTCAATTGATGTCTCTAACCCTACACTTTTATTGTCTCTTTATTGTGTTTATCTATTTCCAGGTATGCCCACTTGCCTGCTCTGTACTTGCCTTGGAGGGTCCGTCTACTGTGATGACTTGAAGCTGGATAGTGTACCTCCTCTCCCTAAAGAGACCACTCACTTCTATGCCCGCTACAACAAAATTACCAAGATTAACAAGTCAGACTTTGGCTCCATGAGTAAGTTGAAGTCATATAATACTACATCTAGTAAACTGTCAAAACAACTCGTTTTTTAGATAGCCCCTAAAAAAAGTGTCTGGTTGTCTATTTGTCCCTTCTAGACAAGCTGCAGAGAATCGACGTGACAGCCAATGAGATCAAGTCCATCGACGATGATGCGTTCACAGGCCTTCCCGCGTTGCGGGAGCTGGTGATCAGAGAAAATACCATCTCACAGCTGCCCGCCTTGCCAGTCACAATGACTCTTATTGATGGCAGCCACAATAACATTGGAGCCACAGGCATCCACAAAGAGGCCTTCAAGGTACACGAACACAGTACCTTCAAAGTAATAATACCGTTATGCTTTGAGTGGAACAAAAGCATCAGAAATATTCATTTTGCAGTCATGGTATTACCCAACTATATGCCATTTACTGAAAAAACATGTCATAATGCAAATACACAACTGTTCATTCCCTTTTTTAATCAAGGGGATTTTTTTTGCTCAGTTTAATCCAATGCGGACAATAACTTTGGATTTGTTTGTGTTCAGGATATGTCTGGCCTGCTGTACCTCTACCTAACAGACAACCATATAGACCACGTCCCTGTGCCCCTACCTGACACCCTGCGGTCTCTACATCTACAGGTATCTACAGTGGTAACATTTGTTCTGGAGTACGCACAGGCAAAGCAACTCTGACATTCTAATAAACTACTGTCGTTCAGCACACCTTGTTGTCTAGTTTAAAGGAAGTAGGTCAGTAAAAAAGTATAGACTATTGTTTATACGAATGAGAAGAGCCAAATGCAGTTTAAAAAATGATGCGTTGAATATACAGTTTATCTCCGGTTTGTTATATTTTCCAGCGTAACAACATTCAGATGATGCACGAGGATACATTCTGCAACCTGAAAGATTTCAACTACATCAGGAATGCACTGGAGGACATCCGCCTGGACGGCAACCCCATTAACCTCAGCAGGACCCCGCAGGCCTATGTCTGCCTGCCCCGCGTCCCTATTGGAGACCTCATCTAACAACTCACACACACACACACACACACTAACTATTGTACATTGACTAACAGATACCAACACAACTGCACATACAGGACTGACTGTGACACAAACAGTCCAACACAGGTCAAAATGTGTACAGGCAGACACACAGCAAAAACTATTGTACTTCTGACTATTGATCCACGGTTAGTCAGCGCTTTAACGCATACAACTACAAAAGCTCTTCTTCCGGTTATAAAGTTTAATTTAACTTGATTTGACCCACGAGCATACTGACACAAACGGAATATACATACACAAACACAGGAGAACTTTGTCAACAAAATGTTGATCAATTTGATAAAACAATCAGTCCAACATGTCAAAATGTGTACAGGCAGACACACAGCAAAAACTATTGTACTTCTGACTATTGATCCACGGTTAGTCAGCGCTTTAACGCATACAACTACAAAAGCTCTTCTTCCGGTTATAAAGTTTAATTTAACTTGATTTGACCCACGAGCATACTGACACAAACGGAATATACATACACAAACACAGGAGAACTTTGTCAACAAAATGTTGATCAATTTGATAAAACAATCAATGACAGATATGAATAAAATCGATTGCTAAAACACCATGAGGGTTTTACTTTGCATCAGTGTTTTTTACTGGCAAATCACAACCGTGAAATATATTTTAAATACGTTTGTATTGTAAAGAAAAATAATATTAATATCAAGGACAAATAACAGTCTTGGAAATGTTTTATTATACTATCATAAACTTATTGAAGCTGGATCTTATGAAAGGTAAATTGAGTATCTAATGCAATAAAACGAAGCATTTAAACAAAGACATTTGTTGTAAAGTCTGTACTGTAATATAAAAATATATATTCTAAAATATCTTTTTTTTTTTACATGAACTGCAATATTTGGTATATTACATTTCAAAGTGATGTTTTGACAAATGCAAAAATAACCTTATAAGACCCAAAGGATATTGTTTATTTTGGGGAGGGGGGGGGTTGATGGTTGTGGATGGGGTTAATGTGAGTTAATGGGAATAATAATAATAATAATAATAATAATAGCTTGCTATTGTCTGCTTTGTATGGAAATACCACAATTGAATAAAGTTGTTTTGATGACCTCTCCAACCCAGGAGTGGCTTGAACGTTTTCATTTAGAAAGTGTTTACCTGAGAACAAATATTTTACAGAAGATTATGCAGTCCTCAACTGTAGATTTAGATAGAAAGGGTGTGTTAACTGTAAAAAGAACAAACATGGAGTACAGCAATGTTTTTCTAAAGTTTGAGAAGCCAAATGAATATTCTGCCAAGATTAACACTAAATAATTACTCTGGTAAAAAAAAAAAAATCTAGTTCTAAAGGTGAGTACCAGCAGCAAGCAAAGTTCAAAAAGTCTATTCAATCCCTTTCAGAGGTTTTCAATGAGTTTCTCAAAAAGGTCAAGGAATCTCTCTTTCCTTTCATGAGCATCAGAGTTTGTCAGTTTAATTTCCTGCTCTTCCGTGCTATTCCCAAGTGCCCTCTCATACACCCTTTCTTTTTCTCTCGCCAGGGCCAACCTATCTCTGTTCACAGTGTTCCTGTCCTTGTCCATTTGGGCTCTCTCTCTCTCCATCACAGCCCTCTCTCTCTCTATTGCCGCCCACTCTCTTTCCAAAAAGGCACGGTCTCGGTCCAAGGTGGCCAGCTCTCGCTGCAAGGCAATTTGTTCTCTTTTAAGAGCCTGCCTCTCTCTCCCCAGCACAACTCTCTCGCTCTCCAGTGTCGCTTGCTCACTTTCCATCTGGGCCCTCTCCTTCTCCAACTCCTCCATCTCCTGTCCAATGTCCCTCTGATATCCTTTGGCACCGTCTCCTTTCTCTTCCTCTTCATCGTCGTGGAGTGAAACTTCAATCTCGTCCGTCTTGCTCACCTTTGGCTCTGCTAAGACGACTGGCGGGATCCTGTCAATCGCTCTCTTTCTCGATTTAATGAGGGGCCGAAAGTCTGCATCGCTGTTGCCTTGGGGGAATGTTAGTATGGTGGTGCTTCCGACCAACCGGCCCTCCATGGCGTCATCCATCAGAGTGAAAAAAGGCCACCGGTGTGGAAAGACCTCAATCCCATCTGGCGGCCATTTCAGCTCCTAGACATAGAGGGAAGACCGTAATTTCAAGGCTTAAACAAACTAACTTTATTTTATCATCAATTATATAATCATAATTTAAGTCGTTTTTTATATTACCTGTAAGTTTCCAGTAAGACACTATCAAGCATATATTTAGTCAATGAGCCTGTTTGCTAAGCCATATGATATGCATCGTGGGTAAATATGTACCCAACCTCAGAGGTTAAGAATGAACTGGAATACCTTGTATTTCTTTTTAAGATTTTCCCATTTTTTGGCTGCTTGACGGAAGGTTATGTCTGTGTGCAAGCCCATATGTTTCAGGATTGCGCTGCAAAACATTGATACAAAATATTTTGTTATTAGGCCTACTTAATTGCCCTAACATTTAATCAGTTTCACCTTATTATTATGTTTACCTCCATCCCCTCTTGGAAGAGTTTTTCCCATAAAAAAGGGAATTATTTGTGACTCTCAGTTTCACAAATTCCTCAGTGTCCTTGGCATTAACTGTAAAAGAAAATCAGTTTTAAGATTCGTATAGACCCTTCGCATTGCCTACTTGAACACTATTGTTATTGTTGCAATAGAAAAAAAAGAATACGCCCTAGGCTTGAACAGTGTTAGAGTAACCTAATAGTTGTAGGTTTAGAGAATATTTTTTTTAATTTAGGCTACTTACATTTGTAAGTTAATACTACATGGCTGGCAGTATCATATGTCTTGTTCGTATACATGTGATCAAAAGTGTCCATGTTAGGAGAGGCACTGGTAATATCATCTTCCGCCTTCAAGAAGGAATCGATCTTCTTCTTTTGGCATTAAAGCTATTGCTGCGTAGGCTAACGATGATTATCGCCCCCTATCGTATTTTAGCAGAAAAACAGGCACGTAACCTAGTATTGTGCAAGTTCATATTGAAAAAAATAGGCTATTTGTATGATCTTCAAATACAGTTTGGAATTAATAATTAAGGAATTAATTAATTATTAAGACGTTTCTACTCTTCATGGTATGAAAATACGGTGAGAAAGTAGTATTTCAAACGAATGTAAATCTGGCAAAGTACTCTTACTGGCTTTCAATTTAAAGGAAATCGAAAGTGAAATAGGCTGCGATGCAACTCACTCACTAAGAATCCCATGGCGTCCAAATCAGATGGTAAGAAGTTGTTTTGGGGTATGTGATGAATGTGAATTGGTCACTAGGATGTGCTATAATATATAATGTATAGTGTTCTTTCCAGGTTTGTCATACTAATATTTCTGTTTGTTATTATTGTTATTTTCTATGTCCCCGGCATAAATCACGCCCCTGAGAGACTCCAATCTAATCTTAAATATTCCGTGGGCTGTCCCAAGATTTGCACATCTTTTACTTTAGTCATAAAGTGTTTACATTTTTTATTATGTACATTTTGATGAGGTTTAAATTCCAATAGCATCAATATGATATGCGTCCTAGAGTCGAAAACAGCACTGAAAGGTCTAGTAGTATGTTGCAAGTGACCTACACCACCTAATTTAGTTTATATTTTCCAATAGTACTTTCCCTGGAAATAGTATATGCTTCATAAATTGAATAAGTAGGGTGACAATGCTGTGTTTCCCTCGTTGCTGTTGGTATGAGTTCAGAAACGGTTCAGAATTGATTATCAAGTTCTGATTAACCAATGATAGTGCATGGTATGTTTTGTATGTTTCTAAAACGTTATCTAACAGCAAAGGGGTAAGACAAGTTCTACAACATTCCAGGGGGGCGATACAATTTTACAAACTGGTGACAAGGATTGGTTGATCTACATACAAAGGGTTTGCAAGAGGTGTGTCAATACTGCAATATTTTTATTTCTAAAATGGTCAAGGACATGCAGTGAGCAGCAGTGATCACTTAAATGGAAAGGGTCCTTGAAAAAAAAACACGTTTTAACACGCTTTAACCCCTGAAACTGTTTTATCAAGAGAGCTTGAACTGTTGTCATTAATTCCAGGATGTGTCCCTGCCTCTGGGTATACCAGTTAACTAGCACAGTTTGTGGTTGGTTTGTTTGGTTACGTGTGTGTGTGTGTGTGTGTGTGTGTGTGTGTGTGTGTGTGTGTGTGTGTGTGTGTGTGTGTGTGTGTGTGTGTGTGTGTGTGTGTGTGTGTGTGTGTGTGTGTGTGTGTGTGTGTGTGTGTGTGTGTGTGTGTGTGTGTGTGTGTGTGTGACCCTCAAGTCATTCATTATACAAACATGAGTCATTGTCAGAAACCCGCAACTATGCAGTTTTTTCACAGTTGTATCTTAAAAGGTTGACAGTGGAACCCAGTATATCTTTGTGTTATTTTCACCTTTTCAACTGAAATCTATTTTACATGAATGTGCCTGATTTCTTTCACACACTGTCAATTTCAATTTCTATCATTCAGGGTGCATGGCCTTTTACATAAATTATTATTTTAACTAAATTAAAGTTGATTGCACTAAATGAGAAAAAGTATTCTCTGTTCTTCCTTTTCTAGACACTCAAAAGGATCAGTGCATCTCAGACAGTGACTCTTGGTCCAGTGATTCTGAGAAGGCTTCAGATTGTGATGGAACATCAAGTGCAGAGGAAACCTCTGGTTCCAGCCCAGCCAGATGTGAGGTCTGTTCAGTGGGTTTGGGCCATTTAAGATTAAGCCATTTTAATAGGCCAACTGCGTATGCTGTTATGCTTGATCATTTTCTAATTTTACATTCTTAAACTTTATCTCAATCTGAATGGTAGTTTTTGCCTTATGGTTTGTATTATTTTGCTGCACTAAGACAACCTGGACAACCTTCAAGTATTAAAATAACAATTCATTAAGTTTTTCATGTGTAATTATAGAGGACAAAGTCATAACACTAACAACTAAGGGCTATGGAAATGAACTTACCTTAAATGTCAAATTAAACGTAATTTTGCATGGCAAACAGTCCAACATTCTCCATGGTACCCTCGAGAGATTGAGAATGACAACAATAAATGTAAGCTATTTTTCAATGTACCAACAGTAAAAGTTAAAAGCAAAAAAAAACAAATCGCATTTTGTATTGTCTTTGCGCGTTAAAGGAAGAGCCTTGCAAGTACTACAACAGCGGTCACTGCCGAGAGGGGAAGAAGTGTCCCTACCTTCATATCTGCAAGTATGCGCTGAGAGGGACCTGTCGTGAAGGATCCAAATGTCATCTCAGACACCCAGTGGCCAAGTACTATTTACTTTTTTCATTAAATGTTGTTCTATTTTTGTGACAGCCTTTGTCGTTTTTAAATACTAACTATTTTTGCCTTTTTTATTATATATCCTCTTCCAGAGGGCGTTGTCGTTCAGCAGAGAGATCCTTGGACAGAGGTACAAGTGAGGGATGAAACGTGATTAAGGGAGGGGTGGCTGAAATGGTGTTGTTGATATACATTAATAATTTATTTTGTCCTTTTGCCATCAGAGCTCAGCCATACTGAGCAGCAGTTGGTAGCTTTGAGAATGTAATGTGTCATGCCTAACACTCTGTTAATCACTCCACTTGAGACAAATTCCCTCTTTTTTACTTTCTTTATTTCTAAGACAACGAAGAGGACCTTATTAATTTTGAGAGCGATTCCGATGGAGAAAGAAACAAAGCCATCGGTACAGATGATTATAAGGTCTGTTTAGTTGATCATAACAGAAGAAAGAGTAGCGATGTTAGCAGATGCTCGCTGGTAATGAGATGTAGATATTTACAGAAATTGCATGGGCTAAGCCAGGGATGACAAAACATATCTTAATTTGAAGGTTTTGCTATGTAGAGTTGTCTCTAAAGATTAAACAATCATATGTAATATTGTAACAAAAAATATATAACAAGATCATCAATGGGACTTGATTACGTTTAAATATAGTATTTTTGTTTTCGGTTGTAAATAAGATGCTTGTTTTTGTGTTATAGAGAGAGCCTTGCAGATACTACAACAATGGTCAATGCAAGGAGGGGAGGAAGTGTCCCTACCTTCATATCTGCAAGTATGCCCTGAAAGGGAACTGTCAGTATGGATCCAAATGTCATCTGAAACACCCTAGAGCTCGAAGGTATCATTCACAAGTTTGTTTTTGTTAAACATCATTCTAAGCTTGAATGTTAAAATGATAACTTTGTCGTTACAAAATGATCGTAGTTGAATGGTGTATGTTTTCTTTTCCTATACAGGTCCTCGTCTAGAGGGCACCCCAGGCGGGACAGGTCCGAAGCCCTAGGTAACAAAGAAAGAGGCTCAATTATCTGATGCTGGAAACTGGAAATGTGTTTTCTCCAGTCCACGCAAATAACAACATTTAAAATATTTCTCTCAGAAAAGAAACTAGAGGATGGCCAGCTCTACCAATGGCAGTTGAACAGTGGAGAAGGGTGGCAGAATATCGCCAATGACTATGTTATCGAGGCCCAGTACTCATTGCCATATTCTAAGGGCATCAACCTTTACAATACTCCTTATGGGTAAGTATTGTATATTAGAGGCTTGAAAGACTTCTACAGGTATAAATTAGTCTAGTTGTTTAAAGATATGTGCAGTGTCCTCTCAACTGGTGAATGACCCTAATGGGGCTAAACACCGCACACGTGGAGACCAACCTCGAGTCTCTACGACCTCTGGTCCCAGAAAATACAGCATCTGGACCCAAAATAACATGATACAACATAACTATATTGATTTTTCACTGTAAATTGCCATTTTAGAGACCCAGTTATATACACTGTGTAGGCCTCCTGCATGATGTTCGAAAGACGACAATAGATGCAGTTGTACTCGTCTCACTACAGTAATTATTTTGTTGGAATTGCAAAAGGGAAGATTAGTAGTGGCCGCACCTGGGTGTGGGCTTAAACTGAACCCATCTAGTGGTCAACACTTCGTGCAGCTCAGCAGTGCAGCTCAGCGCCGAGGTGAATAAGGCCAATTGATATTTATATTTACGGAGGGAAACCACTCATTCAAACAACTTCACCGTCCCCTATGCGCATTGTTGGGTCTCAAGCAATATACCTGGCCACTTTCAACTTCATACAGTGCCAGGCCGTCACAAAAATGTTGTTACAGACATACTTTACAGAGACTCCTGCCTTATAGTTAGATGACAGTAGAATCTGTTTGTATTTTTGTATTTTCCTTTTTATCCCCCTAGGGCGGTGGCTATAGATTTTCTTAAGATGACCGTGCGTGGTAAGAATCTAAGAGTGAGACGTTTGGAAGAACATCAGACAGAGTGGATCTGGTATTTGCGCTGCAGTCGTGGATGGATGATGTATGGAGAGAAGGTCCAGTAAAACTTTAGATATCTTGCAATTACATATTTTAACATGTTCAACTTTTACGTCATGTTATTTTTATTCTGTAGACACATAAAATTATGTTGGTATTGTTTTTTAATTGTTATCTTTACTCCAAGGATTCCAAGGGAAACGCAGGCCCTGTCCAGAGTTCTGAAATAGAGAAGAAATACCAGAGCAACAAGGCAGGCTCGTTTGCCTTCAACATCGGCTCTGATGTGTTTACAATCAAATTCAAAGGTGTAATATCAACACCTAAAATGTACAAGCAAATGTGCAATTTTAATCATTTGAATCATTTAGGTTTACTCACCTTTAATTATTGTCTTGTATATTAATTTGCTAGAAATGAGACAGGTGAGTTCAAAGAAGAAGAGAAAAGTAGCCCGTCGCCCAAAATATCAAGCAAAAGAAGGATCAGGGTGAGTATGTGTCCTGAGCTGTAATGGTTGGTAAAGTAGGCATTATCAGAAATGGTGTTTTACAGTGATAATTGTGATTCATTTGGTCCTTTACTGACTAAGGTTGTATAAAAGTTGCGTACTGATTTTATAGAGCCCTGATATGACAAAAAAGTTTGTTTTCAACTAGAGTTACACATGTCGCAAAGTCAACAGCTTCTCAAAGTTCTTCAGCAGCAACTGTGCAATCTCCAAGGTGGCAATTTAAGGGGATTGGCGGAAAGTGGCACTCTTTTCAGAAGGTAAGCCCGGGTATGAGACTACAAGCCTCAAATGTTCCCAGAAGCTTCCAACGTGAAAGACATGCCCAGTTACAGCATGCTGCATTATACTGGTTTCATTGGTTTATTGGTTTAATTTCCCTTTTTATGTTTCATCAGGCTTTCCAACAAAAAAAAAGGTTTTAAAAACATTTTTAAACACACTTTCATTATGGTTTCATTTCCCTTTTTCTGTACAGAATGCAAAATGCTCCATGTCCAATTCTGACATTGAGAGCAGCTACCAACAAAATCCGAGCGGCTCTTTGTCATTCACTGCCAATGGACAACCTTACAAACTAGACTTTGCAGGTCAGATTATCCTTGTTTATTGTGATGATGCACAAAAGAAAAACTTTATGAAAGAGTAATGGAATTATTGCAAAACCCATGTTACATATGTACTTTTAATGCATCCTGTTCTGTTTTGCAGCCATGATGCAAACCAACCAAACAACAAAGGGAAAACGCAGGATCAGGCGTGTCTAAAACTGAGCTATTCAAGTTATTTACTTATCTCAGGATCATGTCATTACAGTATGTTGTGTATTTTAGTCCATGATTGAACGACTTGCTGTGCCATGGGTATGCTCTTTTTGTTCTTGACACATGAATGCTAAAAGCTATTTTATAGCGAACTCTTATTATGTGGTGTTAATGGCAGGGGAAATTACTTATGCTTTCAGTGTACTGCCAATATTACTGTACTCACTGCCAGGTGAAACTGATAGGTCCCTGAATAGACTGATTAGGCTGCAATATCAGGATACATTGCCCTAATGTCGTCGGTAATCTATGTACAATCATCTTGTGATTGATAAATGCACATAGAATTACTGGTAAACATTGTCATCTGTCTAGATTTTATAAATTATAAAGATGTATTTTCAGTAGTTAATAAATACGATTGAGTGCCTTGATTTAAAACAGGAATGGTATGCACTTAGGTGTAATGAGCTTCAGTTTTTTTATTACATTATCTGATCTTTTTTTAAATCTCATTTCTGTGTTATTTTTTATGCACAATTTTTGGGAACACTCTTTAGCTGTATTGCAGTACATGCCGATATTTAACCTGAGTTGAAAAGCTCTGCAATCCATTTATAGATTACATCATGTGTTTGTCCGGGGTCGGGTCGCGGAGGTAGCAGTTCAAGCAGGGCATCCCAAACTTCCCTTTCCCGGGCCACATTAACCAGCTCTGATGGCCAGTGTGGAGATATAATCCCTCCATTTTTGCCTGGAACACCTCCCTAGGGAGGCGGCCAGGTGGCATCCTTACTACAACCACCTCAACTGGCTCCTTTCTACGCAAAGAAGCAGCGGCTCTACTCCGAGTCCCTCACGAATGGCTGAACTTCTCACCCTATAAGGGAGATGCCAGCCACCCTCCGAGGAAACTCATTTCCGTTGTATCCGCGATCTCGTTCTTTCGGTCATGACCCACCCTTCATGACCATAGGTGAGAGTAGGAACAAAGATAGACCGGTAGATTGAGAGCTTTGCCTTCTGGCTCAGCTCTCTCTTTGTCACAACGGTGCGATAGAGCGACTGCAACACCGCACCCGCTGCTCCAATTCTCCGGCCCATCTCTCGTTCCATTTTACCCTCACTCGAGAACAAGACCCCAAGATACTGATAATACATAATGATAATAGTAATTATGTACTACATGAGAATCAAGCTGTTTCTGCTACATTGTTTACATTTCTGGAAGGTGTTGTTTTACCCTAAATGTAAGAAAATATATATTTTTGTAACAAATATCAATGGCTCTATGGATAGTATGAAATAAAATGAAAAGTACATTTACAGAATCGTTTTGATGGTACAACTCGTTTTTAACCAACCCGTAAACCATAAATTGGTGCTATTGGTGCTCTCTCAGAACCAATAACCTTGAGCAAATGAGCCCCCAACATTCAGCAACAGATGATGGCGCCTGCTGTTCTTCAGTTGAAAACATTCAACTTTAACCTTTTATGTTTTTCAAGGTCTTCTTTCAAAATGTTTGGATATTTTAATCATTTGGGATTTATAGGAAAATACCATTATGAAAATGATTCATAACAAATATATTATTTAATTTATATAATGTCTATTCTCTAATAAAACACATGTAAGAGCTTTATTCAAACATTTAGGCTATAGCAGCCTTAAATAATATTAGTCATATTTTTAATATATATATATATATATATATACATGATTACGTAATAAATTAAAGGGTTTAGTTAGTATGATACCTACAGAGGTGATTACGTGCCTTTGATCGAAATAGTATTGCTAGTAGTATTTACTATGTCCTTTGTCGTCCACTGAAACCAACCAGGACAGATTGGTTTCATGTGACGTGCGTTGCTCAGGCGTCATGATATAGAAATGAAAGCGATAGTAAGACCTTCCGCATGAATAGTTCAATATCCCAAATTGCAGTGCAAAACATTCAATTAAGAACGCTTCCTATATCTAAAAGGGTCAGTTTGATTGTTATGTCCATTTAAGGTTGTATTTGCTTTAACTTCCTGTTTGGCGATACGGTGGCGGATGGATAAGCACATAATGGACAGGGAATGGTAGGTTTCGTGAAAGCAAGTTGGTAAGTTAAAAGTAAACAAAATCGAAAAAGGATCAGCAGCGACCAGAACAGATAGGCCTACTCCAGTGGCAACATTTTAGTTTTTGTTGTCCTCGGGCAGATTTGATTCCAGATACATTTTTCCAGATCCATAGATTTTGAATTATCTTGCTACTTAAAGGGACGTGGCGAGATGCAACGATATGGCTCTCTCTCAGGTAAGACATACATAGACAGGAGACTATAAGGTCAAAACAACAAATCAACCAATAATGTATGAATAGTATAAGAAACGTATATTTGGAGCACGTCATGCAACAACTATGTTAGACATCATTGTCCATTTATTTAGAAATAATTGCAAGCTTGAAAACCTGTATTGTAAGTGAAAGCATAGGATTCTGTAAGTAAATGACTATTCAAACAGCGTCAGGATATCATAAATGTCAAATATTCTAGCATGAACATGACATCTAACAATTTTAGGAATTTACTCTATATCATATACTTTACAACTAGGCCTACAACATTTTACTAATCTGGAGATTACTAATCTTTAGAGTATCATCCATGAGAGATCTATGTGTGTGAACAACAAAACTCAAAAACACAAGTTAATGTTTTCTTCATCCTATTTAGTCTGTCTTTAAGGTTATTCATTCATTTCACAGCAAGTGGGAACCATTATGAGTGGCAACTGCGTGATGGACGTGGCCAGTGGCTGCGTATTGAGCATGATAGTGTGATTGAGACCCACTACTGTCAGCCTGGGGCCAAAGAAATGATCATCAACACATCACTTGGGTCTGTGGAGTGTCTTTTTGTGTTTGTATGAGATTATGAATTCAATGAATTCAATTCAATTAATAGCAAATAACACTACTTTACAAACCAACCAAAAAAAGAAAATAATATCAAATATGGTCTCCCTTTGCTTTGTCTTATAATTTTACAGACAGATAAGCATTGACTTTGATAAAATTGACAACAAAGTTCAGAGATTGACCTTCCTACCTCCGGGCCAGACTGAGGACTTCGGCTGGTATTTTAGAGACGACAGGTTATGGTGTGAATATGGAACTCAGGTGAGGAAAACTAAAAGTCTTGTCACCCTTCTCTCCCCTTTCTTTTCTACCCTTTTCTCTCCATCTAACTTTATCACTCTTTTCTATTTATTTAATTAATTCCCTTGTCTCTGCATCCCTCCTTAACTTGGCTCTCTTATTTGCATCCCTCCTTAACTTGTCTCTCTTATTACCTTACCTATGTTCCCCAGATTACCGGCAGTGGTGTCTCTTCTGTCAGCAGTCAAGATGTGGAGCTTCAGTACAACCTGAACCCACGTGGAACCTTCACCTTTTCAGTGGGCTCATCTACCTATTCCATAGACTTCTCAGGTATGGACAGGACATTGTCGGAGCAGTTTCACTGTGGGTAGACATTCAAAATACAGCTACTTTCACCTTGTCTGAACCTTCCCTTTACATAAGAGTTAAACTCTTCAATTCACTTGTTAATTTATATTTATTGTTAAAGATTGCAGTGAGTCTGTCTGCCTGCCAGGTGTGTTTTGCCTGACTGTTTTTGTGTGTAACTGTGAATAATATATGTACATGTGAGTTTTTTTTTATGTGTAGTGTGTGTGACAATGTGTGTTTGTGTATTGACAGTTTTTAAAGTTTGTATGAAATATTTAAATTAATTTTGGTTGCGTATTCCTATAATATTACACAGACATGACCCAAACAAACAATTCTACTGGTGGAGTAAGATCCATACGGCGACGTCCAAAATTCGGTTCGATCATCTCTGTTAACCAAAGGTAAGACGTCTAAAACGTACAACATTGTACAACTCTACATTATTACACATTTCATGTTGTAGTGGTCTTTAAGATGCATAGTTTATGTTTATTTACAACATCTGGATACGCAGTATTTTGTTTTGAGTGATTTTGTTGTTGTTTTCCCTCTAGTCTATCCTTAGCATCCTCTCCCGTAACTGGTGTACCCACCTGGGAATTTATGGGAGATGAGGGAGTATGGACGCAATACAAGGGCAAGGTAAGCCTAGTATCATGTATCATGAAAAAGAGAAAGCAACCTTCTGCGAGGAGAGATTGAAGATGACTAGTCCACTAAGTAAAAGCTTTTGCAAAGAATGATCGAATTAACGATTTTGTAAACTTTGTATGTTAATTTCTACACTAAGGAAAAATCTCATGATATTCTCTCTGTGTGTTTGTGTGTAGGCAGGTTCATATGATAGTGCTGCTATTGAAACACACTTTCAGCGGAACCCCAGAGGCCAACTACGCTTCCAAATTAAAAGATTTGCATACATCCTGGACTTTGCGAGTAAACACAAACAGAAGCATACATGCATACTTACACTGAAGAACATGTCTTTTTTCAATCATGAAATAGAAAGCACAAATTACTGTCTATTGTACATTCACTGTTAAGGCTGTAGTTAAAACAAATAATTTTTGTTTGAATAATTTTCTTGTTGTGTGTTGTTGTTTTTTTTTACAAATCCTTACATTACATATAGGAATGTGTCAGACAAATACCAACACTCGCACAGAGAGAGCAGTGAGGAGGACTCCCATTCATGGAAATGGACAGACGAACAAGTAAGAATTAAATAGGCCGAAGCCGCTTCACTACTCTTAAACGTCCGACATTCTTGTATAACTCTAAATGGAGTAGTTGGCAACCAAATTTGGAATAGTTTTGTTGGAGAAGAAGAAGTTACAAGACATTTATTTCTTCCTAAGAAAATGTGTAGTTGTTACTGTATATGGAAATTCAATATGTCTGTTCCTTAAAAAAAACATTTATTTACTTTGTAAAGTGCTGGTGCACAGCCCCGATGGCAATTCCAAGATGTGGATGGAACATGGAAAGACTACGCCACGGTAAGATGAAGCAGTTGATAAGTACCTTAGATTCCAAAGGCAAAGACAGTTTAAATGTTTGAACACTGAAATGTAGAATTGCCAAAGAGAAAACATAGCAATAAATTAAATACCGGATTTGTGCGTGTACAAGTTGACCTCGTGTATAAGTCGACCCCTGACTTTGGTGATACAAATTAGGGATACATTGCAATTGCAGACTTCAAAGGGTGTCTATTTTCATCAACTTCACTTACCGCGGACAGACTTATTCCAAGAAAATGTGATGTATAGGTCTATCCCGAGTAAAGGTCGATCTAACATCTTTGAAGTTTACATTTTGATGAAAATTTCTCGACCTATACACGCGCAAGTACGGTAGCTATATTAAGAGTGTATAGAGTATATTGTGACCTTGATTGTCCTGACAGGCGCCCACAAATACAATTATTAGTATCTTCACACCTTACTTATTTTTCTGAGTAAATAAAAGTTCACAATGAAGATACGGTTAGTATTTTACTACAGCCACATTCCTAATCAGTTTAATTTCTGTCTTTTATAGACAAGAATACAGTGTAGTGTATCCAGTCAGGACATTGAGGCTGAGTACCAACAGAACCCAACAGGAACCCTCAGCTTCACAGCGGGGAAATTCAACTATGAACTCGACTTTGCAGGTATAACTCAAGCTTTTGAATCACATTTGAAAACGAATTAAACTATAACAATAAACAGAATGCCTTTTTGCTGTAATTATAGAACAAATAATATTGTTTAGCCCAGGTCTGCACTAAATCCTGTAATGCTTTTGTGATTACAAAACTTCAGTTAAGGAATTAAACAAAATGTGAGCTCCTTTGGTTTCTTCTGACTCACTTAGAAATAAGGCACAGTCTTCCTTGAAATATAAATATCAATTTCATGCTTTGTAAAATATCATATCAAAGAATAATTATGACATGGTTGTTATTTTGTCTTATGTTACAGACATGTCTCAGACAAACTTGTCCACTCAAACCAACAGATCCATTCAACGTCTCATTCAATGACTGGATATGAAAATCTGAATTCAGATTCAGTGATTACCTTATACTGTGATGGACCATATTTGCCTAAATTGCCGCACTTCCTTGTTGTCCATCGCAGTTGTTGGACTTCACACAGCCGAGTGCTTTGCTGTGCTTTACTCACACCTATTGTGACTGATTGTTGCGTGTGATTGACGTCTGTCTGTCTGTCTGTTCGTTGTGTGTACCTAATTGGCGACCAATTTGTAAAGCGCGTTGAGTCCTGAGAATAGCGCTAACTAAATTCAATAAATTATTATTACTGTAATTATTATTACTGTCTTGTAAAGGCATTATTGCACTGTCCTGATAGCTTTCCCTTTAAGCATTTAGTGTCTCAATAGCCTAAAATTGTGTCATCACCCAGAGTACTGCCCATTCTGTTAATTAACAATTATGTAATGGAAAGGATATCTTCCATCTTTATTTTCTCTAATATATGTATGTATTTTAATTACAATGGTGCTCCTCCAGTGTCTCTTCTCCATAATGTTATTTAAGTCTTAAATTTAGATTCCAACTTTGAAGTGTCCTAGGGAACTTGAACATAAAGTAAGGCTTGCCCAGGCACAGCCTTTTAGGACCATGGGTTGAATAATTATTTTCACATTCAAGTAAAACGGCATCAACAGACCTCTTGGTTCCAGGCTCTAGAGCTTGTAATAGCCAGGCATGACTCGTTCATGTTCTATAAATGAACCCAAGGTTTGTTTCAATATTGATTTACATGACATCAATTAGTTAATGGCTTTATATAGTTTAAGAAAGTATATAATCGTTGATTCTAAATTACGCATCATTTAGGGATTAATTAGGAAAAATTAAAATTTGTATTTTCAAATCAAAATCAGAAAACAAAAATCAAGCCTTGTAGAGATGTGTTTGTGTATTTTTATGTACAGATTTAAATTTTACCACCTTAGATAACACAACAATACAAATTTCATAAGAGGTCACACTACACTTATTACAGCAGTAGTATACAAACTTACAGAACTCTCGTAGAAGAATAGGTTTTCTGCTTTGGAGTCTTGATGAGATAGGGAATGCACTTTGCACCCACAAAATAAGTTCTGTTCTCATAGCTACAATCTCACAAAGCCTGCAATTGTCCCCAGTAAACTGATCATTTAAAAAGTTCCAACGTTTCAGGTGACGGACGTTGGGAAATAAGTCTTCTCTTTCTCACCTAACATCCCCTTGTTATTCGTGTGGTCCTGGGCGAGCACTTCTATACATGTATTTACCCCGTCCAGTAAAGGCTATATATATTGTAGCATACACGGTCATTAAAAGACAATTACACCACCATAGAGGCATGCCACAGCTGTCTAGAATAGCATCCTCTCCAAATACTACCTTCAATTCAGATTGAGTTTACATCAATCCCAACAACAAATCCCATGATTCCAGGCCAATTAAAAGGGAAGGAGACACAGAAAGGATGGAAGCCACTAATTGAGTTGCCACCTCACCCCCATAAGAATTATTGCACACCCCTCCTCTAAGGCCTTTATCACAAGAGCACAAAAATACCAAGGCCCTTCCAGTGCCCTGAATTTTTAAATAACTATCTCATGTTTTATAATATATCAACAACACAGGTCCCCAGTAAACAGAGAAGGTGCTCAAAAAACATATATACATGATATCTTCTTTTGTTTGTGTAATTCCATGTAATAAAATCCGGAATGATTTTGAACACCACGCATTAAGTTTGCTTTGAGCAAATTAACGTGTGTGGACTATCTCATGATAGTTGAAACATATGTGAATCATGGTGGTCAGACCAATAACGTGCAACAGAATGAAGATGATTACAGAAATTGGACAAGCAAATAAAAATAGTAGCAAAGAGGTCAACAATCTTCATTGATAATGTGTAACTAGAAAATCTCTACAAGCGAGCCCATCGAGACGAGGCGTGGTACCTATTCAAGGCACACAAGCCCAAACAATGAGGTGCATATGCTTTCCTTCACAATCAAATCGCATTTAAAAAAATATTATTTCAAAAACAATGCTGTTGTGGTAGTCAGTACCCAGATAAC
Organism: Galaxias olidus; assembly: GCA_026901105.3. Taxonomy (NCBI): domain Eukaryota; kingdom Metazoa; phylum Chordata; class Actinopteri; order Galaxiiformes; family Galaxiidae; genus Galaxias; species Galaxias olidus. The sequence goes on along the minus strand of JAPMUY010008315.1, from coordinate 513,138 downwards.
AGCTTCAAAAACTGCATTTCAACTCATCGGTTTTCCAAAAGCGGAGAGGGAGATAAACACAAAGATGTCTATAATGTTCAGAAGGACATAACTGATAACGCACGCACACACATACACACAAATATTATAAGCCAGACACCATGTCCTTTGAACTTAAGATTGATTCAGTGTCCAAGGCTTAAAGTTAGTAGACCTGCATGGTGAGGAATATGGACCAAGACGTATTGGTTCAAATAATCAATGTTCTTCTCTGTGCTAATAAACCCTTTAGGAACTTTGAAACCCATGACATCACTCTCGTGTTCCTTCCCTTGTTCCATCCTGTTCAGAGCTACAGAGCAGAAACAGCATCGAAACCGAGCTGGTTTGGCTACAGAGATCGTTACTATGGGGACAGACCTCTTGAGAGGGGTTACCCAGGCTTTTCAGAGCTGCTACAGACAGGCTGTCTAAATCCAATATAAATCTCTACTCCCTTTTGGATGGTTTCTGATGTAAACAGTTTGGCTCTCTGAGAACAGATGAGTGAATATAGCATTCACCTGCATGCTTGGAGCTAGATAGTCCATGCTAGCAACCCCAGGGAGATTAGACTTTATCTTTTGACCCGCTTCCTGGTTTCTTCTTCAGCCAACCCAGCTGCAATATGCATGTCATTAAAATAGTATGTATAAGCCACTGAACAGATCGCTGATCATAAAACTGGGGCTAGCCCAGATCTAAGGGTCAGCAGTAGAAATATGCACCAGATAAGTTATAATAACCTGTGTAACACAGAAAATATCTAAATAAGATTAAAGTGGATTATAATGCAAGTTAGCCAACAAGGGCAGCGAGATTCCATTCAGTAATCATGTCTTGAACATTTTGTGTGGAAATCCGTGTGGAATTGATAGAATCATCTGTCAAGTAAGAAAGAGTAGAAAACCTCAATCCCCTGCCCCCAACGATGTAAAGTACACAGTGTAGAATATGTGAAACCCCCCATATCGTCCTTTGATATCCTCAATCGAGTAATATCGGGAATCTAGGTGCAAGTAATCCCTGGTGTAGTAATGTGGGCAAATAAGTCACACTAAAATGAAAATCACTTCAGATACTTCTAAGTACAGCTTTGAGAGGAATTATAAAGTTTTAAATTATATCAGAGAAGCTTTTTTCTGATTATCTTTCTAATACCAAAACCCATCTCCTTTGGTCACCATCTCCACGCTGTCAGTAAAATATTGGAACTATGTCAATTTCTTCTTCTTTTTAGCCAAACAAGTCTTTGAGATCGTTGTTGACGGATGCGCTGTGTTTCATCCCACCTGCATTTGTTACTGGAGCAGCAGGGGTTTGGGAAAAGTTTTGCGGGCTAAAGAAAGGGTTTGCCTGCAACCCAAACCCACTAGGCACCCCTCCCATGCCTAATGGTGCACCCTGAAGCTGGGGAGTCTGAGTGGGCTGGGCGGAACCAAACTGGTTCATCCAGGGGGTGGCCGTTGTCCCAGGAATAGGGGCCATTTGGTTGAGGCTGACTTTGGGTTTGTTGGGTGTAAAGAGGGAGTCCAAGGGAGACAGATCCGGAGTTTTGTTTGTCTGGCTGGTGAGAGCACCAAAATTAGGAGTGCTGGTGGTGGTAGCCATGCCCCCGTAAAGGCTGGGGCCTGGAGGCCGCATCCCAACGCCTGCTCCTACCCCCATGGTGCCGGATTGAAAGCCACCCAAAGCTGGGTTGAAGCCGTTGCCAACCATGGGTCCAGAAGAGGGGAAGGCTGCCATTGTACTGCCCTGGACAGGAGCTGGTCTAAGGTTGTTTGCTAGAGACATGCTATTCAGCGAAGTCATGTTGTTCAGGAGACTACTGGTCAGGTCTTTTGCCTGCAAGGAGGGGATGGAAATGTCTGAGTATTATTAAAACCCGCCACATCAGGATGGTAGCTTTATTTTTAACAGACAAGTCTGCTAGTAGTCATTCAGAGGATCTAGTCTATCTATCTTTTTAGTTTCTAAAATATCCCATGGCTTGTGAAGTGTTATCCACTATTACTACTTTCTCTTTGTGTGTGTGCGTGTGTGTGTGTGTGTGTGTGTGTGTGTGTGTGTGTGACCCTGTCCAAGTCACCTGAGCGGTTGATGTGGCTAGTTTGATGCTTTTTGGGGCCAGAGGCTGCTGGTTCCTCAGCTTGATTGCCTGCTCCTGCTCCTTAGCAAGACGCTGCTTCTCCTCCAGGGTGAGAGACATCTAAAGAGTGAAGCAAAGACACAGATTGTCATCGTGAAAGTGAAGCCACAGAGGTTAGACAAATAAAGATAAATTGTAAACAATAACAAGGGAGTGGTACTTATTTATTTATTTTAAACATTTTGATACAATGATCACAACTTCATGCGATTTCCCATTTTTTCTAGGTTTGGGTGCCAATCTGATCATACCCTGTTAGGTTGAGGAGCTGGAGCTGAAGATCCGTTCTCCTTCCCATTAACCCCTGGATTGCCAAATAGATCATCGATCTGAGAAGACACAGGGAAGTTAGGCGTCAACATAGCTCAATGTATACAGTATAGTCAGAAAATTGTTTTCTTTGTACAACCGTAATAATACTGTTCATTTTATAACAATGATTCCATTAACAACAAAACCTGATGTTTATGAGTGGTTATAGTGGAGATGGCCTCTTACTTGGTTGCCCGGGTTAGGGGTTATTTTGGTCTCTTCTGTTAGGCTACTTGGGTTGGAAATATTCATGCTCCTGATGGAAATGAATAGAACGTTCAGTAAATTCTTCAGCAAAACCTTTTGACACAATCATGAACAAATTGTCTGTTCTGTACATTGTTCCTGTGTTATGAAGACCTCTGAAATTTGACTTGTAATTATTATAATAGTACACATTTTTTTCAAAAACAAACATTTCGGAATATGTTTCACCAGTTGAAAGTATAGTGAGATAGAAACCTGTGTTGCTCCTGCATTGCATGCAGCTGCTCCAGCTTTGTCTTGTGTTCCGCCTCCATCCGACTCAGCATGTCTCTGATCACCACCATGAAAGAGTTGAACTGGAAAACAAACAAGAAAAACCAATAGCCTTATTTCCACTGCAGGATCAAAACAGGCTGGGCACAGGATGGATGGCAAACAAATCTGATTTGAAAGACATAGACAGGGTCCTAGAAAGATTGTTATTTTACTCTGTTCCCAAGACTCGTTGGAAAAATTTAATTTTAATGATTTATTATATGCTTGAGCCCAATAGGAGTCTCTGCTTGCACATGTGTGTGATTGTATGTGTACCTGGTTGAGGTTGAGGTTGTTATCTATGCTAAGGGCCACCAGGTGAGGCAGACTCTTGGTAGCCAAGTGCTCTTTGGGGATGCCTAATTTCTTATGGGTGAAGGTACACTTGTAGATCCCTGCAGAACCAGAAATCCAACAAAATTATTTAATCTGTCATAGCTGTAATTACAACATTCATAATTTAATTTACTCACACATTATGAGACAACTGAATTGAAACGCTGGCACAGACACGGTAGCATCTTACAATGAACACATGTACTAAGAAGTACTAACGCCTGTTCATCCATCAGTGACACAAAGTGGCTGACCACGGATAACTTTACATTTTGGGAGATGCACAATTATCATTTGTCTTTTGGCACTAGCTGGACATAATGAGCTGACATTCTGTTTCATTGCACAAATAAGCGAGTGGTCGGCCTTAGCAGATGCCCATGAAGGGTAGTGCCATGGAATTCAAACCTACTCAGAATGGTTGAAGAAATCGCCTGCAAGAAACGTGGTACTTGATTGCAAGGTAAGCTTTAACATGCTCGGGTAAAGTCTGGCCAGACTGACATAGCAAAGTAAACTTGAACGGTGGGCCGTTGCAGCTTTCACAGGCTTTGTGATCGCGGTCTAACTCTCGATAGCCTCCACTGGAGCTTACCGAGGACGCCCATCAGCACGGCGGGTTCTCTGGAGGGTATCTGTTGGAGAAAGGGCAGGACCTCGTCGATCACAAACCATTTGTCCAGGTATTCCAAGATCTTCCCCAGGCACACAAGAGAGTTCACGCGCACCTAACAACAGAGAGAGAAACAAATCAGGATACCAATGCAGGTAAAACAGCACCAACTTGGAGACAGATTCCCTGGTTCCCCAAACTACAACATCATATGGAAATACAGCTTGTGTAGTATGAGCAACTGTTAACACTAGGTTATGAACGGCAATGGCAATACTGTAAACAAGTTTTGACTAGGTTTGTAGGTTAAAGACAGATCCCAGTAAAGCAGCGGGTAGTCAGATAACAGCGAATGAGGGGAGAAAGAAAGGGATGTCCGAGAGGTACTGACAGCGAGTGAAGAGGTCTGTAGGCAAGCTGATTTGATGCGAGGGATAAGGGAGTTCTTCATGGAGGGGTATTCAATCAGGTTGGAAAATGTTGGGATGATGTTCAGGCACAGCTCCTGAATAGAAAATAACACAAAGAAACACAAGACATTACTTGTCGTTTTTGGGGGATATATTTTTTATACTTTTAGGCATGTTAATTTGACTGAAACTCATTTTCACTAAGGAGAGTGCAAGTGGTCTTTCAACTTAGAATCGTTTTAAACTAGTTCTCCACAAAAACAAAGCCACTGTGCATTATACGATTAGTATTATACTAAATAGTGAAGAAATACATGTTAGTAAAGGAAGAGCTCAAAAAGCCTCTAATTCTTCAGCAGATGTAAAACACTGGAAATGTAATTTGTTGTTCTTAGATGATATGAATGTGCTTTCACCTGGATCTGTATAGAAGGAGCCTCCAGTGCCCTGTAGACCATGGGCAGAACACAGTTCTTGATTTCCTCTGGAGGAGTCTTGGTCAAGAGCAAGTCCATCTTCTGCAAGAAGATCAGCAGGATCTGGAAAACAAAGGGAGACATGAGGGAGGGGGGAACAGAGAGGTGGACCATCCGGGGGAATGCCAAACCGACAGGGGGGGGGGGGTTCAAAATGAAACAACAGGTTAGGTGAAAAGGAAGACATTGAAAATCTACACTACTTGCGTGATCAGATAGTAGAGGTGAAAAGAAGCTATAATTATTTGAGAAATAGCAATGAGTAGTTTTAGCAAACAGAACTGCAGTAAGGACACAATAACACAACATAAAGAAATGCTATCAGAGGCTATTTGAACCGACTCTTAGCATAGACCACTCACCATATTGCTAGCCTGAGGGCATGAAAGAGAGATCAAAGACAAAAAGTGATGACACAGCTGGAGACCCAAAGATTTCAACCATTGCTTATAGAAAATCTTGCTTAACTATCCAGCACCAAACAAACACAGCAACAAATGTTCATTTCCCCCATTATTCAAGCTATATTAAAAAAGTATATGTACAATTATACTTTACTGCACCTACAAACATAAAATAATTTCTCAAATCAAATGTAAAAAAAAATGTGCATTGTCATGAAAATAATGACAATTCTAATGTAGACGTCAACATTAAATGTTGCTTGTTTTGAATTTTTATATCAGGTTTCTGTTTGCTGATGAAGAACTTGAGCAAGGACTAAAACCTCAATAACGTTGCAGGCCAACAGAACACAAATCTAAAATTAGCACGTTGAGGTAAGTTGGAATATTACAAAGCGCCTTTGATTTGTGTGTACCTGGACAGGTTCTTGTTGCTTGAAGACGGGGCTGAGGTCGGGTAGAATAAGGCGTACATACTCCTCCTTAGTGCACTCCTCAGCAATAAGCAGCACATTAGGCAGCACAAATGGAACCATGTCGGGGTTAACAAACTCTGACGTCAAGGCCGGCAGGATGCGGTACACTATCACTCTCTAACGGAGGAGAGAGAGAGAAAGGAGAGAAAGAGAGAAGGAAGCAGAGAAAAAAAATGACACAGAATGGGTGGAAGAGGGAGGAGTGGGGATGATAGAAGGGAGGAGAAGTAAAGGCAGGGACAGATAGAGGGTGAGAACAAAAAGTAGATTCATGTAATGTATGGCTAGACAATCAACAACAGAGACAAACAGACACACAACAAACACTGTTTTCAATTAAACAATTGTTGTTGTTAGTTGTGTTTAGTACCTTGGGTAGTTTAGGCAGGACTTTAGGCAGGCCTTTGTAGAACTGAGACTTCTGCAGGTTGTCCCTCTGGAACAGCGAGTCAAAGTACTGCAACGTCACAGCCCCTATATCATCGAAGAATGGAATCTGGAACACACACACACACACACATACATTCATTACCCTACAAATATAACAACAGTATGGTTCAAGGAACGCTAACAGAGTGATGCTATATACTGAACATGTGGTGTGGTGCTATAAATTCAATATCTGCATGTTGATCCATGTCCTCTGGTTGGTGTGTGTGTGTGTGTGTGTGTGTGTGTGTGTGTGTGTGTTTGTGTGTGTGTCATGGACAGGTACCTTGGTTATCTGGTCAGCGTCTGGCCGTACATTGGGCGTGACACTCAGCAGCATCTTGACGTGCTCTCGCACCTCCTCTGGAATCTTGTTTAGCATCGCTGGACTCAGCCTGCTCAACTGAAGTAAAGACAGAGAGATTGGGGTGGTAGAAAAGGACACAGGAGTTGATTATCTAGAGTTACACAGTAAGAGACTTCAGGTTTACATGTCCACCTCTGCCTTAACATTGTGAGAGCTTTTCTCCCTCCCTCTCAATACTATCCCACCACTCCATCCATCCATAAATCCATCCATCATTCTTTCTCCCACCTGGTCCAACTGTCGGCTGAAGCTCTTGAAGATGTCGTGCTTGTTCACCTCAAAGACCGGCTTGCCCTCATTGAACACAGCATGCATGACCACGCCCAGTGAATACATGTCTGAGGCAGAGTCACAGCTGACCGACAGGATGTACTCCGGGGCTAGGTACTCTGGGTTGGGCAGGCACAGGGGGGGCAGGTTGGGCTCCCACTCCTTACACAGATACTTTGGCTGCAGTTATAAAAGAGTGACAGAGCGAAAAGTGAGTAAGGCTTCTGTGGACGCAGGATGTAAATATTTTACTGAGGTAAAGAGTTCCACTGAAACGTTAAGGCAAGGCATGATGTTAATCACAGTACAGTTTTGAAAGCTTTAATGTGTTATTTTTAAGTCATGAGAAGAGGGAACTATTCTGTGGAACTCAAGACCTGTGTGATGACCCCTAGCATAACCCAGGAGACACCTAACAAAAGGATGAGGTCAGGATGTCCTGCTGGGTTTCCTACACATCTCTCTTGTTTGCACAGCTACGCACACAAACATGCAAACTGACAAACTAGTGCTCTGCACACCTCAGTATCGGAGGGGTTTGCTGAAGAGATGCTGAAGTCAAAGCCCATGATCTTCCAGGCTCCACTCTTGTTAAGGATGATGTTCTCTGGAGAGAGGTTTCCATGGACCATCTTCACACCGCTGTGAAGGAATGACAAGCCCTCCGAGATCTAACCAGGAGGAGGGGAGAGCAGGATGGGGAGGGCAGGATAGAAGAGGAGAGGAGGCAAGTAGATGACAAGGAGGGAACGAAACAGGCTTGTAAGAAACAGGCGGGAAGAAATAAAAGAGGAAAACAAGAATAGAAGGGACAGGGGTTGGGGTGAAGAAGAGGGAGGCAGCCGATGCAGACAGACAAAACTAAATGAAGATTAAGAAGAAACGTTTCTTTCAAATAAAAATAAAAAACGTATGTGTGTGTGTGTGTGGATGGATGTTTGTGTTCTGTAGATCTCACTTGCAGCAAGCCATATTTGGTCTCCACATCATAAAGTTTGTATTCTTTGATGTCAGTTGGAACAGGGCTGGGGAGATTATCCCACTGACCAAGCACATTGGACAGGCTGGCAAACACAGGTTCAGTACAGAACGCCAGGCAGTCACTGAGGACAGACAGAAACAAGATTTATTAATTTAATACTTTCTTGGATAACGGCAAAGAGAGATGAAAAATATTATTATATTAAGATATTATTATCATCTTTTGGTAAGTGTGATAATTGTGATTAACGAACTTGTCTGACAATCTGTGGCATAGTGACACAAAGATATATAGGGAAACTTGCAGACTGATTATTTGTTCATTTTACGATCATGCCTTTTTGTTTCTTTTGTTAACACACTGTATTTGATGCTGGTCAGTCAAACTTAATCGAGACAGTAAAAGGGACCTGACAAACTATGAGGTGGATTGACAAGAAAATCTAATGACATCACCTGACTATTCTGTCACACACCATAATAATGTACTGATTAGTGAAATAAGAAAGTATGGGTAATAGGTGTGAACAATTAAAATGCCTGGTCATTAATCTGTGTAGCCACCACACTATTTATATAGGGTATTTCAGTGAGGGGAGAACAGGAAACTGCAAACAACTTGCATACATAGGTAATTAGGGTTGGGTATCGAGAACCGGTAACGAATTTCCAAGAACCGTGGATTCGATAAGATACGTGCATTTTGATTCTGCTTCGCTCTACATAAACTCTGTTCACGTTAGCCTTCAAATGAAAGTTATTTTATCTTATGTAATCTTTGATATCTTCCTGTCAGAAACAGCATAACTAACATGATTATACAGTTAGTTCTGACCCAGTTTTGGATTGGACAAGAGACAAACATGCATCCGCTTTACCGGTGTTCAAATAACCATTAATTACATTAACGATGGTTATCTATCTATTGTAACTTTGCACCCCAAAAATGAACATATTCATCTGAACATACAGATAAGTGTACGATACAACCTGGTCTAAGGTGTACTATGTAGTACATAGAAAAGTAGCAAGCTAGTGTGCAGGAAAATGTTTATGGGTTGCTTACAGTATATAAGTATTATAGTGCTTATAAAAAGTGATCTTCATATATTTTGCACATTTCTGGCTAATGTTTATTCTTGAAATGTGTGTTTTTTTCACTCAAACAAAATTTTTGGAATCGGAACAGAAATTCCATAAGCAGAATCATAATCGATCAAATTTAAACGATACCCAACCCTACAGACAATTCAAGTTTAACTATTACTTTTTCTATATAAAACCATATCTAAAATGTTGCTTGGTTGATCACAACTACTAAGGTTTTCAAATGCATTTACGCAATTTCAACTCAATGAAATATGTAACTATCACAGAGCATGTGCGAGAAAGAGAGAAGCAAGTTGGTGTGATTCTTATTGAGCTTCTTCTGGCTTAGGGCATATATTATTCAGTGCCAGTCAGCAGTGCTGGGCCCAAAGTCCCTTTGATCATCCTTGGCCTCAGCAAGCAAACACACAGCTACTTAGATGGCTAAAAGATTCTTCATTTTAAAGAAAAAGATGGCAGGGTTTATTTAGTGTGTGTGTGTATGTGTATGTGTGTGTGTGTGTGTGTAAGTGTGTAAGTGTGTAATACCAACCGGGAATCCTCCAGCGGGTGCTGCACTGTGAGCAAACGAGGGTGACGCAGTCTGGTCAGCTGCTGCACTCCTCTTTTCAGTGAGTCAATAATCTGGTCCTTGTCAAACTTTTGATACTTATCAACAATCTTCTTATCAAACACGAACACAGCCACTTCCTTAAAAGACGAGAGTATTAAATCAGCAATATGTATAACACAACACATCTATGCAAATGTAGTCCCACTTTAAGAAACCGCAAGTTCCAATAAGAATGTTTCTTGATTCCATGGCCGTCTATCGGCGATGATTGAATGGGCCCCCATGACAAAATTAAGAATTAAATAGGCCCCCCAGGTAATGCATGTTTGAGACTGTAACGCAGTGACCAACAACACATAGACATACTTGTTTGGTGGATTTCTTTGTACCGTTGTAGATCCTCCAGCACATGCCAGGCCCCCCACTGGCAATGTGGCGTCCCACCTCAAACTCCCGCGTCACAGGGTTACCCATGACAGCACTGGTCACATCAGCAGTCACCTTGGTGACAGTGCTCTTTAGCTTGTTTAACATCGACTCCATGGCTCGGCCTGACCTTTGACCTGCTGTTCAGAACAGGGACAGAGTGAAGAGTAGGGGGAGAACGAGAGAGAGAAGATAAAAGCAGTGTTCGGAGGTTACTTAAAATAACTAAGAAAGCATCATCACTGGGAGACAGATGCAGTCATACGAACAACAAAATAGGCAGAGAAGCAAAAATATCTAAATTGACAGTTAATTTTCTATAACGTTTAATAAATTCAACTGTTCTCCATAATAGCAATATGGGAAAGACTGTGATATGAAAAGGGCCAACACAACTTTGTCACGGCAATATCAGAGCATATACTGAAATCATATTAAGACAAATAGAAATCAGCTTAGTGCTTTGAACTTACAGCCCACCAAAGGGACTATCGACTACTACTGATCTTAAATACTAAAATAACATGACAGTTCCCAATATGATGTTGTCATTGTAGCCCTATTTAACACTTAGGCTATTTAGGGGTTGCATGAAGTTTTCAACCCCAACATGGATTTACTCTTTAGTCAAACAACCTTATCTTTTGTTGGAGCTGGCACCTTACCCTTATTGCTCAGAAATGCAAGTTATTATTGGTCAAATACGCAATAAAGGTGTACTGTTAATATGAAAAAAACACACATGCAGGTTCACGTCAGTATCTCAAAATGAATGTGACTGTTTCAACATTTGAGAAGGATGACAACCCAGGTTGATAGGCCTAGGGATAGAAAAATCCTATCACACACTATCTCTTTGATGTTTTTTGCCTTGCTAGTTTCATCATTATAAATGTTTATTTCCCCTTTCTTTCACCCCAGATTGAATGGCACTTAGCACAGTGGTGACAAACAAGGTTGTGTTACTTCTTGATATTTGGGGGAACGTATGTAAATGCAAATGATAAGTCAATAAACATTAGAAAATGCCATTATAAATGTTCTGTCAGCAGTCCTTATTTCTGCCTCCTTTTCAGTCTGGTGTGAGCCTGTAGAGCTCGGCTGTCAAATTAGACAGTCACTGATGTCAGCAAACAATGTTTTTATTTATAATTCTTTCAGTAGAAAAAATAAATTGACTATGAACCGAAACTTGGCCATTGTCGGAAAGTTAAAACAATCTAGTGTTTTTTAAAATACTATAGTTCTGAATTGGTTCAACTAAATGACGTCAGCAACAATGAAGTAGGCCTATCAAAGGCATGCACCTGGCTGCGCCAGGTTGTGCTGCTACATCCTAGCCAGCTATGCGAGGTGCCTAATTTTGCCAATTGTGAAGTACGATTATTTGCTACAGCCTGGCATCGTTTAAGATAGCCAGGCAAGTATCAAAACATCTTAACAAGCCTGAACAATAAATATCGACTGTTGTGGTGACGTTTCGTTAACTTATCCTGTAAAGTTTAAGCCAATGACATAATAATAACAACTACACAATTTTGAACTAGCCGGTTGTTAAAACCTGAGCTAGCGAATGTGAAACGCGTTTTTTTTAAATGAATTGCCAGAGAATACAAGCTATTGTTATCACCAAGTGACCAGACTGATTTTTTGTATTCTAGGTTCCCGTTGGCTGTATAACGTTAGTCATCTACTTACTTTTTAGTTCACCAATATGTGGTGTTATAATTAGGCTAGGCTGGGCCTACGTTCTTTAATATTATAACAATACAGACTAGCATTAGATTACAACTTGTAGTACTAAAAGTGGCATGCATGTTATACCTTACAACCAAGAACAAGTACAGAAGCATTACTGAACTTGACTGTAGTGGTAGCTGTAACTAGTTAACGCCATCCTGACTAGCTCTGCACCTGACATTACATGCAAGCTAGCTAGCTAGAAACGACGTTAGCCTCATGAGCAAGAAGACGTCCGTATTCCTTGGCAAATATTCAAGTCCTCGTCATTCTTTCGATCAAATCAGCTATTCAAATGCTTACCTTTATCACAAAAAGTAAATGTTTTATGGTTCAAAGGAGATTGTAGTGTAAAGTTTCAGCTGTCAGTGGTGGCTGAAAAGCATAGCCTCCATGTCTTCCAGCATTTGAAATTCGTTAGCTATCTAGCTAAGCTAGCCATTACTTCCGTACATCTAAGGGGTAAGGCTTGCCTTGTCATTGTTGGATTTATTTTTGATTGGACATTTTAGTACCGCTCACACTTCCTTATCCAACCAGACACAGTGTGTTGTTGTCGACAAATGAAACAACAACTTTGTTTTACTAAATGGTTTATTTACGAATAAGGCCAATTTATATCAAAATCATAAAGTGCATTTCGTGATAACTAAATTAAACAGAAAAATTTTAATTGGCATTTGAACTATGCCGAATTAAATACAGTGTTGCCTACAACTACCACTGAAACTGCCATGGACATATTCCATAGCTTGATATATTTTGTTCAAGTAGGTTAATCAAGAAGATGGAAGTATTTCAACGTGTCTAACAATTAATTACTGTTTGAAGCAACACAAAATTCAACACACATTTTACTGAATGAAAAGCATTAACCAACACCCATAAATGCATCTGAAATCACAAATTATGAATGTTAACCATTAACTTCACATGTTAATTGTAAAGTTTTTTTTAAATTAGTGCAATTTTAATAAATTCCCTTCTTTTTACTCTAAATGGGTTTAAGTACACTATATTGACTATACAGTAGTGCCACACCAGCGTTATTCCATTTAACAGTCCCACGCTACAAAAAAGAAAGAAAAATTCAATAAAAAAATTAAAAGCACAATTATGTGATGTGAAATGTTAAAATACGTTTGTTGTAGTTGCCATGCCAGCTACCAGAACATATTCGAGTGCAGAATCTGACATCTTTATCAGTGTTTTTAAAACATATTTTGCACACCAAGAGACTAAGATATAAGTAAGGATACGTCTCATGGTCAGTAAACATTTTGATTCACAAACGGCAAGCATGTACAAATAAAACCTCACATAGGTTAGAACATACTATGAGCGCTAAAAAACTAGTGCATAGCAAACGGCCAGTATTCAACAAAATGATCAACCCAAAGATTCTTATGTTTCGTTCGCAGACAAATTAATCCATCAAATATCCATCATAGTAACAAGTAACTCTAGTTTCAAGATCATACATCCAGTAGAGTCAAACTATTTGCCAAAACAAGCAAACCTTGACAAATATACCCCAGAATAAAATTACCCACCAAATAAAAGTACTGTGTTTAGCCCTTGATACATGTAGATTTGTAAAATGTTAATTAAAGCCAAAGTGAGATAAGTGCTAGGTGCTAGCAACACATGAGAATGAACACCGACTTATTGCAAACATGACAAAAAAGCATGTATCAAGCTGATCCTAGGTTGTGCATTCTACTAGAAAGTAGAGGAAAAGTGTTGGAGGAAGACCACAGGGTGATGCTTCTGGAACTCTTTTACCAGCCGTTTTTTCTCCTTGACAGGCAAGTTGCCATTGAGGGAGATGTCATGAAGGAGCTGCTTCAGACTTATCAGGGTGGCTGCCTCACACTGGTCCTCGTACTGTTGGGGTGTCACCTGCTGGCAGAAGGTGAAGGCTGCAACAGCAAGAGGGGCATGGCAGGAGCAGTCAGTAAAACATAATTCACTTATAAGTATACTGAAACTAGGTTTAGAGTTGGCATTGACAATATACAGTCGGTGTAACTCCTTTATTAAGTTTTGGTGTTACACTTGTTGCATTTATAGACTTTTCAAAAGACACATTCAGATTTTATATTAAATAGAAAGGTCAGGATATTCCAAATTAAACTTTTTTTCACACCAAATCCCTTAGGCTAGAACAATTGTGTGTACAATTGTAAATGATCAATCATAGAGTCTGTGCAACAGCTTTAACTACTTCAGTCTTAAATATATGTGGAACACATGTGAGCAGCTACACCTGTTTAAAGAAGGTTTGGGGGAAAAAATAAAAATAAATGCGCAGAGCAAGACATTCAAAATATGTGTAATTTCTACTAAATCATAAAGCTTTTGTGTCTTAAGTTAAACTGTAGAGTGCACAAAATGTACTTCAGCCACAGAGGGCTGTGTAGTAGGTTACTTACTGCACAGTAGACAGTGTAGTAGGTTACTTACTGGCAATGAAGTCAGGATCTCTTCCCTGTTGTATGGTCTGCAGTATCCTCCTCACCGATTCAATTAGAGAGACCGGGGTCTGTTGACACAATAGGTACAGACAAACATTAAAATGTTTGAATTTAAATACAACTTAAAAAAATTGGGTTGTACTTCTGTTCTGCTATTTTATATATTGCCTTATTTACAGGCCTACATATTTATCAGCTTTGCACTTTGTTTGCAATTCCGCAAACAGACATTGCAAAACTCTTCTCATGTTGTAATACACACTTCATTCAAGAATGAAAACTCTTCTGTTCCAAGTGCAAAGCATACCTGCAATTGGCAACACCCAGCCGCACACATGAAAACACTTATACAGTAATTGAGCACCAATCTGTCTGAGCCTTAGGCTGTGTTCGGAATCGCCTACTTAAATACTATCTACTACATACTCAATGAGTACATACTGCATACTAACTACTTAAACTGAAATCTAGAATACTACTTTTTACAAAGATTCGATTATATTGTTAGTATACTCAACTGGAACATGTGACCAAAACCCCGCATTTTTGTACGGCTGTCAAGCTAGAAGGAAATTGCCGAATTGCATTTTGGGGCGTGAAGCATCATCTAGTAACCTCTCTGGTGTACTCAACATTTCCCCAAATTTGAGTATGTCATCCGGGAACTTTTTCCATACTCAAATTTCACATACTATGTAATTTTGGCATGCTGTCTACTCATTTTCGGTCAAATTGAGTATGTTAAGTATGCATAGTAGGCGATTCCGAACACAGCCCAAGTGTCACAAATTGGCTTCAGGTAAGCTCCCTTTTTTGTGAGAACATTGCACATATAGAGGCAGTGAGAGCACTTTGGTGGGCCATGTCATACTGTACATCATGGCCTGACAATGAGGGAGGCTGAGCAGAGAGACCAGCCCAACCTGAGTCGCTACACTGTAGCATCCATACGTAATACGGACATTTAGACTGGAGAACAGGTATGTCTTACCGTACATTTTTGACATTAGACTGTACCTATGTAATTGTTGCACATCATTCGGCATCATAGTAGAATACTATGCAGTCCTTGAATAGTACAATAGCATATGCTCCTCAGTGAACCAAAAAAATAGGTATAGTCCTCTGAAGTACATTTTTGATGGCACAGTATGCAATAAATAACTTATCCAATTACATACATTGTATTCTTACATTTTCTACAGAACTGCCAGACAACCTCCTGATGGTGAAAGGCAACGTCTGCCCACCCAAGAACAGGAGCTGGCCAATGTCAGTACATAGACTGCTGGCAAACACCACCATCCACCCCATCCGTCACAATCCCTTACATTACAATTTTGTGTTAACCATTGCACTGTAATTTTATTTTTTGTAATCATCTTTGTTTCCGTGTTTAGAATAACATATTGTATTGATTACTGTACTGTAATTCAAGTTTTCTGTGTGTATACAAAGTACTAAAGACAGCAGTGTGTTGTTGCCGCTTTGAATGGTTCATTCAGATGGTGCATGTATGTATCATTTGGGACAAAAATACCATTTTGAAAAAGGATTGTTAGGCTTTGATTGCAAAGTTTAATTTTTACATAGATGTGAGATGTTTGGCTCCAAGTGTTGTATGTTATGTGGTTTGTGTTTAGAGTTGACACAGCAAGCCAAATTCTGCAACAAGTGTGTATGCGATTGGAAAAAACTGTAACATTAAGTTATTACTTTACCAAAGCTTTGACAAGTTGATTTGATCATTCAATATGATCATTTTAATATCCCATCGATTCAATACACTACAATGTGATGATGCAGGCATTCAAGTTAAAGATGTTTCCTGTCAGTCTAAATGGCCTAAAAAGCTCAAAAGTAAAACCGGTCAGCATTATGATTCTAGAATTTGTACCTTGAACAGCTGAATGTGGCTGTCCATGAGGAACAGTACCAGAGTCTCGCACTGGGCTCGGGTGAGCTCTTTATTCTGGACAATGGCTTTTGAGAGAGTTCGGCAAACCAAGGATCTGTTGTCAATCTGAAAAAAAATAATGTACAAATGTTTTAACCAATAATGATTGCAAAATGAAGAAAATTCTATGTTATTTTCTTTCATGATACCTATTTATCTAGTATGTAGGCCTGTTCCACCCAAAAAAGCATAGGTACATAATTGAAATAATAGTGGATTGTCCCATTTTTGACATGTTGCTTATAAAGATGTAACAACTAGGCTTGAAACTACAGAAACATGGCCGTACGCCATGCAAACGAAACTGCTTTCGTAATACGGACCTATCTATAATCAGGGGTGAACAAAAGTAGTGTAACAGTAAGATTGACATACTTAAGAAGGAACTAAATAGAACAATACACTTGTTTTGATGCCTTTAAATACCGTTTCCAAGTTGATAGACACATTTGTAATTAATTTAGATATGGATGTCATGTAGTAAAAATTCAGCCTGGGCTAAATTCCTGGCTAGCAAGATCACTCTACTAATCTGATCCTCTGTGCACAGTAATCTAAAAGGATAGAGAAGGACAAGTAGGAGATGGATGAGGTAGAGCTAGTCTGTGAATAAGCTATCAACTAATGTGTCTTCCAAACTATTCAGCGGACAAAGACAGAAAATAAATTTCAACTTGTCTATATCATCACCATAGGTAACCTTCCATGGTACACAGACGTTTAAAGTAGTGCTTTATTGACTGGCTCTATCAAGTTTAATTACAAGCCACGAAAAGGCTGTCGAGAAAGTAGTCGTCCAGCTACCTGTTTCTGGAGGCGACAGGCCTCGGGTTGGGCTGCCAAGGCCATGAAGGCCAGGAGTCTCCGTAACTCATCTCTTTCACATGCATTCAGCAGGCGAAGGTAAAGCTGAGACGCCCGGATCGCATCCTTGACCTTCCCTCCGTCTGCACACACGGGTGATTAGGGAAAGAAAAATAACACAATGGTCTAGGCCCATCAAGTGGGACAGCCACTCTAAGCCAATGGCAAAATAAATATAATAAACATTCTGTGACCACGTGCCAATCCCATCTCCCAGTGCCTTTGTTATCCCAATATAATAGGAGTAAACCAATTTTGCTGTTGCCTCTTGTTGGGGTAAGTGTTACGAGAAGTTGGTAGTCTTCTCATTGTTCCCGTCCTGATATATGTGTATGTGTGTATATATATATATATTTTACATAGGCTACATGTTTAGTTCTGATGTTACCTGATAAAAACTTTATTCATAAAAACGCTTAGTTGCTTTCCCATTCATTCAATACTTTTTGGGTTCCTATGCCTATTGCTTACCACCCTACCCAAACAATATTAGCATTCAATAAAACAACATTCAAGTCTAACACTTTGCAATAGACTTGTATGGTCTCACCCAGCAGATCCAATATGGCCGTGTGGACATCATGGTAACTGCAGTTTAGTAGAGGCGCCCTCTCCTGGTCGCCATAGTACTTTGCTATTGTATCAAACAGCAGCCTCTTCTGTGGGGCCAGCAACACTGCCTTGCAGGCCTCAGAAGTAGAGAGGTCTTGCTGGCGAAGGTGCTCTCCTGCAGTCACAATCATCTGGTCTGGAAAGAGCTCCAGACAGTCAGCAGCCGCAGACAGCCACACATCCAGCCTGAGAGACAAACTATTTATTGAAGAAAGAATATCATTCACATAAACAATAATTTTACAGACCTCAAATGTTGCCATATGTCAAAGAATAAATCTAATTAAAACTTGTGCTTTAGTGATTCTTGAGCACTTACTGAAAGGTCACAAGGACTAAAAGAGTCTCGTACTGACAAACGTAACCATTAAACCCCAGCCTCACTGGCCACAAGCAAAGAATAAACCCATCACATTTGGGCAACAATAGTCTAAGGTATTCTCAGCACTGACTCGGGCAGGTTAAGCGTCTGGGACAGTTCTCGGTCCAGACAGGTGTTGGAGAAGACCAGGTCCTGCCGGGTAGAGGTCCTTGAGGTGCCAAAAAGGTGATGAGGCTTGGTCCTGGCTGGGGAGTTCAGGATACAGTCCAGAATGGGAAGATCTACTGCCTGCAGCAGCTGGAGCAGGGTCTGCTGCCGCCACACTTCCTGCACCACTAAACAGGGGATTCAACAGCAAAAAATATATCCTATTTGGGATGAATAAAGGCATATTTGATGAGTGATGTATTTTACAACTTACACAACATAAGTACTGAACTTTAAAATACCTAAACATAGTACAAAGCAGTGTGTATTTTTTTTCCGACCCTCACCAGCCTTAGAGACAAATGCCTGAGTAGTGGCTGAAGAGGAGAGTATTGAGGGCTCCAGGTTGATGGTCCTAAACAGCCTTTCAACCCTCCTGTCTGCTGGGCCCACTGCTATGGGATTAGAGATGGTTCTCAGCTCATTCATTCTGTGTAGAGAAAGCACAGGCCAAAAAGTTTACAAGCTAAAAAACACAGGCTCACCCCAGCCTTAAAAATCTGTGAAATAATCAAGTCAGAACGATGCTACCAAGTTGATCTTTTAGATTAAAATTAGGCACTTTAAGGAGAACCCCAACAATGTGCAAAAAATTCCCATTAGTTTCTGGTCTGACCTGGCCAGGCCTGGCCTGGCCTGTCCAGTGATATTTTAGGTGTGTATTTGTATTATAAATCCATTCGTGCAAACCTGGAACCTTTCCTCCTCTTTCCATCCAATTCCTCTGGCGATACGCTATGAGTGTTGTCATGATCTTTCTTAGTGGAGCCCGGCAATGCACTGCAGTCCAGAAACCGGTACAGGCTGCAACTGCTGTCCTCAAAAGTAGCGTCTTTGTCACGGCGGAAGAGCTTTGTTCCCACTGCCTCAAACACCTTGGCCTCCATAAGTGCCTAGCAAGTGGCGTAAGGAAACATGAAAGCAGGTTTCCCTTTCATACTGCTTTGAATACATACTTTAGTGTTTTACTGTTTCAAATATTGTCTTTGTAATTTGCGCTAGAGTGTAATATGCTACAAAATACACTTTAACACATTAGGGCACGCACAATAATATGTTAGGACAAACAAATAATCTGTTAATTTTTCAATGCAGGTGGTCAGTTACATTAAATGAAAAGTGTTATGGTTAACAGGTAATCTAACTAAAAAATTATGCTGCAAACAAAAGCAAGCACTTAGATGGCTTTCTATGTTGGGCATGGTTCTTAATTAGACAATAAAGGGCCAAGTGTGTTGTACTTGTAGTAACTACAGGTATACAATGCATTGCATACGAGGTATACAAATGTGCTTAAATTTCACACACATGGCTTGCTTATTTACACAATGAAGAGCAAACATGTTGTGTTACACACTCAGTAGCTTTACTATTAGCTAAATCTTTCTAGAGCCAAGTAGTTCTGAACCGAGGGCATCTCCGAATTTGTGTACTCCTTCAGAAATATACTTCTTTATGTCACTATTAAAAGGAGTAACTATGTTACTGTGGCTGTGGGCTTCTTGTCAGCTTGAACTAGCCAGGGCACTTTCCTCAAAGACTCGAACACTCCTACCTCAGTAACAAGATGTCCCACAAAATCCCAGATGGTCAGCAGTTTCTGAGATGCTGTAACCATGCATCTGACATCAGCAAACATTCTACAGTTTAAGTTCTATCCAACAGTTTTTACCATTCCAACAACAACTAAACCCCTTGTCCATGTCTATATGCTTTACAAGGGATATTGGGTTGCAGCTCCATTATTCATCGCTTTTATATTTGGCTTTCTGCAAAAATGTTACAAAAACAACTTACAATATCATTAAATTATCTCGATTTTGTCTAAAACTCTAACTTTTGCATGGTAATGGCAAGCCCCAAATTGAGATGCATCAGGTCACATAAGGATACGTATATGGAATAACATCTTTCGAAACCTACCTGACAGAGCCTAGCAGCTTTAAGACGGGACACCTCACTGGCGCAGAACACCACATTTTGCATCAGGTGACTCAGGACTGCATCTACTGCATCTGCACCTGTGAAGCACTCAGCATGGACGCGTAAGTGCTTGCGGCGCCGTCGCACCTCCACTTGTGCCTGAAGCGCCTGGATGATGTTCTGCCACAGATGGGTGGCACGGAAGGGCCCGGAGAATCCTGCAATAAATAGAAAAATAAATATGACGTTAGGGACACAAGGAAATATTGAGTTTAGAGTTGCAACTTAAAAGCATTTAAGTTATATTTAAATCTTAATATAAAGATCCAATAGGTTTTTTTTGGTCAATTACCCTACTGGAAAATCCAGCTTCCTTGAGCTGGTAGCCGGTTGACCAGGCATATACTGTACTTAAGATTTAATCATTTATAGTACCCATTGTTTTCTAGTGGGGGCTGGCTAGTTCCAACAGGCCAAAACTCTCTTTAATGACACACAACACAGCATAGTGCCACATGGATCGGTTTATCAGTGCGGTTGGCAGAACATCCCCAAGACAGTGCCAGTGACGTAACCAAACACCGACTGTTTTCAGAAACAACATACTCATTGTCCGTCGTATAGGTTTATCTGTCTTAACCAACAGGACGATAAAAAGGCAAATTGCAATACATTCCTACCAGGTTGGATGTTCTCACGAAGACTCCGTGTATGACTATTTAATCTTCTGAACCTGGGAGTCAAATCTACCGCCATCACGAATTTGACGTCAACTTTTTCTTCTTCGGTAAATACATATATGACTACTGGACAAATTTCTGCATTGCGCCATCTATCTGGCTAGCCGAGTACATACGTTGATGCAAATGGTTTTGCACCAGTGCCCTGAGTGCGAATTTTAAGAAACACTTTCACTTTGTATTCAGTTCAGTCATGAATACAATGTACTTGATGCATTTATGTAGTTTTAAGCTTATTGGGTAAGGTAACTGAGCAATATTAAACCTCCATCATAAGTGTAGTAAGCATTGTTTCTAATTACACTGAAATTATAGACATCAACCATATACTGTTCCCAGCTATGTTGTACACGCGCGCCCCTCTATTAAATTGTCTAGGAACCCGGGCTCGCTCTGGAGAAAAAACAAAGTTGACCCCCTCACGATTGTCCTCTTATAATTCGCACTCTGCCTACGCGTATTTTAAGTGGCACAAGACACTTTTTTCGGTGCGTAAGTAAACTTTCTAACTACTTACTTCTACATTTAAAAGTGGGTGTACCACCAGATATGCAAATTCAATTTAATAAAAAAATAGATTTTTTGAAGACAGCTTTCCGTGATTTTGCCAGAATCACATGCACGTGAAACCCTCAGTAGCGTCACATCCGTAAACAAAGACTCAACCAGGAATGTACCACTTATCTATAAATGCAATGCAACGTAACATCAAAACATTTAATGTATGATTGATATATCTACCTCGACAAACCAGTATATATATATATATATATGTATAAATACTATTTATTAATGTATCCTCTTTTTGTTAAACGCATTTGTTCAAAAGTGTGTATACTTAGTGGATAATTTGCAGCTATAAAGTCGAACACTACGTTCCCATGAATGGTTTAGTCCTGTTATTCTTCTGCAGCTTGCTGGAGTGGACACAGTGAAGTCAGACAGACAACAAGGACATTTAAACAAGAGCAGCGTCTCTGTGCATAACAACATCGACTTCTTCATAAATTATCGCCAACCTTAGCTAACGATAAACGTTGCTAAAGCAAGGCCGTGTACACAAGGGTTACCTATTTCGGTAATTGCCACAAGTCTCCACGAACGGAGATTTGAGCGAGGTAAAATTTTGTTTTAAACACCACTTTTAAGGTCGCATTCAGTGTTCCAATTTCCTGTTTTAATTTAGCACTTTGTCTTTGTAAACAAAACAAGAAGCCAACATAAACCGACGCTTGAATCTAGAAAGCATTTAGGATCTCACTCCTCCGTTTTGTAGGCTTGAAACAGAACGTTTCATGTTTCAACATTTACGACTTTGAATAGATCTTGTTTCAACAGTTTTATAGTCCACCATTAGGCTATAATATAGCCTACCCTTAGCCGATAACTATAGGCCTACATATTAGTTTTTAGTAATTTAGTAATAATTGATATTACTATGACGTGGCTATAGTTTTATAATTAGAATACTATTCTGTTAGCGTTACGTAATTTAAGTTATTTGACACTGGCAAAATAGTGATTTGATGTGTGCAAATAAGAATTGACCTGAATTGTTGTTGTTTTTTTCTTAATTTGATGCAACGATATCACGTGTACACATCTATGACGCGTGCCTGGATATTTATTAAGCCTTTGAACATCGTTGGAAGCCTTTTTAGGAGTGAGTGGCAGGGGTATTCAGCCAATAAGGAGTTTTCAATGCAGCCGTACAAACAGCCGTCGTTCTTTTCCATTCGTTAGTTTGGCCTATACGTTAGGGCTGAAATACGTATACAAATGATCATAAAACATAGCAAATTACAAATTGGGTGTTAAATACCACGACAACACAGCAGACTACCGTTGTGCTGGTTCCCGATTATCTACGTTTTCGTAAACGAATTAATTTATCCAATCCCTAGAAAGAAAAAAATATTCGGAATAATTCTAATAATAACTTATTCTAGCCTTCATTATATAGGCTGCAAGTGACCTCATCGGTATTATCGTACCCTAAAGGTCCTAAGCAGTGCATGGATGTGACAAGAAAATAACGGATCAAGTAACTGGATTTGATGACTGTTCCAAGCCCATTGTTAGATAATGTATTTTGTTGCCCAAGAGAACTTTGCCTGCCTAATTACAGTACAACATATCCCATTTGTAAAATTGGGAAATGGGCCATTTCTGGCTTAATGATTTAAGATGAAAACATACAGATTGTATTGCCCTGAGGATGAAATGCTTAATTTTTTAGAAGTATCTTGGGTTATCTAGATGTTTTTGGCAGCTATTTTGCATGTCATTGCTTTGAATTAGGCAACAGGAAGGTACGTTTCCATGGCCACTGAGGGGACAACAACTTCTTGGCTTTGCTTGGGGGGGGTTTGTTGTACTGTATTCCCTAGCAACAAAGGCAGGCAATGCAGCCAACTGACACTCAACACACACACACACACACACACACACACAATCACATGTCTTAACAGGTTACAAGTTTCCTTCCTTACAAGCTTCCTTGCCGAGTAGCCCTTACAACTCAATATCACCCCACCAGTTGAGCTGATATAATTTTTGGTTCGCCAAAACCTATGGTGCTATTTGTGTGCAGTGAATTTATTCATGAAAAGTATTCACAACTGAATCCCGTTGGGCTCATTCTGCAGATGTTACTTACATTTTTTTTCAGATTTTGCCTGTAATGTGCAGTTTTTGGGAGAATGTCATGTCACCAATGGTGTTTTTACACATGAGTGCAGTTAATTGTGCTCATTCATTACTGTGACTAGCAGTTGATTGTGCAATGAGTAGCACAATTGATTAACAAAGGCATGGAACAATGGCCCTGCGTTTCTTTCATTCTAAACGGATTACTGTTGATCTTCACCACATTCACAGTTCTTGACCAACAATGCCCCTGAATGATGAGAAACCCACCTCTTCGTCCAGTGGCGAGGACCAGGCTAGCGATGGGGAGTCTTCCTCAGGACGCTCCAACAGTGTGACTTCGGCTAGTGACCTAGACTATTCTCGTCAAAGCTTCACCAGTGATGGTTCCAGCAAGCAAACCTCACCTGCATGTGAGCAGCCTATTTATTCTTTGTCACTATCTTGCTTAAACCTACTCTATTCCCACGGCGCTTAGACAAACTTTTGTAGATGATGCCTATTCATATGTTGAAATAACTGCACTACAGCTTATAGTTTATAGTATATTTGGTCTTTAAAATCGTTTGAATATCATTGCAATTTCTATACTTGTGTCCCACAGCCAGCCCACCCAAACCTATAACATTTGATGAGGTCATGGCCTCTGCACGGGACCTGTCCAATCTGAGCCTCGCCCATGAGATTATTGTTAACCGCAACTTTCACGTGGAGCCACCGAACCTACCCCAGAACAGGTACCAATAAAAACAAAATTATATTGACGTAGATTTCATATGACTATTTCGGTGCACAGACCTTCTTTTGGCTTATTGTTGGTAAAGTCACTATAATGACCATGCTTTACTAACACAGCTTTAAAAGTTTCTGGACTCACTTCCTTTTGTGATTTATTTCCTACACACCTAAACGTTTGTACCTCTCATCTTTATTTCTTAGTGAAAAAAAACACATTGGATGATGCTGGCTTTAATAGCCTGCTGCTCTTGAACTGTTCAGTTCAGTTAAATTTATGGCAAATAATAGAAAGGTTATTACAATACATACACTAAAAGAGACAAATGAAATGCATATACTTTTTTTTATCTTAGGCGCATTCTGCTTTTGCAAGTACAACACAAGCGTTCAATCGAAATATCTGAATAAATGTAAAGAGCACCCCCTCCTGTCTAAAGAGGTTATCAATAAGATGCATTGAGATTTCCTAAAATATGAAACAAGTGTGTAAGAACTGTAATAGAAATATTCTGTGTGAGGTGATCATTTTAAATGTAGTTTGAGTTTGTCTTTAAAGAGTTTACCCATACAATGTTACAATAGGACGTATAAGGACATCTTGTTTTTCCCTCTTTACAATACATCTTATTTAACAGGAAAGGAACAATAATGTGTGCACTAGATGTGTAATAGTGTGTGCACTCTTGGCAATGTTGCCCAATTAACTGTGAATGAGTGCAATAATGAAAATTAACCTAATATAATTTCTTTTAGTTTAGAAAAGCGGGTCAGAGACATGGTGCACAAGGCATTCTGGGATTCCTTAGAGTCCGGGCTGAATGACAACCCCCCAGAATACGAACATGCCATCAAACTTCTGGAAGAAATAAGAGAGGTCAGGGCATGTATGAAATATTTTAATATCCCCCAGATTATGGACTTATACATTTGGAGTGTGTGAAAGCTATGTAAGCTTTCCATGAAATGTGCGCATACCAACGCAAATCAGAAGTTTGTTAATATAAGAGTCGTGGTGTTGCTTTTAATCAGTTATTTTAGAAGTTTGATCATGGACGCATTTTGATAATGCACCTTGGTTTAGATATCAAAGTGGCTCACCAGGAACCTGCAGGTTGCTTGTTAATTTCCCTGCACCAGTTATAGTTTATTAAAAGATGAACATGCATTCCTTTGTATGTTAATAAAACATAGGTTTTACATTTTTGACAGCATCATTGAAAGCACTTTCTGACGTTTTTAGTATTACTTTGTTGTTCAGTAAAGAGTCAGAGCTCAAAAAGCTCATGGCATTCTTATTTTTCCACATTTGAAATAAGAAATGGGGTTTTTAAAGGTGAGAGTTTCACATTAAAAATTCTTATTTATAGATTGCATTGAATTTAGACTTCTACAAGAATTTATTTACAATTTGAACAAGATAAAAACTTCTCTATGTGGATTTCAACAGCACACAAAGGATGATTTAAACAGGCTTAATACGTTTTTAATTGTTTTCAATTGTTCTATTTTACTGCACAGATATTGCTGTCCTTCCTGAATCCGGGAGCCAACCGAATGCGCATCCAGATTATGGAGGTGCTTGACATAGATCTAATTCGCCAGCAGGCAGACAAGGAAGTAGTGGACATCCATGGGCTGGCCTCCTATGTCATCACAGTCATGGGCAAGTTGTGTGCCCCGGTGAGGGATGAGGAAGTCAAGAAGCTCCAAGAAAGTCCTGACAATATTGTGATATTGTTCAAGTAAGTCTCCAGAGGACCAACTGTGTGGCATTGCCAAGTCCATATCAGGTTCTTGATAGATACAGATACAGGCTTTTTTTTAGCGTAGGACTGAAACAGATATTGTACTGTATCTAATTATATTGTAAAATATCTTTAATATCTAAGAGCTATATCAAATGCAGGCAAAACTGCCTCAAAAAACTGCCTGTTTGGCATCTGTAGACTGCTGATCCGTATGTAATGATGCAAATCAGACTGAAAACATGTCTTCCAATGTTTTTATTGTTATTTTGTGATAAGTAAACAGTTGCCTAGTAGATCTTTCCCCATGTGTGTAGGTAATTGTTCAAGGCAGTTGGGCAAAGGTCAAAAATGGTCTTTAATCTTGCTAATAACTGTCATGTTTTTCTTTCCATTAATGGCAAGAAAGGTCTCTGTGATTTTATCCCAAATTTTTATCCCTGAGTGAAACCAAGGTTTTTTTTTCTGCTGTGTGACAGGGAAATCTTCCGTGTGTTGGACCTGATGAAGATGGACGAAATCAACTGCACCATCCAGAGCCTGCGGCCCGAGTTGCAGAAGCAGTCTATAGAGTACGAGAGAGCCAAGTTCCAGAGCATCTTGGACAAAACACCCAGTGAGTAGAACGGTAGAATGGGAATTTACTGCTTGTATACAGAGAGTTTTTCAGTTGCTCAGAACTGTTACCATAATCAACCTCTTTGTTGAACAATCAAGTTGTCTGTCTATAAAAAAAGAGAAATAGTACTTTTGTAGACCCATTCATTTATGTTAACTGAAATTATTCTTTACCTTTAATAATTATTTATCTTATAACAATAATACCTAATGATACACGGACAGTATTAAAAGACAAAATTGTAGACTTACTGAACCTACTTTTCAAAAAATAAATAATTGGCAGTACTTTGAACGAGAAACACAAAAGACGACTGCTTGTGCAATTACTTTTGTAGTTTAAGCCTAAACTTAAAATATTTTGTGAGCTGTTTCTCACAGTTTCATAATAGCATCCTATCGGTAAACATTAGTATACAATTCTGACTGTATTATCACATTACAAATACAAGGATTATTAAATAGTGATGGGATATTATTTTGAATGCATCTTTTATTTAACTAGGAAAAGTCCCATTGAGATTAATATCTCTTTTCAAGGGAGCCCTAACCAAGAAATGCAGCATAGAGAACATTCACAAAACATAAAACAGATCTGAATGCTGCAAAACCGGCTAACTGACGCTCTGGAATGTTCCTGTCTGTAAAGAAGTGACTGAAACACATGGGCTTCTTTTTTTTTTCTTAGGTGCGTTGGACCATACTACTTCGTGGATGAGGTCGTGTTTTGAGGAGCTTATACTGTCCATGAACACAGGCCGGAGCACCAGCCAGGAGAAGGAGGTAAAGGCCCTTCCTGGACCCCTCCTGGTCCTCAACACTGGGTTCCTGCGCATCCTGGCCTGGGACTACAAGAGCCTGCTACCTGAGGTGTGTGTGGATGGGCTTTTCTTTATGATGGTGACCACATTCCGTTGTCTTGATTCTGAATGGTTGATTGATGTAAGCCTGTAAGACTTTTGTGTAACCATGATGCTACTGGTCTAGAGATTGTTTTAACAGTTTAGGCACTTTCTCTCTTCTTCTCCCTACTTATTTTTATTCCCGCTGCCTACTTTCCCTACTCACCTGCCGGCCTACCCATCCTGGTAGCACTTCTGAGAAATATATGTATTGAAGAGAGCGAGAAGCTCTGACCTACTTTTCCAGACTATCCAGCATAATCAACCTCATCGGACTCACTTGCTCACGTACAAGAGTTCATTTTAATAACTTAGCTAATGGATGAAAAAAACCAGTCTTTTTGACAGATCAGATTTACCTGGAAATTACTACGGTAATTAAAGTGAAAGCAATGGTTAATACATTTAAATAAATGGGCGTGTTTTCGAATTGAGGGGGGCGGGGCAACTCAGATTAAGGAATTTTTAATGAGGCAGAAGGAGAAGATGACATTTTTAGGATTTTAACAAGGTAATTTAACATATTTTGCAGAAAACACATAAGACATGATTTATACGTTTAAGCAGAATATTTCAAATGTTTTATTAAATGACTGGAGGGGGACTTTAAATATCATGCATATGTTGTCTTTCAGATTCAATACATCCAGTGTAATTATTTTACTTGTTGGCAGCACTAGTGTTAAATGTCTGAATTTTGAACCCTCCAGACCCTGATGACAGATGAGGTACGTCTTCGGGAGATTCATCGACAGCTTGAGCTGCTGCAGGTGGTTGCTGCGATTCTGCTTATTGTATATGACGCTATTGGAGAACCCATCCACGGCATACCTGTCCTGGCAGACAGGCTAAGGAAGATGACCAGTGTGTTGCTGGAAGGCATGCACAGCCCGTAGGTTTTGCTAACACACAGTCACACTAAGTTTCACAAGAACTTCAGAAGATATGCACACAGACTCACTATTAGCACATTGCGCTGTTCTTCCACAGACAAGACAAGACAATCAAGTAAATGTTGTCATTGAGGCTGTTCTCCCTCATTATGAACCCGAACAATGATTTTGTCCATGAATGGAACATCTGACTGTTTAATCACGACCTCTCCCATCTGGTCTTCTTGCAGAGACTTTAACATGTTGGACGGATTAGAAGGTGTTAGCGCACATATCTGCTGTGAACTCAACAAATCTCTGACTGAAAGGAACTACCCTGCTCTTCCCCCAGCACTGCAGGACACCCTCAGGGGCCAGATATGTAGCATCATCCAGGAAAGAGATCCCATCCGCACTCTCGTTGGTGAGCGTCTCTTTATAGGGCTGGGCGATATAACAATAACAATAATTATCTCTTGTGTGTACAAACTGTATGTAGTGTATTTACCACGAAAAATTGTAGTGTGACTTTAAATTATCTGTTGTGCAATTAGAAATTTGTATGTAGTAAGTAATGTAATATACTGTATAACATGTTGACCAAGTCTCTGAGTTAGGATGCACAGCAGCTTGTGTTGCTTCATAACCTGTCTGCTAAATGCTTATGCTTATCCTTCTTAAACCATGAGGTTATTTTAACCACTCCAGTTAATTACACACCAACAGCAAAATAAGAAAACCCATCAATGAAGGTTATCAGAAGCATCAAACGTGTTATTAATTATGGACACAGTCTTTACAGTTAATTTTGTTGCTCTTTTATTCTCCATGTCCATTTCCAACTTTCCACCAGAGGAGCGTGTTCAGCAGTACTTCATGGCGCTCCTCTCTGCCCAGACCTCCAACACCAAGCCTCTGCCGGTACCTGCCGGTCTGACTGCCATCAAGCCCGAGCTCACCAGGTTGGGAGCTAACTTTCTGGTCCTGGTAAACTACAACAAGCAAGTCTATTGGCCTTTCTACGTTGGCATTGTGAAGAGCCTAGTGATCAAACATGTGCAGACAGCAGAAACATCTTCTCTTCAGGACCCCTCCCACAACCTGGTCCACTCCAACTAGAACCAACCATTGCGTGTTTAGCCTCCCGAGTTTGACGCCACCATTAGAGAAGTGAAGTAGTCCAAGTACTAAAACCAGATAGAGAGATCTCCCCCTCTGGGTAAATGTATATTCATTTGGCTTTGATTGCATCTCCTACGTGCTGCTGAAGACAAAACGTTGTCGACATTACTTCTTTACCTATGCATTGGGACGTTTGACCAGAGAAGTGTCAGGGGAAATAAAACTCAATGACATGCTGAGTTGCAAGTTTTGATCTATCATCTGTGTATATTGCATGTCTGCTTTTGCTGTGTTTTGGTGAAATATTCGGCCAATTTTGTCAACCCACCTGTTTTAATATTCTGTGAATCTATTTCCATTGATGGAAGAGATCTTGTTTTCTTGTTCAAATAAAATGGCTGAACTGCATAAATACTTTTATACATATTTCATAGACTTTGTTACAAAGAAGGACAAAGCTTATATATTTATATAATCATGTCGGCCATTTCATAATTGAAAAATATACACATGCTTTTTCTGGAACATAAATAAAGTACATTTTCTTTAATGTTACTTTTAAGGTGAACAGACCGAAAACCCAGTAGCTACTATTGCATTTTTGCCATTGGCCTATGGATCAGAGTTGGCACATTTAATGTAGATATACTGTTTGTTGAAATAGGTCATTATGCCACCGCTCCTGCTTTAGCTGTGTATGTCCTGCTTTTATGTGTTTTGCCAGCTACAGATTACCTTGTTTTGTATTTTCTGTGCAATAAGTGCAAGTCGTATTTTGAGGAGAATGTTAGAAATAGTTTGGGCACAACATTGTTTTGGGGGGGATCAAAAGTTCCATGATGTGTTCTGTTGGTTTTTGTGTGTATGCACGTTCTTTATAAAAGTAGTTTTTACAGTACTTTAAGCAGAACATTATTGTCATTTCAATGGCTTTAATTAAATTGCTTGCTTTGATACAGTCTCTGTACTTGTATTTACCTTATACTGTCACCCTGAAATGTTCAATTGTAACCGTTTTTTTTTTGTCGGCCCCCCCCCCCCCCCCCCTCATGGTTTCTTTAATGAAAAGCAAGGTGCTTGAATGGATTTTTGTCTGTTGTTGTTATGGGCTTAAAAAGGAAAGAAAACCATGGATGGTATTCTGAAATATTACTTGAATAACTAATAAAGAGTTTGTCTTCCTGTCATTGTAATTGCTGCCTCATATATTTGAAACCATGTTTATCTATTGGATACAAAAAGTGGCATTGCATGTCATTTGAATAAGGTAGTGGTTGCATACTGTATATACCCCTGGTAAATAAACAAAAAATTACATCTTTAAAAAATCATGAAATTGGCATATTTTCATGGGGGAAAGAACACAAGTATGGTTAAAGTACCAGTAAAAATTTTGGACACATCTTCCCATTCCCTTTTTTGCAGGTACTTTATATAATCATAATAGTGCTGTTTATGTAATGTGTGATAATGTATCACACATAACATAACAGCCTGTGTGTTTGTTGTTTATTAGTTACGTGTCTTAGTGTGCGAACAAAAATATATATAGAGAGAGAGGCAATATTATTTGCAGACGCATATAAGTGCTAGGCCTATTAAACCTAAAGACAGCTTAGATTAAACATTATCCATATCACGCATGGCTTTTATTTTATTTATGGTTGGTTGTTCTGATTATGCCAGGGGCTAAAGAATGCAACCCGACACTTTGTGAACCCCGTGGTGGGAGGGAGACCCGTTTCTAGGCAACGCGTGTCTATGGCGAGCACTGCAGTAAGTGATTGAGTGTGGGTTGGGACGGTAACCTCTCTTGCCACGACTTTACCAGATAAGTTGATGCATCGTTAAATTGTAAAAATAAACGCTAACTATCTTTATTTCCAATCACAGTCAGACGATTCTAAGTGTAGATTCTTAAAATAACTGGATTAATATAACCTTTGTGGCTAGTCAGCCAACTAGCTAACCAGCGAAAGTTGTCTGAACCTGTCAGTGTCTACTTGTCTAGACAAAATCCTGTGCATGTAGTTAGCTAATTTTCACAGTTGGGTGATGAGCACACGATCTATGACAGCTAGATCCCAGGGGAGGACCGCGAATCAGCCTCTCTCCCAGAGCTTGGCAGTGAACGAGGTTAACCAAAACCGGTACCGCAGCAGTCACAGAATCATCAGGCCCCCGTCCCTTCACCTCTTAACCCAGTTTATGGTTGAGGAAAAGACAGGTAGGTTGTGATTAGCAAAATTTTATTTTATAATTTCAATATTCATTATATTTAATAGAGCATAATAGAAGGCCATTACAGCAGTTGTTAGATTTCAAAACACTGCGTCACTTTGCAAATTAGATGGAAATTAACAAATGATGAGGAAAATATTTTATTGTCATCATCATATACATCATACAAGTTGAGAATGTTAAAGAAGAGAGACCAGTCCCTCCGGCTTTGGAGGAATTGAAAACCATCCCCTCCTCCCTGGAGGACCTCTGCCACCAGCTGTACACAAGGATTCAGGAGAAACCAGCTCTCCACTGCACTCTCTTGGAAGACCAGCATACATTGGTGAACCACATATAATCCACCCACACCTAACATGGTCTACAAAATAAATGTATTTCCCACGGGGGCTGACTGACTATACTAAACATCTATGCACAGTTGTACTAAAAGCTTTGTCCAGAGTGTCTGCCAAATGCTACGTAATATATACTATTTTGATTTCCATAGTTAGCTGTGATGTCGTCTGAGCTGGGATTGATCTGGCAGGACCTGAAGGGGTACATGTACGACCCCTTTTTGACTCAGACAGAGAACCGCCAGCTACAAAGTGGGACGGTAGCGGAGGTTTTGCGTCTCTCCCAGCAGCTCTTCCTCAGCTACCTTCACCTACTGGACACGCTGCGGAGACGCGCCGTCTTCAGTGACCAGGCCAACCGTAGCCGCCTGGCCGCACAGATGGCCTTGGACTGTACCAACTGGTGAGTCGTCTAAGGTGTCTGCGTTATTCAGTTTAGACGACAAAAACTGAAACACTAGATGGGTCTTTCAAATTTGAAAATTGTCTTCATTGTGGATGAAGAAGAAAATCTGCAGAGGTCGTGCAAACCATTATTTTAAGGAATTTTTTATGACATACATTTTTTGTTGGCAGTTTGAACATCCACTCAATAAGACGCAATGTTGCATCGGTTATCAAGGCCACACGGAGGAAAGAGCTGACTGGTGAGAGGTGCAGTGACCCAGACGCACTGAAGGAGGAGCAGCAGGAAGAACAGTCCAGGCCTCAGCCGAAAGTTGACATCGGCCTGCATCAGGCTAGGGCTAGGAGCCTGAAGAGCGGAGTCCCCAGGCACAGCAAGGACATAGAGAAGGACATAAAATATGTGAGAGGGACAGAGAGAGAGAGAGAGAGGGAGAGAGAGAGAGACAGAGAGAAAGAGTGTGTGCATATTTGAATGTGGATGTGAGGATGAGGATAAGTCAACAGAGTGAGAAAGAGTTTAAAAAAAATCATAATATTTGTCATATATACCCGATAAAACTTTACTTAAAGAAGATGTCTGTTAGTGTGTATGCTTGAAGACATGAATTAAGTAAGCGCAATTTGTCTTGTTCTGCAATCTGCAGATGACAGAGAAGATGGGAGATTTGGATCTAGAGCTAGCATACGACCTAATGCCCTGTCACCTGGAGGTGATCACCAACAGCGGAGACGCACACTCAGACAGTACGACTCAAATGTATTTCTCTATCTGAAAATGAATAGTAAACATTCTATCTTGAATGCTCTCTCACATACTTGCATGCTTACAATACTATAATGTGTGTGTGTGTGTGTGTGTGTGTGTGTGTGTGTGTGTGTGTGTGTGTGTGTGTGTGTGTGTGTGTGTGTGTGTGTGTGTGTGTGTGTGTGTGTGTGTGTGTGTGTGTGTGTGTGTGTGTGTGTGTGTGTGTGTGTGTGTGTGTGTTTAAGGTACAGCTCTTGCCGGCCTACCTTCTATAATATTGTCATTGTCAATATCCGAGGGTTCGCCAAGATGGGACTGTTGTTACACAAGACTCAAGGTACGAGTGGTAATTTCAATTCTATATTATTCAACAGTTACAGCCTCAGCCTGACTCATGGACATGTCATGTGCCTGCTGCACAGGGATGTAGGTCCATGCCAGACTTACGGAGAGACACTCTCTTTGATGAGCTGGAGATGGATCCACTGTCTCCCAGACCCCCATCTCCTCTAGTGCGGCTGGATTTAGGATCACAGTCCAAACACAACAAACCCCTAGAACCTGCTGAGGACCTACGCAGGTGTGTGTGTTTGCTCAGTGGGCAATTACTATCTATCTTTATGCATGAACATCCAAATCCATATCTATGGAAAGGCTTGATTTAGTTTTTGTGTGTGTTGCTTGCGTGTGTGTGTGTGTGTGTGTGTGTGTGTGTGTGTGTGTGTGTGTGTGTGTGTGTGTGTGTGTGTGTAAGGCTATTACAGGACAAAGTGTCTGAGGCTGTTACAGACCCCGATGAGGCAGACCTTCCTGCACTTATCAAAGCCCTGCCTTGGAGAGGGCCCTCTAAAATGCAGCAGCTCCCAGAAGCACTGCAGGTACACACATGCAAGCATGCACACACACATCATGGTGAGACTCTGAACCCCTAGTCCAACACATCTGTGCTTTTCTTATGACCTAGGTAGAGCATGTACTGCATCAGGCTAGGGCTACATGTGCACACATTTTACACGATCTGTCACATTACTCAAACTTTTTGACTCAAAGAACAAACCCCCACTGTCTGACCTGACTATAGAGTCTAGAGGAGAAACAAGAGAGGAGGGCCAGGAAGCGGTTGTCCATTCAGCAGCCAACGCACCCACAGGGAGCCTTGGTGAATGTGCCAGTCTCCCTGCCCTGCTCCGAACCCCAGCTCCAGACCCTGGTACAGGACCAGATCCCCCAGGGTACAAATGGTTTTGCTGATTGCTCATTGTTATATTTGCTTCAATACTTTTGAAGCACTTTTATTTTTATAAGGGAGCTAGAAATGAAAAATGTAACCTGGTTTAATTAGTTTTATTTTGGCGGACACAGACACCCAAAACCAGTTTCAGGGCTCCGTGGCCATGACTGCAGCAGCAAGAATATCTGACAGACTAGTAGCAAACACCATCAACATCCATGAATATCCCCCTGTCTACAATGACCTCACTAAAGAGGTGTGTGGGTATATGTGTATGTGTGTGTGTTGCCTGATGGAGAGATGTAAGGAATAAGGATATATCAAAAAGAGCGGAAGAAAATGCAGCTGAATTATGAAGTTTAAAAAGATGTTTTACGTCAGAGATAGTCACACTTCCATCACTTTCAATCCCATCTCCCTCGTTCCCCATCTCTCTCTCCTATAAACAGCTTGAGATTGACTCTGTCCAATGGCTGGACCACAACTTGTTTATAGGAGAGGATATTAAGGAGGTCTTCAAGGAGCTCTCCAAAAGTGTCTCCACACAGTACCTCAACTTTGACGAGGTAAGAAATGTGTGGCTTATACCACTTAAGAGTCTCCTCGATGTGTACAACTTTATCTGAACCACACGTCTTTTGACTTCTGAGTTTGACTTGTGCTGTGCTCTAGGATCGAATATTTGAGCCAGTAATGCTAACCAAGACCAGATTCAACCCAAAGAAAAAGAACCTGGAGAAGCTCATCAACCCAGAGTTGAAGAGACCAAATGCGTCTAGCGTGTCCCACAGGTTCTCTTACAACATTTAAGCTGAGATGAATATAGTAGTCATTATATGTGTGCCATCTTCGCTTGTTGGTCTTTATTTAATCGTTTCCCTCTTGCCACTCAAATACTGTGTGTGTGTGTGTGTGTGTGTGTGTGTGTTTATATGTGTGTTTATGTTTATGAACCTGTGTCCATACAGGAAGCGATTAGAGATTCCAGCTGACCATAAGAAGCCGCGTGACCCGAGCTCACGGGCCTACACCGCCTGGCTCCAGTGGCGGAAGTCCAACCTCTCTCAAGATGACTACCTCCGATACATCTCAAACCAGGTTGGTGTGATGGGTGCATGCACTTCCCTTATTGTGTTTGTATGTTAAAGTGTGTCTACAAACCTCAAGCTGTAAAATATACACTAGATAAAGACAAATACTTTATAATTCGGGATGATTCCAGCTGTCCTTCCCTGTGGGTTGTCAGGATTCTACCAACACTCATTGTGTAATATGTATTTCCATATATTTAGTTTTGACTCTACATTGGATAATATTTTTTGCTTTAAATAATATCTTTAAATCCTGAGCAGTTTTCATGTGCATGTTATAAGGATTCAGACTACCTGGGGGTGGTCTTCCACCTGTACAACAGCAGTGACAATGATGACGAGGAGGATGAGAAACAGAAGGTGCTTCACCTTCAACTAGTGGAAAGGACAAGGTATGATGTTAATGTACTGTCTTCATTTCTGTCTCTTTTGTCAGGTCTCTCCTTTTACTGTTGGTTTGGACTTTTAAATTTCCTCTCTGCTTTAGAGACATACAGTATTACCAGCTGTTTTGCCCTTTGTGATGATACTAATAACATATTTCCAGTTCTTTTCAAATTCAGCAAAACACTTTTGTAACAACTTTTTCAAAGTTAGAGCCTAATGTAAATATTTGCTTGTATGTTTGCTACCTTAGATGTCAAAGGGAGAAGATTGAGGCTTTAAAGAGGAAAAAGCAGGAGTATGTCACAGGATTATGGAACGTCAATACTGTTCTGCTAGGGGGACTGTGGAAAGAACCTGCGCTAGAAGGTTAAAATGTTTTATTGTAGTGTATGTTCAGCTGTCTACTTAATGCTTGAAATCATTTATTCACATTCATATTTATAAGATTTATATTTATAAGATTTTACTTGGCTATCCCATTGATTTTAGCCCATCTAACGTAACCTTGCTGACATATAAAAGCATGATTTTCCTCTCTTATTTTCCCCGGATTAAAAACAAAAATTTTGCTTCGAAGTAAAGCAAAAGTGCATTTTAAAAGAATGTTGTATGTTAACTGTTTTGTTGATACATGATGCTATTTTGTTGTTTGTTTTTCCAGAAGAGGAAACTAATCCAGATAAACAGATTACACCAGCTTCTGAACAGGTGAAAAATACTTTTGTTAATTAATAGTGTAATTCTAGGATGAGAGAGATTTGCATATCATTAGCCTATTTGAAGGTAGGCTGTTTTAAATGTTTGTGTTGCCTTCTACAAGTAAAATTGTCCTTGAATCGTCTCTTGAATTTATTTCTATCTTATACCCTTTAAATTACCCCTTGTTTTGGTATTTTCTTGAAACACAATTAGCTGTCTGTTTGATATTCGTTTTATTACATAATTCACCATCAATAGATATGTTATAGATGAGCTCCTCTTAAAACTATTTGTTAAAGTGGGTTTAATGAATATGTTTCCTCCGAATACAGTTATTTTTTGTGGTTTTTTTTTATCTCCTCAGCCATTTTTCAGGACAAAAGTGGTAAAGGTTTAACTGTAGCCTCAAAGCATTTTAGAACTTATTTCCGTCTCAAGCATACATCATTCAGCTACAACCACAACATTTTCCTTTTGTGTAACACAAAGCAATTTTAAATTTTTCAGCTGTTTCCCTGGAAGTTTTGACTACAGGGGCAGACAAAATTGTTTAGTGAAAATTTTACTTCTATGGTATAATTTAGAACAGCAATTAGGCTAAATTATTTACCCATGGACATTGCCCTATGGTCTATGTAATCACTATCAATTTAATGATTATATGTTAAAGCAAATGTTTCACCTTCTCAAAATACTCTTACTCGCAACTGTCTCAGAAATTAAAATATAAAATATTGTTCATTACACTTCTATTCTAATCCACCAATGTTTTGGCTGTATCAACAATGAGAGCTGAGTCTCTCAAACCCGTCTTAGTTCTTTAAAAAACTGTAGTTGTGTTCATGCTCAAATAGCAGTGGGGCTTTAACCAATCAATGAATGTCCCCAACAGGCCAAGAAGCCTGCCGTATGGAGTGGGAAAGAAGGAGAGGGGCCCTTGGATGTGGATCGGCTGCAGAGGAGTAGACTGGAGAGGATTTGGAATGTCCTCTGTCTCCCCGATGCCCACAGATTGGACATGGCCATCAAATATAGCTCCCATGCTTACAGGAACCAGTTGGAAGAGGTGGTACACATAACTTCTTGACATTTAAACCAACAAATGTAATAATTCATTTTAAGCACTTTTCTCAAGACTCAAGAACAAATTGGTTGCCAATTAATTACACAGAACGAACCAAACACAACACTCAGTCTGAGTGGTACCACAGCAGCCCATTTGCACCAGACTTGCTCACCCAACATATTGCGACAGACTTGCTCACACACATAGGTGTCCTATGTGACCGACTCCAGTTGAATTGGCAGTGACTGATCAGGGCACTGTTAGGAGGATGGAGCATGTTTTTTGATGGTGGGGGGAAACCGGCGTACCCAGAGGAAACCCACACAAACACAGGGAGAACACGCAAACTCCACACAGAAAGGTCCTTGGGTCAGAGGGGGTTTGAAACCAGGACCTTTTGCTGTGAGGCAACAGTGCTAACCACTGAGCCACCGTGCTGTAGGGATAATAAGCGAAACATGTAATGTGTCTGCAGGCTACAGCAGCTTGGGAGTGCGCTGCCCGTCTTATCCAGCAAAGGGAGATGCTGCTGGCTCGCTTTGAGTTGTTTGAGAAGGATGCCTCTGACCCCGACAGGTTCTTTCAGCACGGTACAAAGTAGAGAATTACTTCACTGACAATACAAACCCAATTTTTATTTGCCTCACTCTTGTATTGTACACTAATTTCTCCATGAATTGCCACAGGCTACAACGGCACATCCCTTACCAGGATGGTTGAGTCAAGAAAGAGGATTGAACTGGAATCTCGTATATCCGCTCTGGAGAAGAAGTTGTCTGAGATTCTCAGTCACATCGCCCACAACTTCCATGATACAGTTACATATAAAGTAATGAATAATAAATTATTTTCTAAAACCCAAAGACTCTTAAAGCAGGCAGAATATCTGTAACACCAAACTAATTATTTACCCCAAATGAGCACTGCAATTGCAAAATGTAAAAATACACAAGCTACAGTGTTTCATCAATTATGCCATAATCCAAAATGTAAAACTAAAACTAAATAAATAAATGTATTAAAATTAAAATAAATTACACTATGCATTGCCCTCCAATTTACCAATATGTTGCCTTCTCCACAGGGTCGGCCATATGGCCAGAAGATGCGATGCGACCGTGTCGAAATGCTCTACTGGCTTCAGCAGCAGAGGCGGGTCCAGTCTCTGGAAAGGGTGGTGGTGGAGAACAGGGGCTCCCTTCCCATCAGACTCCCTTCCCTTGTGGCAAACCTCAGAGAGTACCCTGGCAGCGGTACCCACCCAACCCCTCAGGGAGTACCCTGGCAGCGGCACCCACCCAACCCCTCGGGGAAACAGCCCTGCAGTCAGTCAGAGTTCTGTTCACCTTCCCCATCTTACCGATACTAACGAACTCTGTGTATCTAGTCTAAGTCTGCTTAAGTCTGGTGCAACATACTTTTAAATTACTGAATCATTACTCAATACAATGACTTCAGACCTCGATAATCAAAAAGACAATTTTATTTAATTTATGATTGAGATATACATTTTCTATATTGCTATGAGCAAAACCAGGCTAAATAAAGAACAATGATTTTAAGGTTGTGCTGCATACTACTCATTTACTATCCGAAGCATAAGTAAAAATGCTTTTTAGCTTCTAACATGTTTTCCACTCAATCATACACACCCCATCATCAAAATAAAGTGCAAAATAGCGTTACATTACTCTAGACTTCATAACACAAAACCCCATATCAGGAAAGTTGACAGAAGTTTTTAAATGTTATGTTTTTTTTTTTTTTCTTGTTTCCCCAATTTGTGAATACATAGATAGGCCTTGGAAATGGAGTGGCACGCAATTAGACCTGAGATGTAAAAGATAAAGTGAGAAGGATTTAACAAACAAGAGATAAGACAAAGAAAGTATGCTAACAAAAGGGTTTATTCTTATTCTTATTCTGGATCAAGCAAGTATCCATACCTGCAGCAAGGATCGATGAAGGCCTACATATCTGACTCTGTTGGGACAATGAAGGAACACACAAAACACATAAAAAACGTTATTTTTTTTATATTGATATATCTACTGTATTATGTTTGTACTTAACATTTACATTACATGTAAAATGTTAGAGATGAAGCAAAGTTAATTGCCTAGAGGGACAAAACAAAAATGAAACTGAATGTGT
The DNA here is from genome assembly GCA_026901105.3 of Galaxias olidus. Taxonomy (NCBI): domain Eukaryota; kingdom Metazoa; phylum Chordata; class Actinopteri; order Galaxiiformes; family Galaxiidae; genus Galaxias; species Galaxias olidus. Next base: position 473,438 of record JAPMUY010008315.1, on the reverse strand, counting down.
GTGTGTGTGTGTGTGTGTGAGAGAGAGAGAGAGAGAGAGAGAGAGAGAGAGAGAGAGAGAAAGAATGGGAGGCATTAAGTAATTTCCTCACCCCAGGTGTAAGATTTGGGTTTGCCCATGTGGGTCACTTTACAGGTGTATTCGTCCCGATTTTGAGGAGTGAAATTCACGCTCCTGGTGAGGTGGAACTGCCAGCCTTGCTCGAATGCCAGGTCTGTTTGCTTGGCATTAGGAATTTCTACGTCATTCTTCAAAATCTCGATTTTGATGTCGGGAGGGTGGAAGCCACTCACGTGGCAGATCAAGATGTTGTCCTTCCCAAGCTCACCAGGGTTCCGACTGTACACTTGGACCTTAGGAGGAGCTAAATAAAACAATAAAGAAATATTTCAGCTCAGAGGTAGTTCCCCAAAAATAATACACCTGGACCTTGGGGGGAGCTAAAATCATTGGGAATTGACACTTTAAACAAATGATTGATTTTAGTCTTACATTGTTCCGTATTTCTCAAAAATTCCAAATAGTGTTTATTCAGTATCCAAATTTATAAACAAAGAGTAGTGAAAACTAGGGCTCGGTTCTTTGTCTGCATGTAGTATCCAGGATTGGGTTACACTAACCGTCGTATCTAACACAACAATTTGTATTAAATTATTGACAATAATATTGTCCAGTTTAAAATTATCAGTGTGTCAATTATTGAATAAAGCAACATTTTAGCCCAATAAATATAAATAGTAAAGAAAACAAAAGCATTTCAAGAAGGACGTGATAGTAACTAGTACTTACATTCCTTAGCCAATAAAGTGCTAAAGGCACACAAAAATGCAAAATAGCCGAGCGATTTCATTATTCCTTGTCCAAAACAATTGGTTGAAAGCAACCAGGTCAATATTCTCAGAAAGCTGCTAACTTTCCTTGTACGAGCTCCAGTGAAAACGAAAGTAAACGTACGTTCTTAAATGTGAAACAAGTAACCACGCCTCTACGAGGTGAACCACCAATGGAAAAATAGTAAATAGTTGCTATGCAAACTCTCAACTGCTATGTTGTACCATTCGTTCTTCGTGTGAAGTTTACTCTTGGCCTATTTTGTTCCTACTAAGTGTTCATTTTGTTTCAGACTTAATCAAATCTGTATTACATTTTTCTAAAACTAAAACAAGACCAAAATTCAGCATAAAGAAATATCTTCCTTTTTCTTTGATTAAAATTGGAGACAAAAAACAAACAAAAACTAACTGACTAATGGAAAGGATTTCCCCTGAATCTCCACTCACAAAAGAATATTGTTAGACAGAATAGAAACGTATCCATTCAGGTGGCAAAAGAAAACAAATAAAATATAAAAGTTTGTATTTAATATGGTGGTAAACAAAAACTAAACTTAACAACAACAAAAATTGGAAGAAAACTTTAAAAGTACAAAAACAATATGTTGCCTATTTTAGTCAGTAGTGGCTTCATGAGTTTAATATTGGCTACGCTCAATTGTTTTACGGTGAAGTACTGTAAAATTCAAATAAATAGTATTTTAGCAATAAGAATGTATATAACAATTTAATTATAGTTACATGGAGTTACTGTAAAAATAGACACATGTAGTTTCTACAACTAATGCAGCAAATATGAAACACTGCAACACAGCAAAAAACTATATTTGAAATAAAGGTACTGTTTTACACCATATTATTTTATGCTGAAACCTTGTACATCAGTGTTTCTACCTGGATGCTTTATCTTGAAGCTGTTACCTGTGCCAGAGTTGTGGCACAATTGGAAATTGGTTAGAATTTGCTTAGTCAGAGATTTTTTGCAGACATTTAAAAACGCTGCCTAAATAAAAAGCAAAACTGTCTCCCGGCCAGGATTTACATGTGGGGCCAAAATGGGTTCTAGATTGGCTGTTTAATGGGTCCCAAATTGGGTTTGTCTGTTGGTTAGAGCACCCACATAATGTTTGCCCAAATGGCTCCCTAGTGGGTTTCAACCAGGCTAGTAATCCCAGCTAAACTGCCTATTTTGAGCATGTGTAACTTTTACCCAAGTGACTGTCGCGTCCCGCAGTTCTGAGAGACGACAGGACTAAAGGTATAAGCAATAGCAAGCTTTAATCAATAAAGTAATCAATACAAAAATAATAAAGAAGAATACGATGAAATCAAAAGAAAACAAAGGGTGGCAACACCACGCTACACCAGTCTGCTGTCCTACCCACACACACACACACACAAACCCAGTCTATCGAATGCCGCCACCTGGGAGGGGTCTGTTCTCGTTTTATACAGTGGTAGAATACAAGATCATATGTCAACTGGATGGAGAGAAATCATTGGTTTAGACGTTAGACCCTCCTTCGTTGATGCGCAGGCTCAGTCCTAAGCCTCTGGGCACGTCTCTGCCATTGTTGTAGTCGTATCAAATACAGGCGTGCGCTGTAAGAGAGGGGAAAAGTCTACCGAGATCGTAACAATGACCATTGACAGACCTTTAACAGATTATAATGTGTAGGATTGTCCTTTTAATACACAGCACATAATATATGTAATTAAGTGGTCTAATACACAGCATAAAATACATGTAACTAAATGGTTAAATCTTAACATGACCCACCCAGTTTACCCACGTGGGTGTGTCTGTGTGTGGTTCAGTTGGTTAAACCAAGTGAGTTTCACATGATATGTCTGTATTGAACAATTGCCCACTTAACACAAAGCCCAGGCAAATTCTACTGGGCCCATATTTGTATGTTGGCTGGGATGCCTTTCGATGTTTGCGTCAATGCTGTTGTATAGAGGCCAAACAGATTACTGTGTTGTTGTAACTGTGTAGGTTTAAAAGAGTAGAGAAGTGGCTAATAAAATATAAAAGTACAACATTTTACAAAAAATGAGTATGCAGTAAGTTAATGGTATAGTAGGCTTTGTGAAATTTGAGTATGGAAAAGGTTTCCGGAAGACATGCTATATTTGGGGAAATGTTGAGTACCCAAGAGAGGTAATCAGACTATGCTTCCCGCCCCAAAATGCAACTTGACAACTTCCTTCTGGCTTTGACAGAATTTAAAAAATGCTGCTACATAAAAATAGATGCCTATAACTGGTCCAAATGAAGAATGTGTGAAGCAATGAATATGTAGACCCTTTATCCACAGCTCCTCTAACTTGTTTGCATTTTTCGTTTGGTTGCTGTATTTTTTGTGAAATTGAAATCTCAATACTTCTCTTTTCACAGGAGAGCATAATAAAACCTCATATGGCCTGACTGGCCTGAAATTAAGTCCAATAAATAAGACATTTGATTCAGGGTGATTTATTCAAAAGAAATCATTACAAGGTTCAAAGTAACCGGAAAGTAAAGACTCCTCAAAAAAATTATGTATTTTCTTTATGCACATTTTTACCCAGATGAATTATTAAGGAGTAGGCTAATGCAAAATGAAAATATTCAGATTAGGACTACAATGACTCAAATTATACTTCCACAATTTAAAAAAGAGAAAAATGTATATTTAAGTGGTTAAAGTGATTTAAATGAAAAGTCAATATGTTTATTTACACAAATGCTAATGGTGATAATCGAAAGAAAACTCAACATATACAAGACTTGAGGATAACATGGTGACTGCATTCATGGTACTCTTACAATATACAGCTTTAGAGTAAAATGTGTGTTTTGATTCCATGCATAAAATTTTATTACTTAATTAATTAATAAATTACCAAATTAAATCACCAGAGAGCCAAGAAATAACAGTTGAGTTCAGCCATGTCATTGTAGTTGGAAATGGAGGAGGTATGAAAACTATGGAATGCAGAAGCACACTTGCTGAAAAGTAGAAGACACACAAAATCCATTTCAAAAATTGGAAATGTATGCAGCAAACAATAGACCATATAATTTCATTATAACAATCCATACATCTAGGTGAATTGGTGACCAAAGCCACACTTCTGCCTGCTGATAAATTACAAAATCAGTAATACATATGCTTTTATCAACTCAGTTGTTAACCTATATTTCTCATTAAGGAACATAAACTGCAACACTCACCAGAAACTCTCACTCTGGAAAAGTTACATGTCAGACTCTGTAAAAGCAATAAATATAAGTCTATTGTATTATATTAGTCTTAAAGTATTATAAAGTTATTGTTTCTGTCTGAATCCCGTTACTGTCTGTTGAAACAACTTTTCAAAATGTGTGTAGTGTGCAATATTTAAAATAATAATCCCTTATTAGCATGCGAGTGAGGGATCTTTGTGAAAGTGAACTACCTCATATCCAACATCAAACATGAATAAGAATACATGATTAGGTAATACATCATGAGTATATCTGTATGCTATATGGTATAAGATGTTAATTAGGCCTACTTACGTATGCTTTAAATTTAAATTACTTATGAAAATACTTGTAAATGCAGTGTAGATAGTCATTGGTCTTAGACTGTATACAGTAAACCTAGAACACAACTTACCCCAGGTGTAAGATTTGGGTTTGCCCATGTGGGTCACTTTACAGGTGTATTCGTCCCGATTTTGAGGAGTGAAATTCACGCTCCTGGTGAGGTGGAACTGCCAGCCTTGCTCGAATGCCAGGTCTGTTTGCTTGGCATTAGGAATTTCTACGTCATTCTTCAAAATCTCGATTTTGATGTCGGGAGGGTGGAAGCCACTCACATGGCAGATCAAGATGTTGTCCTTCCCCAGCTCACCAGGGTTGCGACTGTACACCTGGACCTTGGGGGGAGCTAAATAAAAAGATAAAATAGGTAATATTCCAGTTTAGAGCTAGTTCCCCAAAAATTATTTCAAGTATTTTGTAAATGCATTTTATACAAATAGCCCATCATCACCTAAAACCTATAATTAATGGTTAATGTGTAGTTAGACTAAAGGGACTTTCAGGCAGCGGTAATGGTGTTCTAAACGTTGATAATGACTGGTAGTGCTAAATCGAAACTTAATCCTTGAGGGGAATTCCAGTGGCGCACTACTAAACCCGTTTATTTGACGACGATTACTTTGTATGCAGCTATGTTCCATGGTTCAGCTCTAACTTAATTTTTTTAATATAAAATGTTAAATACGCGCAACGCAGTAGGCCTATGGGTTGGCCAATAACCTACACAGTTTAGAATAGTTTATCGCAGTCATGATGTCCCCGCGCTCCGGCATTAGAGAGAGAAAAAAACACAGCCAATAGTTTTGTATATTAGGCCTAAATGTCACATGTATAGGCTATACTCACATTCTTTTCCGTCCGCAGCATAGCAAAAGATAAGACAGAATACGAAAATTGAAATAAATGAATTCATTGTAGAGACTGGGTTACTTTGTTTTTCACTACGATTCTATTCAGACAGCTCCTCTTGTTGTCTCAACACGGCAATACAACTGAAAGTACGAGGCGCATGTTATCTGCACTCGAACCCCCTTTCTTAATTTCCTAGTAGCCAATCACAACTGTGGATTACTGTTGTCAGGTTGCAGGTGGCTTTCTATGTTCATGACTTTACCTGTGTGCAATAAATAATATATTGCTCATCAGGAAACAGACATTAGTTTTTCACAACATGAGTCACTTGTAGGCCTACATTTTCATTAATCGTGTTAACGCTAAAATGACTTGTTTAGTCAACTGTTTAATTGTTTGCCGTGACAGTGACCACATTGCATCTTTTTGTAAACACAATTTCACAAAGGGAATTATTTATGTATTTATTTTTAACCTCATTATTTACTGTCAAAATTTGAGTTCAAAGATAATCCCACATGGATCACGCATAAATAAATAGGCCTACTTCCTAATAGGTTTAGATAGCCTATATCTTTTTGGAATGAGAAATAAATTGCACACTATATCTATATATATTTAAAAATACCTACAAACAACATATAGCCTAAATACCTGCAAATAACATAAAATACTATGTGACAAATTTTTTATTTCTACCATATACACAAAAAGGGGACAGACTGCTTGAGTGTAACTTTCAGCGACAAATGTAAACCTGGGGCGCGTTCAATCTCAAAACGGTGTGCACAGTTTTGCTACGGTTTCCTGGTTGACAGACATGTTTCCTCCTTGGCACAACTGCCTTTGAGGTATGTTCTCTGGTTTGGTCGGTGTGCTAGAGTGTTACCCAATCAGCAGCGACCTGATTTTAAATGCAGCCGAATTAAAAATGCAGTGTGCACAATGGATCCTACTAGTCCTTTTTAAATGCAGCTAATGCGGTGTGTTATATGAAACAATTTAAGATATTAGAAGACAAGTTTGTGTAAGAATTGTAGTTGCAACGCTTGCATAAGACAACAGGGTGTTCAATGTGCCACCGTTTCCATTAAAATAAACGTTTTGCTACGTTTTGTCGGGACTGAACACAGCCCTGGTCTCTTTTCCAGCAGTGCCTTGTTAAAAATATATAAATTACAACTTGTAAAAAAAAAAGTTAAACAGAAACAAACTGCTCTAGTTTAAATTCCTGTTTAATCTTGTTCCAGTTATCCATGGCATAAAAACTGGAAGCTGATTTACCAAGTTATGTTTTCACTTTGGGGCTTTCAAAGGTGATATAGTCCTGTGAGCATGTCTGGATGTGTGATTTAATAATGAAGTAAGAGACAATGTTTTTCTCAGCGCCGTTCAAAATCAGGTCACTCCTGATTGGGTAATCCGCAGCGCGCCGTTTCACACCGTTTCGAGGACACATGTCGTTCAACCAGGAAACCGTAGCAAAACGGTGCACACCCTTTTGAGATTGAACGTGCCCCCGTTGTCATAGGCCTACGTTACTTACAAGCTTAACTGAAACCTCAGTAGATCTACTAGTGACGTACATTTACCCGGAAACAGCTGTTGAAAATACGTTACCACGGCCATTCCAGACAAGCGAGCAGCTAAGCAGATACTCTTGTAATAACAATTTTCCAAATACAATCCCCTACTTTTATTACGATAAGAAGATGAGCACTGAAAAATTATATCCTAGATCTTCTATTGAAGACGATTTCAACTATGGCACCAACGTTGCCACCGCTAGCGTGCAGATTCGAATGGGTAAGAGACTCACTCAGTCGACGTTCGCTAGTAGTAGCTAACGTAAGATAGCTCAATATAGCTAACATTGTTTGCCAAACAAGGTAGAGACACCGTGGGTTGGGGATCAACTGCCATCAATATACTGCCTAGCTAAAGTTATTTTTTTCTCTTTCAGATTTTCTACGAAAGGTGTATACAATTCTCTCTCTTCAGATCATCCTGACCACGGCGACATCTGCTTTGTTTATGTTTTGTGATACCATCAAGGACTTTGTTCATGCAAGGTATTGGCTGCCAGTCACATTTACATATCAGTGCCCGTTACACTAATGATTGGTGAGTAGACTGTTGCTACTTAATCCTAAAATAAGGCTAGCCACTGTATAACTTTGTCCTCTGTACCTGTCAGTCCTGCAGTTGTGTTGGTCTCTGCAATCGGCTCTCTGGTTCTTCTCCTGGCTTTGGCTGTCTACAGACATCAGCACCCGGTCAACCTATACCTGCTATTTACATTTGTAAGTATCTTTGAAGTCTTTAAAGAAATCACATAGCCTATATGTCAAAGTTGAGGACCAATTACTAGGAATTGTTACTTCTTATTACTTCTACTTATTCGTGTTGTTAATTTGGCTGAAACATTTAAATTTAGGCTATCCTAAACAACATAAACACAGGACAAGACTGAATAGAAATAGTCAATAGTAAAAGGAAGAGATAACTTTACAATAGTATCAATATGGAATGCAGCAACTCTAGTGTAACTGTTTGTATGTCCCCAACTACCCAGCGCGAGCAACAAGTAACTGGGAGTTCATCATCATCATCATCTTCATCCGCTTTGTCCGGGGTCAGGTCGCGGAGGTAGCAGTTCCAGCAGGGCATCCCAAACTTCCCTTTCCCGGGCCACATTAACCAGCTCTGACTGGGGGATTCCAAGGCGTTCCCAGGCCAGTGTGGAGATATAATCCCTCCACCTGGTCCTAGGTCTGCCCCGCGGCCTCCGCCCAGCTGGACTTGCCTGGAACACCTCCCTAGGGAGGCGGCCAGGTGGCATCCTTACTAGATGCCCGAACCACCTCAACTGGCTCATTTCTACGCAAAGAAGCAGCGGCTCTACTCCGAGTCCCTCACGAATGGCTGAACTTCTCACCCTATCCCTAAGGGAGGTGCCAGCCACCCTCCGGAGGAAACTCATTTCCGCCACTCGTAGCCGCGATCTCGTTCTCTCGGTCATGACCCACCCTTCATGACCATAGGTGAGAGTAGGAACGAAGATAGACCGGTAGATTGAGAGCTTTGCCTTCTGGCTCAGCTCTCTCTTCGTCACAACGGTGCGATAAAGCGACTGCAACACCGCACCCGCTGCTCCACCTCCGGCCCATCTCTCGTTCCATTTTCCCCTCACTCGAGAACAAGACCCCGAGATACTTGTACTCCTTCACTTGGGGTAAAGACTCATTCCCTACTTGGAGTAGACAATCCATCGGTTTCCTACTGAGAACCATGGCCTCAGATTTGGAGGTGCTGATCCTCATCCCAGCCGCTTCACACTCGGCTGCGAACCGATCCAATGAGTGCTGCAGGTCGCAGACCGATGATGCCATCAGGACCACATCATCTGCAAAAAGCAGTGACGCAATCCTCTGCCCACCAACCCGCAGCCCCCCTCCCCGCGGCTACACCGTGAGATCCTGTCCATGAATACCACAAACAGGATAGGTGACAAAGCGCAGCCTTGGAGGAGGCCAACCCTCACCGGAAACGAGTCCGACTTACTGCCGAAGACCCGGACACAGCTCTCGCTTTGGGAGTACAGAGATTGGATGGCCATAAGTAGAGACCCCCTCACCCCATACTCTCGCAGCACCTCCCACAGTATCTCCCGGGGAACCCGATCATACGCCTTCTCCAAATCCACAAAACACGTGTAGACCAGATTGGCATACTCCCAGGCCCCCTCAAAGATCCTCGCGAGGGTAAAAAGCTGGTCCGTTGTTCCACGACCAGGCTGGAAACCGCATTGTTCCTCCTCAATCCAAGGTTCGACTATCGGTCAAACCCTCCTTTCCAGCACCCTGGAGTATACTTTCCCGGGGAGGCAGAGTAATGTGATGCCTCTGTAGTTGGCACACACTCTCCGGGAGTTATGTAGTGTTAAAATCCTAATACTTAAAAGTAATCATGTTTGTTCCTCTTACAGACTTTGTTGGAGGCGGTTTCTGTGGCAACAGCTTGTAAGTAATTGTATTCACTCAAAAGCTATCTCCAAGTCCTTGTAGAAGGAACTGAGTACGCCTGTCTGTTGTTAATACCGACCTTACCTTTCAGTCATGTACATCGTCATGAGGGTTAACTCTATTTTTCACTTCCTTTTTCAGTGACTTTTTATGAGTACGCCATTGTGTTCCAAGCTTTTATCCTTACTTGTGCCGTGTTTGTTGGACTGACCGCCTACACTTTTCAGTCCAAGAGAGACTTCAGCAAACTGGGTGCAGGGTAAATGCCTTGTATTTCCAAAGAGTTTTTTCATATGCCATGTTTGATGATCCTTTATTTTATTATTTTATCCAATTATAGGTCTCACACTGACACACCTTTGTATGTTTTGTTCTGTGTCTTAGATTGTTTGCCTGCCTTTGGATTTTGATCATTGCGAGTTTCATGAGGGTGAGTTCAATGTCGATTTAGTCACAAATATAAATCCAGATATTCTGTCACTGGAGATTAAATGATCAGTCGTTATATTCTTACCATGTAATAGTAGCAAAAACCGTTACTAAGGTTTCCCACTTTATTAATGTTCTTCAACCGATTTAAAGTTTGGTATGATGTTTTTCCTTATTTCTGGAGATTTACTGATATAATAATAGTTTGTAGTAATCGTAATAGTTTGACAGAAAACTGTATGCTGCTTTAGCATGAGTCAAAAACACTCCGAAATAGTTTCACAACAGTTTCATATCATGTTTTGACTGCTTTATTTGAAGACAAGTGGCCTATCAATGATGTAAACATTTACAGTTATAATCCAACTCATTTATTGAATTGCTCTTCCTTAGTTCTTCTTCAACAATGACACCACAGAGCTGGTTTTTGCCGGGGCCGGTGCTCTGGTCTTCTGTGGCTTCATCATCTATGACACCCATCTCCTGATGCACCAACTGTCCCCAGAGGAGCATGTGTTGGCCTCTATCAACCTTTACCTGGACATCGTTAACCTCTTCCTCCACATTCTCAGAGTCCTAGACTCCATGAAAAAGAATTAAGTCTGCCCCTCTCAAAGGAAGAATTTTTTTGGTTAGACTGCGAAACAGAAATTCATATTCATAGTATGTTGATTGTCATATTATCCATAATCTTAATGTTAACATAATAATAGCACAGAGTACTGCCTCTGTCAGCATCAAACTACCAATCTAGCTGTATGATTCATGATAATTAAAGCTTTGACTTTAGCCTAAATCCAAGCATTCAGAGGCCAATTAACTCTTCTTTTTTTGTGATATTTTGTGGAACATAAAATATTTGTAATATTGCGGTTTAGGCATAGAGTGGTAACCAAACAAGCATGGTATTGGTGGAAGAATGTGGGCACCGCTATGTTAAACCGACAGTGCTGTACAATATGGGATTGTGGATTATTTAAATATTACCTCTATACTTTTCTCTTTTTTTTTAAAAGTGATTTTGACCATGTGTTTGCTATATTGAAATGTGCAAAAGCAACTGTACAAAAGATAATTTCACTGTGAAGATTCCTTACTCTCGGACCACCTCCTATATAGATACACTGGGGTGCTGAAACAAAACAAGTGCCGTGTGATTGTCATCTTCACTAAGATTTAAAGTATCTTTGACAGAAGGGGTTAGTTCTCTGGTCTGACACTAATGCCTATCTTTAGTATTTATTTCGGGATGGTTAGATGTGTTTGTGTAAAAGATACCTTGTAGGTGTTCATGAACTGATTACCGAATTAGCCACTTACCTTTCACAAATGTTTTGAATAAACGGTTAATGAAAGGCCAAGCTCAACAAAGCGAATAATTAAAAACTTTGTGAATTGCAGGAACTTCTTTTTAACAGTATTCTTGCAAACTATACATTCCTTTTGAAAAATATTCCCCTTACATCATCTAATCTAAAGCATTGTGTGGTATAATGTTTTCCATAAGCTTAAACATTAAACTAAAGTTAGGAGAAGTACTTAGTTTTGCCTTTAGGACATTTTGATGTAAATGAAAAACCTGTTTGGTATTGAAAAAATATGGCAAAAACCTTTCTGTTATCGGACCTATTTACAGTTAATTGTTATAAGCATGTGTTCTTTGACCAAAAGTACAATTTGTGATTTTGTATTTGATTGTCGATATATTCTAAATGTAAATGCAAAAAAACAGAGAACTTCTTGGATCAGATAACAACATACAAGTGTGTATGTAGAAGTGTCAATAACATAAGAGGTTATTAGTATAATTCATAGTAAGTATTTTGATGAATATTACTCAATTATTAATTTATTAACAAGACCGCAGGTGAAGTACAATTATTGTGATGTAAACTATTATATTATTATTATAGCTGCACATTGATCTTTAAATGGAATGTACATTTTACACTGAAGTTCCTCTTAATTAAACTTAAAGTTGTATTGACAAGTACACATGCATTTAATTATTTCTTGGCACAAATCACAAATGTCTTTGCTTGGTTAAAATAATTGGCTGAGGATCAGCCACATATTTATATTACCAATACCTATAATATTCTCCTCACTCCAGTGGATAGCTGCAATGGGGTTGAACTAGGCTTATGAATCCTGTCAACATTCCTAACAACCATGTATATTTCGTATGGTTTGTAATTTGTGCATTACATGTATGGAACAAATCGGGTTGGGCTGGGATGATACTTTTTTCATAGGCTGCATAAACAGAATATGGTGGTTCAAATATTCCCTATTATAAAACAAGTTCAAATGAATAAATAGTTCAGTCAGATGAGTTTAAGAGCCGTAACTCCTTAATTAAATCTGGAGGTTGACTGAGCTCTTTCTTCAAGGAGGCTGGGATGTTGAGGTTTTTGTAGTCCTTATCCTTCACCAACTGTCTGATCAACATCAAGCAGCTTTCTTGCAAAGAGTACACTAGGGAAGAGAACGAAAATAATGTTGAACACGGAAAGACACGATCGTACGGAGTCCCGGAGGTGACATGATCGCGCGTACGACTTATAACGCGCATTATAATAAATATAAATATAATAATTTATATCATATAAATACAATAATTTAGTCTCTTAATATCAATTGTAATACAAGCAAGGGTGTTAAGCTTACCAGGCATAGTTATCAAGACATTTATATCGTTGGGGGAACCATCTTCATCATATTCTGTTGCTGTAGGCATATAAACTTCTTGCCGATTCCCTAAAAGCTTTGCTCCATTTAGGTTGGTTCTGAAAACCCAGGGATGAGCTGATGAGAGGGAAAATAATGAAGACAAGTACTTACAGGCTATACTATAGAGCATACAGCATACTATACAGCGAAGTAAACTACCAAACATAACGAGCCCGCTGCAGGCTAGAACTTACTGATGTAGGTAGTCATGCCGGATACTTCTCCAGGTCGTATAGCTCCATAAGAAACTGGCTCCCCTCTAAAATCCAGCCACCACAACTCTGCTGGTTTTCTAGTCAAATTAACAAATGTTACACAGGTTGGTTGATCTGAATGAATAGATTTAAGACCATAATTAAAGGTTACTTCCTGGTCATCCATAAACAACGGCGAGATGTCCGACTACCACGAAGATGGAGTTGTCAATTAGGTCTCAAGAGGGCGACGTTGTTTGGTAATCTGGATGTTCCCATTTTTATCCACAAATGTTTAAACCCAATATAAACATGTTTCCAATCTACAGGTTAATGCTTCGTCTACATTCCAGCCATCCACGAAGATTATTACACAATTTCCTCAAACACAGACATTTTTATGTGGCTGGATGGTACCGGATTAACAATAAAATACAATTATTAACCATCCTAATACTTTTAAAACAGCCTCATTGGCTCCAAGTCTATTAAAAATATTGCTGGACAGATCAGTTGGCGTGTTCACATACAGATAGACAAAAACAGTTGGTACCAAATGTATGTAATTTAGTTTTTAAAAATAACTTTATAATTAACATTATATCCCATGTCTGTTGGTCACAATTTAACTTGAGCTTTAGCAAAACAACGCATTTAAGTAGACATTTGGTCAACAAAAAACAAAAAATATATATATTGAGTTAACGCTGAAGTAAGATGATGCTGGTTTAGGAATGGCCCAATGAGCTTTTATTCAGTTGCGCCAGGATTTTCTGATTTCAATTTGACATTCTCTATGTTCAGCCTGCTGAATCCCGTTTGTAAACGTTTGTGCTGGGTGTTGTCTATTCATAGATATTTTAGACCACAGCCATTCCAAATCTCTACCATTCCATTGTCATCCTCTGACTCACCCATTCACTCACTCTATCGCAAGTAAACATATATAGTTGAAGGTATAATTATTTAAGACTTAAGACTTACAGTAACTCCTGTATCATTAGCAACGATAAATGCTCAGCCACAAACACACCCTTTGCCATTCACACTGTCTTAACAGGGGGATCAGAGGAGTTTGTTTTCAACCAACATTTTTATAATTCTGCTGCTGAACAATATGTGTCATATTGTTCCAGAACACAGCAGGAGGATCTGTTGATTTTGCCACTTTGGCCTGAAGCAGCAGACCTCCTGGTTTTCTCCACAGTCTTCAGTGCACAGCATTTCTCCATAGCATTCAGCCTAATCAGCAAAGGCAAAGCCAGTCTCTAAAATGTGTCAAAACTGTGGGTTAGGATGGTCTCAAGTACAAAAATGGGCATACACGTCCAAATTTTGTAATAGCAGAGGTGGATGGGTAGTGGTACTACAGGATAAGATAAATTTAGGCGTTGCAAATGTTTTCTTTTTGTTTCTAAAAAGTCCTGGACTGCCGTGAGCTAGGATTGGTAGCTGTAGTTTTCCGGTCGGGTTGTCCGGTACTGGTACTCTTTGGCTAGATAGAGTCATAGAAAAAGAAAGGTGAAGAGACAACCTTTAACTCAAGGTTCAATGGTGGGAGAGCTACAATGTTAAGATAGCTCATTGCCCAAAGCTATATAGAAAGTTTTGTGCCAGACATCAAGTTCTGCTCATTCTATTTTCATGGATGAAAGATTTGAGGAAACTTGCTTCTAGATTCAACTTGTAATTTGGTGTGTCAGCTGTCCTATTTGTCACCGGTCAAGTTGCCAAGACACATGAACCTGTGTCTTTTCCACTCACTCTATTTCCATAAATGTGGGATTTTCTCTGTATTCTGCTCCTTTTCATTACAGGAGTAGACACTTTGTTTTTCCAATGATGGATTACTCCTCCTCCTGTCTTTTACTGGAGCCACAATACAAAATAACCAGGTCCTCTGACTGCACCCTCGCATCAAAAAGAAGGCAAGACAAAAACAAACCGTATATCTGGCACTGGAACCCAGTAATAGTATTTTAAATGGCTGTCTAGTTGGCTTATTCATAAAGCTTAAGCCAAACCCACCAGACCACAAAATGATAGCATGTTGTTCTGAAGATAACTAGGTAAGGCACAGCACAATATCTTGATAGCATTTCTTTACATGCCATGCCATTTATTTTTTCTGTTTAGTACAGCTGTTATCCCCTCTTGTCCTAATCACACTGTAGATGGTGTTATTAGTTGTAATACAATACAAATGACACAGACTCTGAGGAGCCAGTAGTCAAGGGTATGAAACGTGAAAGCCTGGTGAGTTCCCAAAGGAAGGAAACAAGTTGTGTACAAGTTTACACTCAATAGTATAGCCAAGTGTAGTACAGCAGTGTAGAGTGGAGCAGTGCAGAATCAAGTAGACTATGAGAAGGAACCGTTGCCTTGAGTAGTGAGTGGAGATTTTAAGAAAGGAAATATAAAGTAAAGCATTGTAGGAAGGTTGAGTAGGCAAAGCAAGTCCTAATACAGCAGAGTGCAAGAGGGCAGAATGAAATGTAAAAGGGTACAATATAATACAATTCAATTTCATGTGCATCCTCTGGGGTTTCTTAGTAACAGCAACTCCATCAGGTGAGGCAAACTGAGACCATATATTTTGAGTCCCCCTCTATGCACAGACTAGATAGGAAGGCTCTGACAACACTGCCCTTCTATGGGATGACAAGGTGAAGAAAAAAAGGAAGGAAAAGCACACATTTGACAGACTCGAGAGGACTACCGCTGCTCCTGGCCGTTGCCTTGGTCACCGCCAACATTCCATTTTTGCCAGCACATATTTGGGATTCCGCAGTCTGTTTTGTTATTGTTTTATTCCGGCTTGAAGAGTGACCCGAGAAGGCCAGGGGACTCTGCCACACATGGGGAAGAAGGGCTGAGAGGAGGGTCTAGTTTACGTGCCTTGCAGTAGTAAAAATAATCACTCGCCCTGGGCTGTTTATTTTGACCTGTCTTCCCTGCCCAATGTGTGTGTGTGTGTGTGTGTGTGTGTGTGTGTGTGTGGGTTTCAAGTTATGTGTGCCTTTGTGTTAGTGTATGTCTGTGTAGGTTTGTGTCTGGTTATATTTGTGTGTGGCTTGTGTGAATGTTCACGTCCCACACAAACATGGCTGATTGGGCAGCTCTAGAGTCAAGCTGGGGTTAATTGTAGTTAACCTGAGCAATCAGACCCCATGTGTGTCTCTCTCTCTCTGTGTGTGTGTGTGTGTGTGTGTGTGTGTGTGTGTGTGAGTTCAGGGATTTCACCTCTGGGTTTCCTCACACACAGTGTGACATTCCAGCACACATCTTAACTCTATCAAAGAGGTCTAGACATCTTAATCACCACACATCTCTCGTGCGCTCTCTCTCTCTCTCTCTCTCTCTCCCTCTCTCTCTCCCTCTCTCTCCCTCTCTCTCTCTATCTCTCTTTGACTCTGACTGTCCTGCAAACTATTTTCTCAGTGCATTCTGACACAAGACACGCAGTCAGGATTTACGATGTCTTAGTAAGAGCACACAAGAACATGAGAGAATAGAATGATCCGCTCATTACTAACAGCAAGTGGTTTCAAACCTGCTGCTTTATAGAGCTACCATCTCAAACTCCCCAAATCCTCCTCTATTTCCCAGGTCCTCTGCAAGTCCCAAGGAGCTTTAGTTAAACAGGTCTTGCAATTCAATACTGTGCACGGTCTGTAGGTAATTCATTTTGCATGCATGCGTATTGCATTTTCACTTTACACACTAGCCGGGATACAAGGCTTTCTATAGGCCTATAGTTTGTGCATGTTTGGTTGTTGATCATCTTGCATCGTCAGTATTGCCTTGTTTGTGTCAAATTCACACAGATTAATATACACACACAGACACACAGACACACATACACACACAGAGACACTAATATGATATGACATGCCAGATTACTTGCATAAAGCTGTGTACAGCATGTTGATCAACACAACTAGTTACTTGTTGATGATATTTTTGAGATTTCAGTTGTACCATTGCCCATTCAGTGTGACACCGGCAAAATGTCATGTCAGGGGTGGGATGTAGAGGGATAATGCTTCCTGCTGTGCTGTAATCCCCAGTGACTTTCCCTAATATCCTAACATTGCCTTCTTCCCGTAGATAGCCATCTCCTCCTTGGAAATGTGGTGACAGTCGCAGCAGTAACCATAACCATTTGCAGGCATCCAAGGGAAAGTGCCATTCCCTTTTTATCTTCTGAGTCTTATGGTGACCAAAAGGTGTATGGCAGTCTTCTGGTGCTTTATACAGGAGTACTATTGGTTACTGTTTAAAAAGTTTTGATTCAGCCTATGGGAATATCATGATCAAAGAAATCTTAGATGTATGAAAACACTTGACCTACTGTATAATGTATGCTCCCAAACTGCTATTAAACCTAAATGTACAAATGTACAAACTTTCAAAATAAATCACAAAACACGTTTCATGACTTATATGTATAAATGTACAATGCATAACTTTACACTTTTTTTTTTACATTTTTAAATTCCCTGTTTCTTTTGGTTGCAAGAATTTAATTTCACAATTTCAACACTCACCTATCACCTGATACTGATGTACAGAGTGCAGAATGATTATTCTGGCATACTTTTGTACAGAACTGCTTCCTAACTTTTCACAACCTAAAATAGCACTTAAAATCATTTATTTTAATAATACATTACAATACATGGAAAAAAGAAACATATGATATATTAGACAGTTCATGATCTGCGCTATAAATGTTACAAAAAAATATCAAAACAAGTACTAGGTCTTAAAGAGATAAAGTAGCATTTGTCTAGTTTTTCTTTATCATAAACTACAGATAAAATGTCTAAACAAAAAGTGGTTCCTAGAAAAATGTGGTTAACTTTAATGTAGAAGTGAGCTGAAACAAACCTACAGGGTGACCAGCTTAATCAGATGCCCAGTGACAGACTCGGCAAAAAAAAGAGTGGAAACTATTCAATTATACGTACTAGTAAAACGTACAGATATATGTGCTCTTCCTCTATGGTTTTAGCTTCCCATTTACCTCATACTTTATTGCATTGAATAGAAGACACGCCATTGTTTTTCAACACTGTTTTTTTTTTGGGGTGATATTGAAAAGATGCTTAGGCTTTCTTTGGCATTCAATCTCAACATTTCAAACTTACTCTACACTGCTTTCGTTACGAAATAGAACATATGTGAGCAACCATGCCTTTGAGACACCGTTCAAAGAAGGATTCCTGCTTTAAAAGGGGCAAGACAAGAAGATCACTTTCAGGGTGGGGTGTACACTACAGCAGTCCCGGTGAGTCACTTCCATAGTAATCTCTCCTCACAAATGTTCCCATATACCACCATAGAAACTTCATATACACAAATAAGAAAACCCAGGTAAAATAAAAGGTGAAAGCCAAGCCAAAGGGGCAGCTTACAGATAGACAGACAAAGACTAAAGACTTATTCCGCCACTGAATAATAACACAGACGTGACTCATACCCCTCAGGTATTCAGAGCAGGTGTGGCTTGTTTACGCTCATAGAGAGACAACCCTTCTGATTTCCACCAAACACTAAACCAAACCACATCCAGAAGAAAATAGCTATTTGAAGGTTGGGCCAGATACAAAAGAGCTGTAATAAAGACAAAGCAACTGAAGGAAAAAGCTAAAGTTTACATCATTCCAATATTTAGAACGCTTTAGAGGGTTAGATTAAACTTACCATGCACTTATATACCTTCTACACAAGCGTTTTGGATTCAAATAATATCTAAATATGTTTTGCCCAGATCTGATGGTGTGTTTTGTTTTGCAAGTGACCAAATACTTGACATCTGGGAGGTAGGGCATAGGCGGTAATAAGGTGGAATAGGTAGCTAGTCAGAGCAGTGGGCACTCCAGTGGGCAAAACAGATAATTTGATAGTGCAGAGGAGAGACTGAGACAATGATGAACTCATTTCAAATATATCTAAAAAGGTGTGATCGAACATGCACTTAAATAACCTCTAACCCGTAACAATCGGCATCCACTGATTGAACAAAAAATATTCTGTGTATTTTAAACATATATTGTGTGCTGTTAAGTAGAGTCTGGTCGGGAGGGACCATGTGTGTATGTGTTGGTCGTTGAAACGGTCAGTGTCTTATTCTTCACACCACATAGTTAGTGTCTGATGGACGGTTGGCGTCTACTCCTCCATCCTTGGCCTCTTTAACAGAAGAGGCAGGCTGCTTGTGTTTTGGGCCCGAGAGACGATGGCCATTAGGGGTAGCCCCTCTAAACCCTACAGTAAGGGAGGAGAGAGACAGGGAGACACATTATATAACAAAGAAAGAAAGAAAGAAAGAAAGAAAGAAAGAAAGAAAGAAAGACAGAAAGAAAAAAGAAAGAAAGAAAGTAAGAAAGCAATGAACGAGTAGGAGGGTGGTCCTCAAACGAAGAGAGATTGTCAGAGAGAGAATGTCAAGAGACAGATGGAGAGAGAGAGAGAACCCCTCGGGGTGTGAGCAGAACTCAACACTCGTCATGTTTTCCTATTGTTCCCCAATCCTTTGTTAGGCCTTCTGGAGGCAAATTAAACCACTAATGAGGCATAACCAAAACAAGAACAAACAAGTCGGGCATTTATTTCCTGAGAGGAGATGAATGATGCTTAAACCTGACTACGCACTTATAAAATATGCATTTTTTCATGTTATTTATTTATTCTTTGGGGATATATAGGAAAGAGGGAAATGCAATGAGTCTAGGTTTTCAATTTATTGCAGCTACAAGACCCATTGCAAATGGTATATGCATGTGTGCATGTGTGTGTGTGTGTGTGTGTGTGTGTGTGTGTGTGAGTCTCAGGCCTCTGCGCCACCAACCAAGCATTGCATTACTTAATGAAGGCCTCTCCCATGAACCAAAAGCAAGTGACTGGGATATATTGTTACACTGGATTACATACTCTCATTAACATCCAGCTGGCTAGTAGCAGCCAACGCTTGGGAAAGCAGCTTCTAAAATACTACATGGATAACAGGGAGTCGGCTTTGTGGCGTTATCGGGTTTCCCAAGTCACTCACTCTTATTGCAGTGGCGTCCGTGCCAGCCGTCCTTGCACTGGCATTTGTTGGGCTCCACACATGTTCCGTGGATCCCGCAGTTGGGCTCACAGACAGCTGCAAACACACACCAAAAACAGGCACACATATATGACTTACTGCATGCAAGCATAACCAATCATTTTCTTTCATATTGTGATTGAAACAACATTCGTAAACGATCATGTAGGTGTTGAGTAAAATTCAGGCTGATGTTCTTACCCTTGGAGCACAAATCCCCATGGAATCCTTTGCTGCATTTGCATTTGTTCCTTCCTGTGCATTTCCCTCCATTTCTGCAGGGTTGACGACATTTACCTGTGGAGAAAAGAAAAATACCTTATTATTGTTGTTGCAAAGACTAAGGTATATTTCAAATACATATGGCATGTGTAGCACTCTTGGGCAATTTTCATGCGGGAGACGCATTGACCTATAAGCCTTATTACTATTCCAGAAAATATAAAAACAAGAGCAAAATATCTAGTCACATTTCTTTTTTAAAGGATTTAGGATCAGTATTTTTGAAATCCATGAGGGCCTTTGACTTACATGAAGCTAACACGCATGTGTTTCTAGTCAAACTTTTTGAAACAAATTGTAAAACATAATAATTAAAAAACAGCCCAAATCTAGACGAGTCAGGACACAGTGGAAATAAGGTTTAACATAAAAAATGCTTCTTAACTATTTCTTTAAGACATAAATGGCAAGCAATCATTGAATTATAGTCTAGCAGTAGTGAAGATTAGCTGCTTTGAGTGGCAGAGTACTATTGTGGCTGAGTATATTTTTTTAGTTCGCTATTGCCGTGCGAAAATGCCATCCATTTCTGGCGTGGAGATGAATGACCCCAATACGATGAGGGCCACACACCTCAAATCCCGGCTCAGTTTTGTTAAAATGATATCAATGACAAAAACACACAGTAGCAAACACATTGTCCAAATTGTCATCGTGTTGATTTTTTTTATTATTGTCGGGTTGAAAAGCAGTCTGTAATAAAACGTCATAAAATCCTTCCGTACCCACTTTGCAGGGTCATTGGGTCAAACAACCAATTACATCACTAGTGTCTCAAGGGGCTGGGCGCTGACAGTGGAAAAAAAAAAGGTAGACTAAGAAAATGACGGTGGTGTTAAAAGGAAATGTGACACCTCTCAAAAACAGACCCTAGCGCGAGTGGATTGATCTGAGAGATTCCCTTCCCTCCCTGTATGTTTGATCAACACCTCCTGGTTTTCAACAGCTGCCTTGGTTCTTCAATGTAGCAATGAAATTCATATCCGTGGAAAGAGACAAAATGGTTTAGAGATTTCCATATAAAGGCAAAGATTGTAAAAAAAATTCCTACATTCACCACAAAAGGAGCTTATCTTAAAAGCACATAAAAGCTCATACTTATTAAAAAAAAAGTGTGATTTAACTTAACATAAAGTGGCTTTAAGTGATAATGTAGCATACCAAGGTTTTATTTTTATCTAAGTTCGTTGTATTATTATGTTTTTAATGGGTGCCTTTACACAGCAGAGCTAGCCTATGAACACAGAGCAGGATGACTCAGAGGAGCAGACAAACTGACATTGAACTGTCATTTGACATTCTTCAGATGTAAAACATATAATCCTAGAATATGCTTTGTGTTTCTGGTGTGGTAAATTATACTGTAGGTTACCAAACCAAGGCCCAGTAGATATAAATATCTCATGCTAGGTTCAAAGTGACATAAGTTTGAGTAAGTTAGGTATGTTCTTTCACAGTGCAGCCCTGACCTGTACTCATTCTGTACTGGCCCAGATTACTCTCGTCTACACAGCGGTTCTTAAATCTACAGTGGTAGGGAGGGCAACAATGCATGCCCACTTCAGTTCAGATACTTGAATCGTGGTGTGAAAATCCCACAGCCTTCCGACCACGTTGTAATCAGACCATTTTATCTCTTTGCAATTAAAGTCAAATCCAACCTCAAGTCGGAGATTTTACTGCCTTTCCACAAACTTGGGGTTTGAATAAACGGCCATGTGTGCTGTTCATCGTTACAACGACTAAACTGCAGTTGGGTCATGGGATTGAGGAGGCGGCAGCTGCTTGCTCCTGCTCACAGTACCAGTGAGAGTGGATGACTTCACTTGTTTACCCTGTTTCAGGGCTCCACCCCGTTGTCATCTGAGTGACAGCACACTTGTTGGGTTGTTTTGGGAGGTTTGAGGAGTTGGCGTCAACCCTTAACAGTTTGGTGACACCACCACACCACTAACAGGGCTCACTCTTCTGAACCAGGGAACTCGAAATGAGGAGAAGACACTTTTGGCTATCAGGCAGACTACTCAATTCTACACAACTAGAAAATGTAGCATGGACCCAAACAAAATCTCAAGTCAAAATGTTTTCAAACACAGCAATAAACAACACATACTCACATATCATCCCAGGTATTACCTGAATTGTTTTTTGTTAGTTTGATTGCTAAACAGGGCCCGTATTATGGAAATTCAACTTGAGATACATTTATTTCTTTATTTTCAACTTCAAATCTACCAAAGAGTGAACTGCAAAGGATGCTTGCGTTCGAAACAGGTTACAAGAAGGGTGACGTTTTGGGGTTAGGCATGGAAGGCTCATGGATAACTTTGCAGTTTGCAATGCACTCTGCGTGGATGGGAACCTGGGTGTGGGCCCTGCCAGGGAAAGCTGTTAGGGCCAAAAGGCTGCGGCGTGTCATACTCACTGATCTCACAGCGGCTTCCTTCGTACCCCACAGGACAAATGCACTTCCCTGGGTGGAAGCAGGTGCCTCCATTTACACAGATAGTGCTGCAGTTTGCTTTGGAGGGGAAGAAAAGATCTAACTTAATCAAACAGAATTTACATGGTAAATTACCTTTAAATAAGTGCTTTACAGTGTGCTTTTCAATTGTGATTAGATATTTCTCTATAGAAGAAAACTTGAATATACAGTACATGAATGGAAAATTATCTAGATTCTAATCTTGTGGGCTGAAAGTAGAGGGGTAGCACTGGTAGGATTGTAATTGCAGGTGGGACTAGGGACAGGTAGTACCTTTGTCACAGCTGTCACCATAGTAACCAGGCGGGCAGATACACACGCCGGGGCTCATGCACAACCCGCCGTTCAGACATCTATGAGAGCAGAGAGCTGGGGCAAAGAAAGAATGAAACATATAAGAAGGAGATAGTTAAGGAAAAGACAAGGTGACATGTTGATTTTGCATATTCCTGTTGTACTGTAGGGGTTAGGGGTTAGGGGTTAGGGGTTAGAGAGAGGATCGTATAGAGACACATCATGCCATACTGTATAAGGCATTAATTAGTATTCCTTCATCGCTGCAATTTAACAGTGGACTTTATCTGAGAAAAAAATGGTTGTTAGGTTGATTAATAATGACAATTTGTTATCATAACGCCACAAAGTGGTTTGTGGCATTCTTTTACACAGCTGTCTTTTCCACAACTGATACGTACCTTTCTAGTTACCATGCTGAAAGGTACACAAAGTATAAATGTAATACATTTTCAACAGATTTGGTATCAATAACTCTCTAAACCCTCCCTTAAAACTGTAAAAAGATGAAAAACATGCTTGTGCCACCCAACCTGCTGGGTCATGATCTTTTTTTCCATTTCAGGCTGGGAAACCAAAAATAAATTTTCCTTCCATTTAAGTACTCTGCATGTAGCTGGCAGACTTTAACAGCAGTTTGTAATTTCTATGACTTTTGGGGGGTGCACTGCCGGGAGGCAACATGAAGTCACCACAAACATTTCCCTTAGTTTTACACATATCTACATAAAGGCATAAGAATCCATTTTGATGTCTCAGACTCATTGGCCAGCCTTGTGTGTGTCATGCATGGCACATTGTTTTACAACTATCATAAACATTTTATTTAACCATTTAAAGATATTGTATACTTGTTAGTCAGACAGAGTGCATGTCAGTCATTACTTAGGGAATTTGAGTCTTGTTGAGTGCATAAATAAAATAAAATAATGTATTGTATTCAAGACACTGGGGTGTTTCAGGGTGTATACCTTTCTCACAATGTGGTCCGTAGAAACCATCTTGACACTCACACACCTGCCTCTCATTGCAGAAGCCTCCATTACGGCAACCTCCAGGACACTTAGCTAGAGTGAGACAGGACAGAGGTAGACAAAACATGAAAGGAGGAACAACCAGAGCAAGTGAGACAGAAACAGAGGCAGAAAGAGAGAGAGATACAGAAGAACAAGAGAAAAACTGTCTCTCTGACTGCCCCTTCCCCCATCTCTTCCTAACACTATCCATAGCATGCCATCTCACAAGACCACTTCAAGGCCAGCAGACATTCCAATACAGTGCAGTGAGATGCCATTGAGAGAGAAGGGGTTCAAAGCAACGAAAACCAGTGCTCCACAAAACAATTCTAGGGAAAGCCTTTGAGGTGGGAAAGTAATGTCAACACCGCTGTCAAAAACGTTGTCTACCCCTCCCTTTCTATTTTGCAAACCCTTTACAATATGACGAATCTCTGTGGCCTATATAAATACTGGTTCCAAAAATAAATAAATTAAACATATTGTCACTACAGTCAAAATAAAGATGCTTGCTCCTGAGGCAGATTTTTGCTTCTTAGACAACATCCTTTGATTTCAACGAGGGGAAATTACGCATTTGGCAACAATATTTCAGCTGCTATGTTTTTCATAAAATAATCAATTGTCTTAGGCACATTCATGGTGTCACTAATACTATGGGCCCATAACAGAATAAGTAGGCTATGACTTCAGTTGGCTCAGAAGATATTTATTTCACAGCGACCAGTTCCCGTAGACAACCTAACGACCTATCAAAAGTTTGTGCAAAATTTGGGCTAATCCAGTTTTAAATACAGTAGTTACCAACTGTGATTTAAACACACATCATGTTCCCCGCCATCAGAACGTGTAACCCAAGTCCCTTTTTGCAGCTGGGTTTTGTTGTCCTGCTTCCTGTAACTGATATCAGTTAGCCCGTTGGCTAATGACACTTACTGCTCCCGCTCGCCCCCACCCCCACCTCCTCTTGTCACAGTGTGTGAGGCGTTGGACAGCTGTCACAAAGAAATGCTGCACCCCAGAGCTTGTTTCCTGTGTTGAAAGAGTCACAGGCCGGAAAGGATCAGTGGATCAGGGATGTATGTAATGCTGGTCAGGTTGCGTGGGTCTGTTTTGAGTAGGAGTGGGGGCTGAGAGTAATGTGCAGCGGTGGGTACATGCACGAACACCTCTAGTGTGGCTGGATCTCTCTGTAGCAGGGTGTGTGTTTAACCAAAAATGGCAGCAGGGAGTCGGAATCCCTCTTTTTCACATACAGCCGCAGCTGATACCGTTTGCATAAAATCATAGCCCAACATTGGTCAGTGAGTTGGGTGCAATGTGTGATTGACAGGTTGTGTCACTCTGTCCTCTTGGGCACAAAAGCCATCTAAGTGCCCTGGGCCCTGATGTAGATTAGGACTGAAGTAGACCAACCGTAGCCTGGTTTCACAGATACATTGCAGCAGTAGAGTTAAGTACAGAGGGTTTTGTAATGGTATCACATCATCTTCTGGTTTGCAGTGTAGGCCTTGGGATATATGTGATGTCCAATAGGTTCTTTTGGGTCAAAAGTTTGTTTGGGATCATACCTTTACTGTAACACTAATGTAAAATAAATTCAATGCACATTTTTCTTTGAACCCTTCCTTCTACCTCTATATGTTTTCATTGACTTTTTTCTCTTAATCACACACACACACACACACACACACACACACACACACACACACACACACACACACACACACACACACACACACACACACACACACACACACACACACACACACACACACACACACACACTCACACACACACACACACACACACACACATGGAATTCTTTCTCACCTTTTTGACAGGTTTTGAAGAAGATGGCATTGTGTGGGGTCCTCAGTATGATGTTGCCGCCTGCATCCATAACCAGGACTGTCACCTCAAAGGCTGCCACGCCATCTTGGTCACCAAGACAGGGGAAGCTAACCTGCACCACTGACGAATCCACACATGCACACACACATACACACCAATAAAAACACAGGCACGCACACATACACAATACAAAATTTAGGATCAAACAGAGCGTGCATCAATATCACAGGAATTTATTCTGTCTAGAATAAAAAATTATAAGTAACTTGCTTGAAACTTGGAATGCTTTTCTTCCACATCAGAGTGTGCATATGATGTTTGAGTCATTCAAATTTAAATTGAAGGTCTAGTGACAAGCTGAATGGTTGTCCCTTCAATGCTTGAAAAAGAGTATCAGGACGAGGGTGTCTCTACCTGAGGGCTTGCGTGGCACAGTGCCCAACAGAGGCACGTTCACCGTGGGGTTGTCCATGATGTCTTTGTCCATAGAGCGCAGGCTCTGGAACTCATAGAAGTACTCTGCCTGCAACACAGATAAAGGACAGGCTCTTAAAGTCAATTACAGGCCAGCAGGGTGCCTTTTGCTTCTTCTCCGCTGCATCCGAATATCTTTTTGTACGCTTTAACGACCTGAAATCAAACCACCCCTCCTTCTTTGAAACATAAAAAAAATATGCAAAAAAAAACAAGCAGTTAAACATCATCTATAAAGCACCACAGCAAATCTATTGATTTTCCTGGTGCTTAGTCAGAGGAATGTTAACGTTCAGCGTGGAGCCTTAATCATGAGCCAAAAGCATTGAGGTAGGGCTGTTAATGGGGCCACACTGAGTTAAACCACAAAAAAGCCTTGCAGAATAGACAAACGTTGGAACTATGTATGCCTGTGTGTGCCATCGAGAGTGTAAAAACAAGTGCATCCTGCTGGCTAATTAATGTCGCCCCGCTTTGAAAATTACACACTTGTCAACTGATTGTGGCACCATTACAAAACACAAGATATTAGGCCAGAAAAAAAGATGAAAGCGTAAAAAAACTAGAGGAGGCAAATATTTTCCTTCATCGTGCGAAATAGAAATTTCCCATGTGTATAAAAGCCTGCTTGATGAAACGAAAAAGTACACAAGCCGTGCGGAGAAGAAGCAGGGCTTAATCCTCCAGCTGAATGGTAATAACCAACACAGATAACTCTCCTCCTCTCTGGCGGCCAGCAGCCTTTTATGCTGGGGCCCTTTGTTCCTAAAGCCTCTGCCGGTGCCTTTGAAGTGTGGGGGTAACAGAGAGGGTCTCTCTGTCCTTTTCTGCCACTCTCTTGCTTGCCCTTATAACTCCCTGTCTTTCTGGCTTCACTTGTTCTCTTTTTTCTATCAGTTTTTCTTCATTACCTCATTCATTCAGTCATTCATTCACTTTAACTTTTCCTTAAGTCCTATTAGTCCTTAGTCTCTCTCTCTCTCTCTCTCTCTCTCTCTCTCTCTCTCTCTCTCTCTCTCTCTCTCTCTCTCTCTCTCTCTCTCTCTCTCTATATTTCTCTCTTGCCAACTCTACATCCTTTTCCAGATGATGATCTCAGTTTGTGTGGACACCCCATTAGTTAGGCCCTGGTGCCAAGGGACCGAGAAATGTAATATAAAAGGAGAAGCACAAGACACTTTGCTTGGTTCCACTCTATTTCCCATCATTAAGAGGCCTATGTCACCCAAAGATGATCTCACGTGCAACAGTCAAAGTAACTGATGAAAAAATGTAATACACAAAATTGAATGTGCAACATTGGTGTACAATTTGTGTGAACCATTATACGTATATTTAATGTTCATAGTTGATTTTTGATTCCAACCATCCATTTGTAAAATCAGTACTGTCATCTAGACTTAGCCACGCTTGTCTGACTGCATGCCTGTCTGTTTGTTTCTATTTTTCAGCGTGCCCGTCTTCCTACCGGCTTGCCCTTCCAGGAAGATGGGAGGTCATGCATCTCTGACCTGTTTACAATGTTGCATGTGGCCCCTGGATTCCATAACGGGTAACCTCCTGTGGTGCAGGGTGAGGGGGCAGGGGGAGTAGTTGTTAGATGGGAGAACCCTCTAGAATTCTTGGGTTGCATATTTATTTTTCATGGCAAGTCAAGTGAATGTGCTACTATTGCAATATTTCTGGTTTATAAAAGAAGCCATAGGAAACCAGATCACCTAGTTTTTAACCACCTGTACAACAAGATATTATTGCATTAAAAATGTGTGTTTTCTGTGGGCAAGAGAAAAGTCAAGCTTTCAAGGAGCACAGAATGGCAAGTGTGTGTAAGACCCCAGCTAAAAAAACTGTCATTGTTAAACCTGCTGCTCATAACAAATATTACACAGTGCACAAAGCAAAATCAAATGGAACTTTCTCCCTCCAATAAAGAGCGCCGGTTCTGGCACGCGTCTGAGAATTTGACCAATGTTTTCAATGAGCAGATGGGCCAGATGCTTGGCACATGCCTGTAGAGGCGGCCTTGCGGCAGCTTTGCACTTTGATCCGTGGCGGCAGGTCTACGACACCAACATGTAAAATACCGCAAGAGATGGGAATTTGAATATTAAAAAGGAAACTGGTCCCTGGTCTCTGTTCGGCTTCTTCTCATCTCCAAACTTTGCTGTCTACACAAAGATAAGCTTATAATAATAATAATAATAATAATAATAATAATAATAATAATAATAATAATAATAATAATAATAATAATAATAATAATAATAATAATAATAATAATAATAATAAAATAATAATAATAATAATAAAAATAATAATAAAAATTTTAAAAAAGGACATTTCCTGTACCCTGCCAATTTGTTATGCGGAATATTGCGAGCATACAATATCATGTGCGTTTTTAGACTTCTCAACTACATGGTTTGAGGAAGGGGCACGTTCTATGTCCTTGCAGAATCAAGAAACTTCAATATGTTAGGCTCATCTTTGGATCACAGTAATGTAGATTATAGTCTTGAGTAGCCTTTTGCTAGCGCACGTTAACATTTCAAACCGATATTTCACAATAATATATACCGAGTCAGTTTACCTGTTCTGTTGCTTGCCAGGTGAAGTTCACGTGGTAGATATTGACAGGTATTGCTGGCATCCGCTGCTGCGCCTTTCTGAAGTCGTGCGTAAATGGGGCCATTTTTCCCTCTGATACTATCAAAATATCCTCCTCAAACCCTATGAATAATTAAACATCATGTCAAATATAAAACTACACGGCAAGTCTCAAATTACAAATGACATGTTCTTTTTGCAGTCACAATCCAACATTTCTAAATGCATATTATGATCAAATGTTTCAACTTTTGTACATTGTTAAAACGTAGCCTAAGTATAATCAAATATATTACCAATTAGGATCCTGGCTTGGTTGGAATCAATCCACATGTACAAACTTCCTTGATCCAGTGCAGCTTTACTCACTAACCCCCATAAAAGTAAAAGAAAACACGTTTTGAGGGGGAATATAAAAACAGGTGTGTCGGTTGTCATCTTGACTTAACAACCTGGCAATCTATAATCAAATGTAAAAAAGATTTACGGTGCTCAGTTGTATGTGCTGTGCACTGTACTCAGTCGACGTCTTAATTGATAGAATGAAGCGCAAGTGCAGCGTCCTCTTATAGCCTACCTCGCTGGCTGCGTAGATAGGAGCCTGCAGTGTACACCACTTGGAGAACATATGGCCACAGGGTGGCGAAGAAGGACAGAAAAGAAGCTGCATGATCACAGACTTCAAAATCCACTTCTGTTAACAATGTTGATGGACAAATTAATTAGAAACGTATTCCAATATCCATTGGAAAACCCTAAACAAAACTGGCATGGGCTTTTTCAAAGTTAAAAAGAAAATATAGGCTTCATTTAAAATGTTTTGGGAAAACTGCAGTGATTTTTTTTTATCAAACAGACCTTATTCTAAAAATTAGATAAACTATCGTAATAACAAAATGACATTGATTGATGAGTATTTCCTCAAATGTGCGTCACGCAATGCAAAGCCCTCAGACTTGGAATCGGGGAAGACAAGGAATGGGGGAAGGGGTGATCGTGTGTGTGTGTGTGTGTGTGTGTGTGTGTGTGTGTGTGTGTGTGTGTGTGTGTGTGTGTGTGAGTGCGTGCGTGTGTGCGTGTGTGTGTGTGTGTGTGTGTGCTCGTGGGTGGATATAAAGACAAATCATCCTCCTGTGTGGTCCGCTGTCAATAGGTTTGTCTTATAAGGTTCATGTGCTTTCAAAAGTAAACCCTGCTGTAAGTCACATATGTGCTAGAATGGAAGACTATATTTTTCTATCAAGAATAGTACCTGGAATGGTTAGCGTTTTGAAAAAAGGCAATGGAATAATATAACTTGAGAATAACACAAATAGCCTATGTTGAATTAACTTTAGGTTCTATTAAATTCTTTTTTTTTTCATGGGATGGATTAAATTATTAGGTCATATTTCGGATTTAAAATCTGTAAAGCAATACCTATGCGAATTTCGCCTAATTAATTAAGCTCAATTAGGCTACAAGAAAGAAGACGACTAAATAATCGAATTCCGTAAAAATAGAGCATCATTAAACTAATGTCAAGATTCATGATACATTTTAAGACTGAGGTGTACTGGTACTAAATAGTTCATGCATGTATTTTAATAAAATACAAACAAGGCTATAGACTGGTCTCAGTCAGTCAACTCTAATCTTATGCAAACTCTACATAATGTTGACGGTATAGCACATTGGTGTTTACATGGTTGATCTTTGACGTGAAGTGGTGTCACGAATCACCGTGCAGGTATAGTCTTTGATTTTTAAATGCGTTCTCCGACAGGGCCTTACATTTGTGTCTGGTCAGAAATCAGTATTGAAAGTGAAGCTATTTAACTATACGAGCAAACAAATCCCCCTTATAGGACCAAGAAGAAATTTTCTATTAAAAGTGCACTTGGCTTGGTTATGATAGCCTTGACAGCTTACTCTCAACATGACTCAACATGTAGGTTCTAACTAGTCTGCAAGAACAAAATTCTATTTAAACATGTCTTGTACGGAGGTAAATGAGGCTGTAGACTTGCGGGAACTTATAAAAAGGTATATTCTAGTTCGATGGCTGACTGCACCTCCAATACTAGGGATGTTCCGACAGAAGCGCACTAGACCAACATTACTGTTTTCAAGCAACACGTTTGCCCCCATATGACACATTCCATAATGATTAAATGGTCAAGTAAATTGAAAAACCCAAGTGGACAATGTCGAGTTATATATTGGGCTTTTTAGTTCGTCAAGTGACTTGAATTCAGAAAGCGTTTTACTACATCCTTGGTGTGGTAGGTTTCGAACGTAGCCCAAGTCTCCTTCTACTTCAACGTCACTTCCGTCACAGAGCTTTCTGTGCTTTTCGTTAAAGATGGCGACAGCGCAGTTAACGGATGAGGAGCTTTTCTCTGAGTTAAAGCGCTTTGGATTTACCCCAGGCCCGGTCACAGAGAACACTCGACCTGTGTACTTAAAGAAATTAAAAAAACTACGCGAAGAGCAGCTACAGCGTGGTTCTAGGTCTGGGAAAACGCGTAACAGTGGCAGCATCAACAACAACAGTAGTGGCGGTGGCCACAGCAGCAACACAGCGGCGGGAGCTTCAGGATTCAGAGCCAGGCCAACCAGCAATGACGTCACGCACCTGAGCCCTAGCAGTAGCCCCGGCGGTCGTCCGGCGCTTAACGAAAAACGTGCCGATGGAGCAGGAAAGTTCGTTTTGGGCTTTAGCTCAGACGATTCTGACGTTGAGGCGCCCCAGAAAAAGAGAGGCTCTAACCACAGTGGCAGGAGAGACCGAGGCTCAGGGTATCAACAACCGCCGCAGATCAGGCCTACAACAGGAACACCCGCCTCCACTCGAAACAGCCTCGGAGGAGCTGCTGTGAGTAACAGCAACAGTTACTCTCCCTTGCTACTAGAGGCTACAAGAAGCGGATTTGGGCCTCTTGGGTTGGGAGACCGGGGAAAATCGAGCCTTGAGATTTCGCAGACAACGGAGGCAAGGGGTTACGTAGAGGTGGGGGAAGACGACGACTACGAGAGTGAGGTGAAGAGGGACTCTCGGTCTCTGAATGGCAGCGGGGCGTCTCACTTGAATTCCAGCAAGCTTGCCGTGGATTATTCTGATTCGGACGAAGAGGAGGAGGAAGAGGCCATATCTAACTCAGCCGACCGGCAACGCGATCGGCGTCTGCTATCCAGACGGAGTCACACAAAAGCTGTGTCGCCTCCCCACAGAAGTACCAGGGGGTCGGGGAGCGGCCAGGAAAAGACGGGAGGCGCAATAAGACTAAATGACATGCCTGGCGCTAGGAGTCTAGACATGGTGGGAGACCGTAGGGAGGAGGAAGAGGAGGACGGCAAGAAGAGAGGCCCCGGTGAGTCGGCGTTGAGTGGCGGCCTGCTCAACCGCAATTATTCTAGGCGGTCTATGTACGTGTCCCTGCCTGGTGTAATGGGTGAAAACGCTAGGGAGAGCAGCAGCAACAGCAGCCCCTACAACAAGAACCACGTCGACAGTGGGGACGGGACCTCAAGTGGTAGCGGTTCTGGTAGGTTCAGCATTGGTTTGAGACCACGGTTCTCAAACTATACCACCCTTTCCGCAAACTACCGACCCAACCACTCCTCGAATCACACGGCCCCCAACCATTCCTACAGCCAGGCCACGCTTAAGCAGAAGCTCCATGTACCTGAAGATGATCTTCTCCAGCAGTTCAAAAGGGACGAGGTGTCCTCCACCGGTGGTTTTAGTGCCCATTACCTGTCCATGATCCTCCTAACAGCGGCGTTCCTCTTCTTCATGTTGCTTGGTGTAATGTACTACCTGAGAATGGGTGCGTCTGCTGGGGACTCGGAGGTGGACGTTGTCAGTGAGTATATTTAGATAGTTAAATATCTTCTTATACCCTACAATGTTTGCACATATTTCATGCTTCGTGTTTTTCGTAAATAAAGGCCACTGAAAATGTCCCGATATAACCAGTGATACACCTAGCGAGCTTCTCCTTTTGCTTTGATTCTTTGAGGTCTCTTGAACTTGATCTAAAGTTCTAAGTGAATGAGTAAACTCATGTTTAGGTTGCGGTATACAAGCACGTATGTTCTCTCACAAGGTCTAGTTAAATCCCGAGGATTTACTTCTTGAAGATTTGTAATTTTGCTAAATAAACGAGGCGTTGGAGCCATTGCTGCCACTTGATTTTCGTTTATTTTTTATTATTAATAAAATCTTATCATATTTTCATCAAAACAGTTTGGCGATTTTGTTTGATTATTATCTTCCTTTGAACTACCAACTGACAGCATTTCTTTCTTTGTCTCTCCCTGGTATAGTATACCAAAGGTCCAACCAGTATAAAAAAAAATCATGATTTCACATGAAATACCTAAAAAAAAGAAAGCTGCCTGTTTTTGTGCTGCTGCCACCAACTGAAAAACTGAGTGGCAACACTGCCATTAGTGTGAATTGTTAGTCTGGAGCCCTGATAGTTGCCATTCTGTCCCATCCATATTTGGCAGCAACAATATATAGTTGGGTTTTGCAACCATCCAGTTGCATTTTTTAGTTGGGCAATTGATCACTTGACATTGTAGCACTTGTTATGAGTTTTGCCTTCACCTTCTTATCGATATAGAGTAGATTAAAATCACCTGTCATGTATTATATTAGGCCTATTAGGTCCTGAATGTTTAGGAGATGTTGTAACCACTTATAGAATCATAGAAAACTATTCCAAAAGTAGGCACAACAATTCCGACCCATTGATAAACTCTCTGACAACAAATTTTCTGTAAGGCTAAATGCAACAGATTGTCTACACAACATTACAACTTTAAGCTAATGTTTAAATGTAAGCATATTTAGCCTTTTACTACATTGCAATAATCTTGTGGTTTTATATCTAACATTGCCTTGGCCTAGCCTATGGTAGGAAGTTCATACAAGCTATAATGTTGTAAAGCGGAATTTATAAATAATGGTCTCTCTGCCAGCCAGTTCCTGTGTCAGTGGCGTGTCAGAGATTATCAGGGAAAGGGCTTTGACTTAGGAGCGCGTGGCAGACATCTAGGTCAGTAGACAAGTTAAACCGTCCTAGTTGTTTCATGCTCTTGGGACACAAATGAAGAGCTGGCAAGCCAGAGCATCGTCTGACTGACTGGCAACCGCAAAATCTGTATGCACGCAGCCACACTTAAGCACACTCACGATCACTTGGACAATTGGATGGACACACACAAACCATTATAGTAGGCCTAAATGGGTCTTAGTTAAGTTTAGAGACATATGGCATCCTCTGATTGTGGTATTACTGTTTCTTTTTGAAAAAGTACTAAGTTGAAACGGTTCTGATAGTACATGTAGGCCTAGCCTATTTTTGAAGGTTACGGTTCTTTATATGATATAGCCTAGCCATTACCAAAGGTTTTAGCTTTCCTCTGACTGCTCCATTCGTAAAAATAAAAAGTTTATGAAAACTATATTAGTAACATTTGTTTTAATGCCAATCTATGACACTTTATCTTTGCCAAGTATAGGATATCCTCAAGTGCAGACACAGTGTCTAAAGATTTAATAATGCTTACTGTCACAGCCTGACTTGCTAATCTTGGGCTGCATCCAAAAGTAAAGGGGTGCTCAGAGTTCAGACAGTGACTCAAGTGTGAGTCTGTAGTCTCAGACCTCCCCTCCATCTAAATACTAGAGCATGTTGTGAAAGAGGGCGGCCATGGTTAATTAGGGTAAATTCTTCTGCAGATATGTTTTAGCACATCGCTCACTTTCTTTCTCTCTTTGTAGTTTTAAGTCTCTGTCTATTTTTCCTTCTGTCTCTCAAACCCTTACAGTCGAGTAGTTTGCTGTCTGGGTCTGAAAGCTCTAATCGTCACACTAATTATTTATTCCGTTTGTTTCTTGCAGTCAAGAATCACCCGTTTGGCAGTGATTTTGACAAGTCTTATGTAAGTATACATTCTCCTACAGTTTTTATTTTTTTTATTTTACAGAATATTTCAAGGGTCAAACTAAGAATGTTTTTGTCATGGCAGCATCAATGAATGGTGTTGGTCCTTAACTGTACTGTAGTGTAGGGTATAGTATGTGAAGCTGATGACAAGCGTTTATTCTTCGTGGAGTGTGTATTTTCTCTATTTATGTTGGTTAATCACTTATGATGATGATGATGATGATAATCACTTTATTAGAACTTGGTCATAAATAAACTGTGTGCCTTTCTTTTTTAATAGAACCAGTCAGAAAAAGACATTATTCTCAAACTCTTGCTTAACCTCCATGACCGCCTTGCTGTCGTTGCAGGTATGTATTTTTTCTTTCTGACATTTAATACGTTCTGTCAATACATCCTTTCAAGAATTATTATTTTTTTAATTATTCGTACTTTGAGAAGTAATGTGTGGGATTATTTATGGCTCTATGATTTCTGTGGTGTAGAATGATGGAATTAATAAAATGCAAGCATGAATAGTTGTAATTCAAGCAAATACTCAGTCACAAACATGGTGTACCAAAGTCTGAGAACCTATTGGCCACTACTTGGGTAATATGTAATGTCAGATCAACCACATATCTTTTTACCAGGGATAAAGTAGTGGTGTTTCAAAACCGGGTGTTAGTGATATTTAGATTTTCCACCTCACTGTTGCTGGTTGACTTACCACTTCAACCGGGAGTTCTCAAATTAACAGTGCAGCGTTATAAGGGACAATGCAACAGATTTGCTGATTGTTTTATTAAATGTATTTATATGAATTTATACTGTTTTTGGAGTAGATATTATAGTTCCAAATTTTGTAAAATTTATATACATTTTGTTTGTGACTTTATTGACTTTATTATATGATATGGGTGAAGCAAATGCCTACAGAATGTTATGAATTGGTACAGACGCTTTACTATTGATGGACATTTGACAGTATGATATATAATTAACAGAGAACTGAAAACTAGAAAAAAAATCCTTGTGTCCCGTCTTACCTCCCAGGGGAACATGACTGTGGCAACCAGGAAGACAGGCCAAACAGAAGTCTGTCTATGGAGGAAGCCACAGTGCATTTGGAGGTATGTGTCATCTTGTTCACTTCTGCGTTGTCACAGTTATGCCGACCTCATGCATGATTCCCACTCCAGACTGTTCAACAGAATGACAGCTTGAATAATTCAAATGCATAAAAGTTCATGGGTCATGAGGCCTACCGATATACACTTTTTTTCCCTCTCTTTTCCCTCTAGGGTCAGAACCAGGCCTATGCCGATTTCATCCTTGTTTCTCTTCAGTGGATCATTATAACAGGGGAGGATGTTGGAATTAGGTGACTCGGTTACTACATGTTGCATTATCTTTGATCAAATAGCCACTGACTCACAACGATGTCAAATACAAAACCTTCACAGCATCTCTTTTGTATGTTTGCATGTGCCTATAATGCCTTTCTCTCTAAAATCACGCTGTTTCTCTTTCTGTGTGTGTTCTGGTTTCTTTTTGTGTGTCTAGACTGATCGGTGGGTCCCAAGAGGAACCAGTCACGGATGTGTCTGAGATTGCCCAGCTGGAGTCCACCCATCCCAAAATGTCTTTTGTCTGTCGCTTCCGCCGAGCCTTCTTCACCGTCATCAACAGAGTGCTCCTTTTCCTGGGAGGTAAGTCCTGGCCCGTCTGTATGCAGCCACAGAACACTACTTCCCATTGGTGACGATTGACTCTTCAATATTCTACTTTGATGAACAATAAAGAGAAATAGATACTATGTAGTTTAGTGTAGAATTGTGATCTCCCCCTCACCCCTCCCCTCTGTTTTTTTTAATCACACTTTCAATATTTGTGTTTTTCTAGTGATTGGACTGATGTGGGGTTTGGTGTACTACATGAAATACCGCTGGAGGAGAGAGGAAGAAGAGACCAGGCAGATGTATGACATGGTGGAGAGGATCATTGGTAAGAGGCACAATAAATTACTTCTCCATTTCCCTGTTGTTGTTGTTGGCTATTTTGTTCTCTGCTAACTGCCATGTTATTCAGTACCTTGAGCTGAGTGCCTGTGTAAACACTCCATTTTGTATTTTAAAGTTTACGTGCAACTGTGGTTGTATTACCTATAGTACAAATAGTTTTGTTTAGAGTTAGATCTTTTTCATGACAGCTTGTTTTCAAGAGGCAGAAACTGCAGTTGCTCTCACTGGTCTATTTCAAAGTCAGCGTGTTTTATTTATCAAATGCACAGCCTAACTCGGGGTCATTCTGAACAGTGTAACTCTTACGACAAGGCACCCACCAACTAGTAGTACGAATAATTCAAATTTAAAATCTATAAATAAGTCAGTCTGAAAATAGACTGACTTTGCTGACCTCTTCTCTGTAGGCGGTCTCATTGCGAGACCTTGGGTGTTTAGAAAGGCGCCTATAAATTAAATGTATTATTATTGTTGGAGCTGAGACCCGGGATGGTGGTATTGTCTGCAAACTTCAGGATAGTGTTGCTGCGGCGCATGGCCACTCAATCATGCGTGGACAGGGCGTACAGGAGGGGACTAAGTACGAAGCCCTGAGGCGCTCCAGTGTTCAGGGTCAGAGCAGAACAGAGGAGGTGATGTTACTCATTCTCACCACCTGGGGTCTGCCTGTCAGGAAGTTCATAATCCAGTTACACAGGGAGGAGTTAAGGCCCACAGACATTAGTGAGTACGATGGTGTTGAATGCTGACCTGTAGTCTATAAATAGCTTTCTCACGTATGTGTTCCCTTTATCCAGGTGGGAGAGGGCCGTGTGCACTGTCAGGGCGATGGTGTCGTCTGTAGATCTATTGGGGCGGTATGCAAATTGAAGGGGGTCCGGGGTGCTAGGAAGGACTGAGCAGATGTGGGATCTGACTAGCCGCTCAAACTGATCAGTGCACACACTGAGGACACGATCGGGAATATCATCTGGCCCTGGTGACTTCCTATTGGAAACCTTTTTTAAGCGCTCTCCTCACGTCAGCTGTAGTTAGGGACAGAGCGCACTCTTTCCGGTCCTCAGCTAGCCTCGCAGTAGGGAAGGTGTCGCTAGCCTCAAACCTAGCGTAGAAGGTATTGAGCTCATTGGGAAGAGAGGCAACAGGCTGGGTAACACTGCTGTTTCTCCCTTTATAGTCTGTGTTGGAACGCAGACCGCACC
This sequence comes from Galaxias olidus, assembly GCA_026901105.3. NCBI lineage: Eukaryota > Metazoa > Chordata > Actinopteri > Galaxiiformes > Galaxiidae > Galaxias > Galaxias olidus. The sequence goes on along the minus strand of JAPMUY010008315.1, from coordinate 435,543 downwards.
ACATGCCTCTGGGTGTCAGAGCTGTGATAGTTGGGATCCAGCTTGTCCCTGTAGACTCTTTTAGCATCTCGAATGGCTTTCCATAGGTCGTATCTAGACTTCTTTAAACCCTCCAGGTCCCCGGAGCATTAGGCAGAGGACCGAGTTCTGCGCTTGGCACGGACATCACCATATTCCCATGGCGTTTGGTTGGGGAAGGCCAGACATTGACCCATGGGACGACAACGTTGATGCAGTTTGAAATGTAGGCCGAGGCAGTCTGTGTATTCATCGATGTCCCCATGCGCAGCAACATGGAACAGCCTGTCATGTCTGTACTTTCAAAACAGTCCTGGAGAGTGGCAATGGACTCCTCCCTCTAGCGTTGAACTGCCCGAAGAACCGGTTGTTCTTGTTTCCCTGGAACCTGTTCCGTTCCTGTGTTCCTGTCCATTTGGATTAATTTGCATTTCTTTGTAATCTGCCCAGATGTGTTGCGGAGCCACAACGAGGCATGCCAGGAGAGCAAGGACCTGCAGCCCTACTTGCCTATTCCCCATGTGAGAGACTCTCTGGTCCAACCACAGGAGAGGTCAGCAACATCCTCCTCCTACTGTCAGCAGGGAGACCTGTTTTTGAATGTGGCTTTGGATATTTCTTGCTCTGCTAATCTAGATTTTAGAGGCAATTTAAAGCCCTCTCTAATTTCTGACTGTTGTATCACATTATCCTGTGTCTTGTGTGATCATTGATGTAATACTTTTCTGAGTACCACCAACTAGTCTAGATGATATTCTGTCTTCATTGTGTAAAATAGGGATTGGTTTTCAGTTCAGTTCACTTTTAAGAGTCAAAGGATTGGGATCTTTTATATAGGTTTCATGTTATTTCTTTATAATCGATACGTCAAGGAAACATGATCTACCAAAGTACAAAGGTTTTGTCCCTTCTTTTTAAAGGAAGAAAATGAAGAAAGTGTGGGATAGAGCTGTGACCTTCCTGTCAGCCAATGAGTCGCGGATCCGAACCGAATCACAGCGGATCGGTGGAGCAGACTTCCTGGTCTGGCGGTGGATTCAGCCTTCGCTAACTTGTGACAAGATCCCTCCCAAAAGGTGGCAGGGGAAAGGTAACCGGGACACTCATTAACTTCTAGATCAAGTTTCTGCTACCGGCCAGAGAACATCAGGTGTGTTTTCAGATATTTTTCAACACAGCGTTGGGGCAAGTAAACAGGCAGCTTCTTAAAGCACTGCTCAAACCAACCCTTAAAACCGCCAACATTCTGAAGCTGGTTTATGTTGGAGTTCATATCTAGGTTGGAGTAAATAGCTAACGCTATATATAGCTACGCGTCATATTTGGTGGTATAAGACAGCTTTGCTACAGTTTGAATTATGGCTTAATGGATGTTATAACACTTTAGTCCTATTCATTTTGAAACACTGGCTGACTTGTTTTTTTTCTTTTCTTCTTCACATCAGCGTTTCCTTTGGACAGAAGGAACTCTCCTCCTAACAGCCTGACACCATGTCTCAAGATTAGAAATATGTTTGATCCAGTCATGTGAGTGTCTACTGCACACACATTTAGCTATGAACAACAAGTTGGCCAGGGCCGTGCTTAGCTCCAGGCTTGACACAAAAAAATATTTTGACTTTTTGTACGACAAACTGGATCTTTGTTTTGGTGGACTAGAAGAATGTGTTGTTGCAAAATTTTTATGGAGCCAAACTCTGGATTTGAACTGACCTTTGGAAGACATTTGTAATTGAAGTGACTACATTGCAATATGACAAATGTTCACACCACAGCAGGGACGAATACTCATAGTGTTGTGACACATTCAGCAACAATTTTTAATGATGAAAGCCATTCAACATAACTAGGACACCTAATAACTAGCGTACCTTAGATATTTAAAAACTCCACCCATTATATTTTCCGCGTGTGTGTGTGTGTTTGTTCCTAGGGAGGTTGGGGAGAACTGGCACCTGGCCATCCACGAGGCCATCTTGGAGAAGTGCTGTGATAACGATGGCATCGTCCACATCGCAGTAGACAAGAACTCAAGAGAAGTGGGTTTTAAGGAATCACTGGTTCTAAAGCATCTAAATAACACTATTTTCATAATTTTATAGGCATATTTTAAGTGAATACTGTTTTCTGCTATATAAATTATTTTGTACAGTTTAATCTTGGTGACAGGTTAGCTTAGCCTCATCTTTTTAATCTTTTTATGTGCACAATTGATTTTGCTCTAATTTCCTGTTTGTTTGGTTTTTCAGGGTTGTGTCTACGTGAAGTGTCTGTCTGCCGAGCACTCAGGGAAAGCCTTTAAGGCACTTCATGGCTCGTGGTTTGATGGTAAATACATTACTTGTAATTGCAGTTGCATGGCATCAACTGCAGCTTATTTCTCATGTTAATGCTCTATTGTTCTTTTTGTATTTATAGTATTAGTTCCATGTATAAAAAGTGAATATGTATAATCGCAAGTGGCTCAATTAAATATCTATCCTCTCTGTTGGCAAACATCACGTTGTTTGATCATTTGGATATGGTTAATAGCTTTTATCAAAATGTTTTGAACACTTTTCCACAACTCTGACTAACTATAAATGTCCGGCACATTTCTTTTTTTATAATTTGTGTCCACGATCATTCAGGTGAGGTGTACAGAATACGGACCACTAGCTAAACAATTAGCGTCTTTAATGAGTATTTCTCCAAAATATGTCAACGAGGATGTTGTTCTTAGAGTAGTACCTTCAGTGGTATAGTTACTGATATATGCTAATTTTAAAACCAATGAAGTTCTACATCACAAGAACACGTAAAAAAAATGTAAACGTACTTTCATACAACGCCTAGGACTAAATGCCAGCAAAACAACTTTTCTACATAAAAATGTGTAAGCTTGGACTTGGGGGTGCTTAGGCATGCATCGCTTGCCTATCTTGCGTGTCACAATTTGCGTATTGTATTTGAATTCCCTCCGTTTGTCATTGTGCAGGTAAACTGGTGACAGTGAAGTACCTGCGTTTGGACCGCTACCACCAGCGTTTCCCGCAGGCACAGGGTAGCAACACGCCCCTGAAGCCCTCCAGCACCCTCATGAACACCATGTCATGTCAGCGCCATCGCACCAATGCATCACCTTCCACCTCCCTGGGCTTCTCCTGAGAAGAGTAGGGCTTAAAGAACATGTATATCCTCTTAATATTTCTTCTTATTTTTTGGTTCTCTCTTAATCAGCCTCCATATCGGCTCCCCCTTTACTGGACATCATCCCTTCCAGCTCCTGCAACAAGACCCGCCCCAATCCCCAACATCTACTGATCGCAGTGCCCGTCTAACCTCTTCACTGCTGCGTCACAGAGACAGGGGCCAAGCTAATTTTTCCTTCTTCTTCTTCTTTTCTTTTTTTTTTTTTACACGGGACCGAAAAACAAGACTTCTGCTTTATGTCCCCCCCCGAAATAGGAGCTTTGAATAGGTTGTTTTGGACTATCTGGGACTTTTGGTTGTTTAGAATCTTTTTATATGGACGGCAGCAACAACTTGGATGATCACTTGAACACCCACGGGCTGAGAGAAGTGGGCACAGGAGGAGCTTTGCATGAGAATACTGTTGTCAGCTGTTTGCTGGTGCAGTGGACAATATATATTATTTCCGTTTTGTTAATTTTTTTTTGTATCACAACTGTCATGGATTTATCAAGGAAACAAAAGGCTTCCAGTTCTAGTCACAGATTTAGAAAGATAGGTAAGAGACATATTTTCCCCCTGTTTTATTTAACTGGCCCCATTTTGAGGTAAAGTTGGGCTATACATGGGAATAGCTGCATGTTCTGGGGGACAGTGTGTCTCTTTTCAAGCTTTGACTAAAAACATGTGAGGACGTTTGTTTCCTGAGGATCTTTGAGGTTCTGTACTCAATTTCTTCTTTCAGTTCAAGGAGGAGGTAAGCATGCACAAACACATAATTGCAGGGGCTTGTAAATACACCTAAAAGGTGGTGGTAGCTTTGTCAGTTCATGTATTAAAAAGCAAAACCATAAGCTGTCATTTATATTGCTGCTCAAGACTTTGAACTGACTGCATCTGTATCCAGCGGCAAGTTTTTTGGTGGAATACCTGAAGTGGATAGGGGGGTTGAGAACCAGATTTACTTTAAATAGTGTTTGATCAAATGATAATGCACCCTTGTGTAAAGAGAGTAAGAATGCGGTCGCTCTCTAAGCCATAGTATTCCACTCTTGCTTTTCATTTATATTCCACTTGTTACCATTTCTTTTCCCTACTTTAAAAAAAGAACAGGAGAAAATCCCCTGAATATGTTCTTTCAAGTTATATTCCAATGTATTCCCATGTTATATTATATTTTGTAACTGTTATAAGCGTTTTTTGATTTTTAGGCTAATTTATACTAGTTCGTACTATTACACTCTTTTTTTCCATCAACAGTCAGTCACCTATCTGCATATTCCTCGGGCATGAGTTGCGCTCCTAAAGTTGTTACTTATATACCAAAAAACAACAATGGTAGTCTGTACTCGGTTTGATCTCTATACAATGACTTTAAAGCCATTCGATAGAAATTAAGGGATATGGTGTGCATTTTGGCTGTATGGTGTGCAAGTGTTGTCTTCGTGTTGATTGTGTACATGATCAAAAGCTCAATATGAGTGCATAGACTGTCATTTATGTTAAGCTCAGATTCCATGGTCATTGTACTCAGAGATATATTGCCATTTAAAAGAATCAGCAATAACTTAGTTATACATCATCCCTTAGAATATTTTCAGCCATGCTTGCTAAACATAATTTAAGCTCCCCCCCTCCCAGACTGATTGTTATGCTGAGTCAAAGGCAGACAATGGTTTAGGATGCATTGCAAGGAGCGTTGTTGAGGACCCACCCCCACTCAACTTCTTTATGCAGACCAAACTTCCCAAATTAATCAATTGGTTGTAAGTTTTGGTATTCAGACAGATGTTCAAGATCAGAGGTTGACACCATATAGTTAAACATATTTTCCAACTTTTCTAGAAATGCGGTGTAATTGAAAGTGGTGTGCCGTATTTGCAGCAAAAAGTTGTTCAAACAATGCACATTCAAAATAGTATAGACCTGATGCAAACACCTTAACAGATACAGAACAGATAACCCATTTGTGCCTTAACTTTGTGCTTTTTAAAATGACTGGCACTGCATAATAGAGAATGTATTGGGGTTTTAAAAATGTTGATATCGGTACAAACATTTAAAGGGCAAGAAAGACCTGCTTTGAAAGTTTTAGTTTTTTTTTGGCAGTTGTTCCAAATCTCTTTAGAAAAAGTGTTTTTGTAGGTTTTTTTTCTCTTGTTCTACCAAATGCTCTGCTCCAACTTTTTATAAGTCGGGTTAAGTGATTTTACTGTGCTTAGATTTGTTACTATGTGTTCACATTAAAGTCCCCTGTCCCCCTTTCTCTTGTTCAAGTGTGACCTTACCGTTCACTTTAAACAATTGTTGGGATATGTAAGAAAATTATTAAAATTAAATAAAGACTTTGAGAAATGAATGCCAATTGTTTGATTTGCTGTACGCAAGTGCATCATGCGCAATCTATTTTTGTATATTTCCAGCCTGATATTGGTGCACCTGCAGGTTTATTTCTTCCGCATTGACTTTATCAAGGGTGAATGTTAGTTTGGTGTGTGGTGGCACTTCTGGGTGGCTGGTGCTTGAAATTCAGCTTCATCCGCGTTTTTTTCCTCTGGTGTATTTTATGTAAACACTGTACATTGATATTACTGTGTAATGTACTATTATATGCAGCTTAATTTACATTGTATTGTTTCAAATCGACCAATATCCCTGTCCTGCAAGCCAGTGAAGGGAAGGTGTACAATAATCCAGACATTTAAAAAGGTTCAGATGTTTTAATGTAATTTGTCACTTGTCTTGTAAAAATGGCTATAATTAAAGGTTTATTAGGGGTTTTAACTGTTTGTTGTCTTTTCCTGCTGCAATAATAATAATAATAATAATATTCGGGGTGGCCCATGGCACAGCTCTATGGGGTACAGATGACAAATAGATGTTCATAGATACACAGTAAGATAATCGAGATCAACAAATGTAAAACGGTATTGGTAGCCTATAAATGCGTAAAGTCTGCTCAATATTTTCACCAGAAATTATCCAAAACTATAAATGAATACACAATGACATTCCTGCACGTTATCAACTACAATTTCGCCATGTTCGTTTAATGTGTCGTTATATACAGCAATGTCACAGCATACATTGTTAATAATAGACATTTATTTTAAAATGGGTGCATTCTGCGGCAACAGAGGTTGTGCTTGGCCTTTTTATTCATCCGACAGACTCAGAGCAGCATCAAATTCTTCCCTAGTCATGCTCATATTTGGAGATCGGTGTGGCAGCGGAATTTCCCACAATGCACTTGTCATTAATCTAAAACTACAGTCTGTGCCTGTTTACTTCTGTTGACAGCAAATGAACGGCCAGCGGACCTCTTGCAAACTCTTCGCTATATATTTGAGTTTCTGCATATCTTTATCACTGCCTCTTCAGACAGGTATGTGCGCCATATAGTCCAATTAATATTGTATAGCTTTGTATTGGCAAGTCACTTTGAACATAAATATATCGCTTAACTCTATTTCTCGTCGTTCCCATGCAACTGAACTATAATTACAAATCCTTCTGGGTGTAATAATATCATCGAACTATAAGTAATGGAAGTAGCGAAGTCAATTTGCAACAACAAAAATGGTTGGGATGTCAGAGTGATCCTAATGGTATGTGTAGACTGGGCCTTAAGCGTTATATGTCAACCAGCCGGTGCTCAAGATTATTATTTACTTAAAATATAGCTAATATTACTTTCGTGTTACGTGGAAGATGTCAGTGCAATTAAACTCGTCTGTAATACGACAGAATTATTTGGCATTCGACCAACCAGTTGCGTTTCAATATGGCGCATAAATTAGCGTGTACATTTGGTCTTGAAGACAGTCACAACAATTAAAAAAATGATTCCATCAAACTTTGGCCAACTTCCTATGTGGATATTATTCAGCAATAACTAGTCAATCATTGGTAAAGGCATCCCACCATTGATAACACTTTTTTTGAGATGTCCAAAGTAGTTTCTATACTGTCTATACAACATAATAATAAATAACTGGGCCGAGATTAGATATATATATATATACATTTTTAAAGATTAGGCGATTTAATACATCTGAATTGTGAGAAAAGTGCAGTTGAGTGCATTGACTGACAATTCATCTGACTAAATGTTTTTGAAGCCTTGTATTGCCCATCTAGTATTTTGGCCAATGTCCATTGGGGGTTTCAACAAAAGACTACATTGCTGTACTGTACATTGTGCTTGCTGTGTGCCAAAAACAACTCTCTTACTGACAGTGTGTCACACACAGATATGTACATGGTAATGCCAAACATCTTGTGCTGGTTATTTCCCCAACAGTGCAAACCATATCAGATTGATAATCGACTGTATTCAGCTGGTGCTTTAGTTGTCTAAATTGATATTGGCAATGAAGAATAGTGTCTATATCCTGTCAACAAACCACACTGGTGCTAAAAACGTTTGTTGAAAGAGTTCATACTTTCGATCATTGTTTGTCAAACCAATGTTCCAAGCCTAGTAACAGTGCTTTGCTATGGGCCGTGATGTTATTGCGGCATATACCTGAGAAGGTGTAAGTTTTGTAGACTCATGGAAAATATTTCTTACATAGTGGGCATACTCTGGGCTTAAGACCAAGAAGACAGACAAATCATAAATATACTAAAACTAGGGTATATGTTTCCAAAAAAAGAAGGTAGTTCAGTCAAACAAACTCCGTCATTAAGCCTTTACATCAGTTTTGGCATGGTTGGATCTGCTACATATTGAATTTAGCATTTTTCTAATAAATTCATCAGCATTTTTCTATGTATATGTCTGTCATGTCCTCTATGTATTAAGAATAACTTAGATGATCGTGTTTCTAAAGGTAATAGGAAAGTCTTTTCCAGTAGAGTTTTCCAGCAGTGTATTATTAGTCAGAGCACTCTACTCTGAATGCTTCAAAGACTTCTAAGGTCATCAGTCATTAATGGTTTAGCGTGTCGCTTATAACATCAAGATCTCTTTTAGTCACCCTCTAATCTTTTACTTTCTTAAATATTACATATTATGGTGGTTTTGTATCGATTGGGACGGATGTTATTTTACAAATGGGTGCAGTCTTTTTTAATGCAGTATAAGGGCCTATCGACACACAGCGCTCACCACAGGAGATCAAGAACTGAGACATATGGTTAACTGGAGTCACTGGAGAACGATAATGCTGACCCTGCAGGCCTACTCATCTCGAAATGTCAAAGAGAGTAGATGGTGTTCATTCTTGAGTCTATCATAAACTAAATACTAGAAACTTGCATATCAGTATTATTTATATATCTGAATTACTAGACAGAGTCGACAAAGGGAGAGTACAGTATAGCGATGTTACATAGAAAGCAAGAGTAATCCCTTTGCTCTATCTTCTTTGATGATGCGGCCAACACTGCCTCAGTCAGCTATTGATGTGTTTGGTCTTAATTATAGACCATGCTTTTTTTATCCACCCATATCTGCAGCAGATATCGTTAACACAACACTACATATGTCTGGGCGTAATACAACTGTTTACTTAACCGGACAAGACTGCATGGAATGATGACTACTGAGTGCCTTCTAATATGGGATACATTCTCTGTATAGGTCACTTGAACAAGAGTGCTCACATTACGATTTTATTGATCATAACGGGAAAAGTTATTTTGTCATGAATTGACCATCGAAGAATGACAGGCATACTGTAGATACAAGCATTTAAATAAAACACAGATGGAACGAAAGACATACATGACACTAGAAACTTGTAATAGTATGTCAAGTAGTGTGCCATTGTGTGACTATGATTTCAAGAGTCAAATCGCTGAAGGTACAAGAGATTTTCTGAATCTTTCAGTCTCATACAGTTTTATGTTGATGGAAAATCCAGCCAGCCTACTACATTACAGTGTTGCTCTGCTCAGTAACGGTTCTACCCTCAGTAAAAACAAATCCCCCTTTTAAGTCTCTAAAATTAGACTCTTCAGTTCTGCCACCCGGTGTTAAGTTGAGTTACTGCTACTTGACTGGGAACTACACACTTTGGATGCTTCCTTTTGCAAACTCAAATATTAAGAGCTTTTTGTGTTCTTTCTTGACATAGAAACAAATTCAAACTGAATTCCACACTGTAGTACTTTATTTTATGTGATTTCTTTATTAACTCATTCACAGCTTCCTCTCTGTCTATCCCTCTCTTTCTTCTTCTAACTGTTGCACTCTTACTTTTTTAGCCTCTTTCTCCCTAGCCCCTTTCTCCCTTTCTGTCCCCCGCCTCTCTCTTTCACCATCTTTCTATCTCTGTCCCACAAACAGATCACATCCCTAGTCCTACCACTAGATGGGCCTAACTCCACACACACCATACTCCATGTCCGTCTGCCAGCACAGTTTTTTTCCAAGTCTCACAAATGCATGTTAAGGGGCTTTCTACTGAACGTCTCACACACAATTATTGTGCCCAAGACTGACTCATAAGTTAACGTGGTCTCTACCCTCTCCTCCCCCCTCAACACCCTCTCCTCTGTCTTTAGCTTGATCCTCTCTCTGTGAGTGTGTGTGCTGTGCCATGGCTGTCCTCTTCAGGCGCACAGGCTGTGTGGTCCTTTGGCTGGCCCTCAGGAGCCCCTGCATGGCCCCTGGGCCCCCTCGCCTCGCTCTGTCTGCCACTCTTATAGGTAGAGTAACCATCATCTGCATAATTAACCACCACATTCATGACTTTGAGGCAGCTCTGGAAGAATAATCTAGTTATTTGGTTTGAAATATGAAGATTTTTTTTTATTGAGCATGTTTTGCCAATTCATGTTTTTCAGTTCTGCTGCTTACGTATCAGGCATATAAAAGTGCAGCCATACATATTTATTTATTTTGTGGTAATGAAAAATCGTTGCCAATGTCTGTCCCAAATCCCGGGTTACTGGTCACTACTAGATGCCTTTATATAAAGAGGCATGCTGATATTGCAGTGTAAAAGGTTTTTATAACTATTAGAGACCTCACTTTCAAACACCTGTATCAGATTTGCAAAGTCAACTCTACTCCTCATCAAATTCCGGAAAATTTATGCTATATTGGTATGCTCTATCATACATGCACACAAGTGTAAATGTAATTATATAGGTGAATGTTTTACATTTTCATATAGATAGAAATAGATGTAAAAAAAAACAACAACTTTTTTTAGTATTTAGTATTACTTACTTATAGCGGAAAGCAGAGGGAATTGCAACTTTGGTGGAGAACAACCTATCCATTCTACTATAAAGAGCCCCACTCATCTTTGCTACGGTCAATGCAATGGAAAGGTTACTCAATAATGTAGGTGGTTCACGTCAAATTGTTCCTAGATAAGCTTTCTTGGTTTCGTTCAAGTTCACTTGGCTTTACATTTTCTTTCACAAATATGTGCTCCATCTTATTGAGGTGTGTCATATAAAACGAGAATATAAAGGTATTTTCCTTCATAGCTTAGTGTGTTATGCTCTACAAACAAAAGTACCTTTCATGAGTTCTACTGCAACTGGGCCGCAGGTATACCATGACACACTTGTTTTGTGTAATGTGACTAATTGTGGTCTCTGTTGTTATGGTTGTGTACTAATACTAACTCGTAAACCCTGGGATTAATGCTTTTTCAAATAACTAATACATTCCTACTTGGTGTCATCATTTTCCCTCTTCCAGTATGAGATTACTGAGGCTACCATCCTTTCTGAGTTTTCATTGCTAAGGAAAGAGGATATATGGAGGATGTACTTTACCATTTATTGTCCTGCTTTGTTATTTGTCTCCTCCCCCACATATACCTCCTCCTCCATAAAGTGTGTGCTAATCATCTTCTGACCATATACAACTCTAAATGTTCTGTTGGTTTTGGCCTTTATTATAAGCTGTGGTGTTGTCACTCTCCCCTCTGCCCGCCCCTGTTTCTTTCAGCCTAAACAGCATTGCCTCTCGCCTCCCCCCGGGTGTTGTGTACTGTAACAGGGCAGCCATCTTGGGCGTCGCTCGGGCCAACAATCTCTCTCTCCTCAGCAGTCAGCAATGTCCGGGTTCAATCTCCTTCACCTGATAAGCAAGAGTCAGCCAGTGGCTCTCCGGCCCTGCGGCCTTCCATCAGGTCAACTGACTGACTGACTGACTGACTGACTGACTGGCTGGCTGGCTGGCTGACTGACTGCTGTGGTTTTGCTGTGTGCCTGCAGGAGTGCTCAATCCTGTTCTGTTCACTTTTTTCTTTAGTGCTCTAACCATAACACACTGAGTGAGTGTGTGAGTTGGGGATTTAGTAATTGACTGAGTGCTTTAGTAATTTATTGAGTGATTTGGTTAATGACTGAGTGAGCGTGCACTTACGTTAGTGTGTGCTTTCCTGTTTTCCTTTGAGCAACTCTTTGAGTTGCTTCTGTGATCACTAATAAGTCGTTTAACTGCTTGCCTCCCTTTCAGCTTGCATGCAATGCGTGTGTGTTTAATACAATTTCTGCTGTACTAATGACTTCTTATCTAGAAAGGTTGGTCTCCACGTAAAGTGCAATACAAAACAGCCACTTGATCTTTCACTTTTACCGTCAGAGGTTTTGTGCTAGACTTGCCCTTCTGCTCAACCAAGCACAGTGTGTTTTACAAGCCAATTAAGCTTGATTGATTTGTGACCGGACATTCTTGGATCGTGTGATCAATTTGTTGTTTGTAGCTCCCATGCCTAAAACAACGTTATGTTTGTGTTTGATGAAATACAAAGGTTTTAGCAGAGGCTGTCTAGCTACTGAGGAGGTGATTGGACTGGTTTAGGCTTCTGGGAGTGGAGGGTGGTGGGGTGGTGGCTTAGGGGGGACGCGGGTAGGGGTTGCAGAAAGAACGAGCGAGTGAGATTTAGAAAAAAAAAAGGTCAGGGAAGGAAAAGCCATACGTTTGACACTTTAAAATAAGCAAAAGAGGGTACTGGAGAACAAACGTTGCTTACAATTAGGAAACAATATTTACACTTGAGGTTGTAAAGCCAGGATGTCGGAAAAATGTGCTAATTTAGAGGGGTGACCCCTAAGTGCACCAAAGCCAAATTATTTGCAGGCTATGGTGTGGGGGCACATTCCTTCAGAACTTCTGTAAATGCTGCATTAGAGGGGGCTGCTTAAAGTCAGACTAGACAAAAAAAAAAAGACACAGACACACACACAGAGCAACTCCCCGGTTAAGAGTATTAATAGTGCAGATTTACTCATCTTAAGTGTAGACTACACAACAAATGAATGAAAAACATAGAAGTCAGTTAAACCACTAGTGGCTCTTACCAGTTCAGTTTCTTCTGCTTCAGTCCCTTGTGTGTTTTTACCCGCGAGGTTGGAGTTGAGCTCCCCCAGGCCATCAATGGAGTCTATTCACCGACCAAGCCTTTAAAGTCCCCATTATTTTCCCCCTTTCACATGGATTCAATCTTTCTTTTCTTTTTCCTTTTTTGAGGGGGGTGGGGGGTTCTCCATATAGAGTTGACATGAGGAAGAGAAAGCCCAAACACACACATACACACACCCAAACCTTGTAAGCGACCTCACCTACAGAGTCCGCCTTGCAGTGGGAAAGTCCCGGCAAGAAAAGGAAAACAAGAACATCCTTAGAGAAACAATGTGCTGTAGTTTTCACCAAAAATAATGGTGGTTCAAATCCTGATTTCTACAACCAAGAAGGCATTAACGGTCAATGGCAGTTAGAGCAAAGGGTGCGTGAAGGCAAAAGCATACAGTGTTAGGAAATTGCAATCCAATTCCCTGTAATTTAAGACTGCAGTCTCGTCTCTTTAGTTAAATGGCATACAGATGGACATTTGGCCCCCCTCAATGTTGGCAGCACAAATGGTCCTTTTTATTTCCATATACTTCTATATTAGGAACATAACAATCTCTTGTTAGGCATGTCAATGTCTTGTAAGGGTATATTGCTTCTCCTGCCAACTTAACTTGAATTTCTAGCTTTTTTATAGATTCGTAATTTTGCTCAGAAATATACTGATGACCATGTATATTTGTTCCTTTTATGTGGCGTGCCACCCTTCAAGAACATGGCAACTTAACTTTTTGAAGTAATCTTGGAGTTGTCCGTTGATCCAAATATTGGTTAATCACCTCAGGCAATCTTTCAGGTTACATTTGACTATTTATCTTCTCATGAACCTGTTTAGGAGTCACTGCTTTTAGCCTTCTAACCACACCTGACCACGTAACCACCACTACAGTAGACTGTGCACTGGGCAATAGTGTGGGCTGATGGCTTTTTGTCATTACTATTAACTGATATGTATTCTAAATAAAGATGATCAAATCAACACTGACCTAGTGGATCATGGTATATTCTCAATATCATGCTTTGGCTGTAGCACATATCTTTCCTTATACTTTCACAGACATAGAAGCTATTGTCTAGTGTGGTCAATATCACTTAATATGGGTCCAGGCAAGAGTCAATCAATTCCTGCGGTTTTCAAATGGAGCAAGGCAGGCTATATAATACCATCAACATTTTTTTTTTTTTATTGCAGCTCTCTACCAGCAACATAAATGTAATTTAATTAATCAACTTTTTATCTGGCCTGTTGTCAGTGATCGTGAGTTGGACTCTTGCCTAACCATATCAGTGGTGAGGCGGTGCCTGGGCATGGTGGTGTCTTAGTGGGAACTGATGGCTGTGCTGTGTGATTCTGCACTGGATTACTTCCTGGGGCCAGCAGGGATTACAAGGGGTGACACAACCAGGACGAAAATAGTCCCCGATTTGTGTCCTTTCCCTCTCCCCCTGGCCCCCCACCATACTAAGATATTTACCTTCGCATTTCCCCCTTATCCCTCGTTCCTGTAGGAACATGCCGTACCAAGAAGACGTGGCCGGTGTCCTTCTCTCAAGAAGAGCTGAAGAAACGCCTCACGCCAATGCAGTTCCACGTCACGCAGGAGAAAGGAACAGAGAGGCAAGTAACTTGGCCTGCAGAACCACAAGTCCTAAGGCTGTTGTCTCTTTCTCTGTATGGATACCCAATGACGATCAGTGAAAATGAGATGAAATCACTATGTGTGTTAGGAGTGTGCAGAGATATCATTATTTGGATTCAGATCGACATCGTATTATCCGTACTCAAATTACTATTCGGCCAAATACCAGAAGTGGGCGGGGTTGAAATAGGAAGTTGTCAAGAAATCTAATAAAAACAAAATACATTTGAACAAAATACAACTGAATCTGGAATAGTAACGTTAATGTTGTTTCACCCAACTTAGCCAGAATTATGCCTTTAAATCAAATATAGTTATTGTAAACGATACTGTTTTAACCCCACCACACTCCACAAAGGAGGACTCTTAACGATCTACAAACACACCTTGCTTTTATTAGAATTTATCAGGTGACGTGTGTGTGGCTATACAGTATAGTATGTCACTGTAGTATACATAAAGTACACATTTTGGGCAGATGTCAATTCTTCTAATCAATATTTTATTCTAAAGTTGAACCGCCACCACCACTCTAATTTGTGGACACATCCATACATTCCATGTAATGTGCCCTATATAGAAATTTTAATTGCCAACCTTCAAATTGTTATATAATATTAATTTTAGGGAATGTGGTGCTATTAATGAAATCTATTGCATTATACACTTTTTCGAGCACATGTAAAGAAAATAAATACAACATATTCCAAGGCGTAAATGGATCATTTCCATTGATTGCCATACATTTTCATAGGGACTTTCCCTTTCCGCCTGCCTGCGCCTCCTGTTGTCCATGTGCGTCAGGTTTTTGTTACACCCAGTCCAACCTTTCCGTGTGCACTTTACCACTGTAGACCACATTCCACTGTCCTACTGATGTTAAGGCTGGCCTGATGAAGTCCCACGAGGCCATGAGACAATGAGGGAGAAGATATAGCAAAATGATGAAAGTAACTGTTCAAAATGAAAAAATAGCAATGAAACCACCACGCCTCCCACCCTGCAATCCACACATGGGGAAAGTATTTATCAGGTCACTTTTAGATGAAACATCAGTAATGACTCAATCACTTGCGTTACTCTGTAGGGCCTGTGCTGTCTGAAACACTGGGCCTTTGAAGTCGAGCCTTCAGATTATTAGTACTGTTGTAACGTCTGTTTTAAGTGTAATAACCCCCCAATACAATATGGTCAATTAATTTTCCCTTCATGTTTTTATTTAAATTATACGAATGTGTCATTTAAAACCCTTTGGATTACATTATCTTTCTCCACAGTGCCTTCAGAGGGGAGCTTACAGACAACAAAGAGGATGGTATCTACACATGTGTCGTGTGCGGAACGCCTTTATTCACGTAAGACAAGAACTAAGTGTGTTAGTTTGTGTGTGCTCTATTATTATTATTATATTATATGGTCCTGCAGTGTTTGTGTGTGCATGTGTGTGTGCTTCTACATGTGTAAGTGCCAATGCTGATGTGTGTGTATGGTTGCCAAGCTTATTCTTAGGGTTAGCAGCACAACTCCTCCTGCCACACCCCTGGTAAGGCTACTGTCCCCCTGGCCGCTGTCAGAAAGTCTTTTAATTGGTTCAGGAGAAGTCCCCACTCGGCGCAGTGCTGCGTGGTCGGCGGCCCACTGGACGGAACGCTGCAGAGGTTCATTCTACCTGACAGCACGTCAGACCCATCTCGGCAGCGATTACCGGGTCGCCATTTTCCCACAGCTTGATGGAGAGCTTCAAAGGAGGGCTGGATTTACAGCATAGAGTTCGCCCATAGCTCAGACACAATGTTCCCACAGGGAGACAGCCTCGAAAGCCCCCCCCGTCCCCCCGTCCCGTCCCCCCCTCCCGTCCCGTCCTGTACACCCTGCTCCCTGAGCACACAGAGTGCCTGCTTATTGTTCACTTAGGCTGGAGAAGAGGGAGGGAGGGAGGGAGGGAGGGAGGGATAGCGGCGTTGAATTGTGGTTGGCCATTTTAAGACCTGTTGAAGGACTGTACTGTATGCTAACCACGGACTTAATGTATTCTTGTCTGCCCTGACTCGTTATTACCATTACAATAATTCCTAATGAATCTTGTAATAAACACAATACCATGGCGACACCTTCAAGATTCCATTAATGAATCTTGTAATAAACACAATACCATGGCGACACCTTCAATACTCCATTTCCAATGGTTGCCTTTTTATTTGGAAAATTGCATTAAGTATCACAGCTATATTCCTGCCTTAGGATTTTCCCTAATTCACGTTTAATTTTTTCCCTTTTCAAGGTCTGACACCAAATTTGACTCTGGATCAGGTATGTGTAAAGACAAGTTTTCTGTTGTTTGAAACAGAACAGCATATAAACCTAACCTAGGGGTGAATCATGGTGAACATAAATCGGTACTCTTGCCATTTATTTAGTAACAACCACAGTTCCACTCGACCATACTTGTGCGTAGTTCACTTTGCAACATACGCTAAAGATGAGAGGGAGTGCAGTCTTCCAGGCCATTTTTATCTGTTCAGTTTACACTCCACAGTCCAGGGCTTGACCCCACTATGTCTCCCTTGCTGTTTGATGGCTAGAACAAGTGGTGTCTCAGACTGGTGTCTCACAGCTCCTCTAAGAACCCAGCAAGAGAGGACCTGCCTGTGTGACCATTCTTCTTAGTGACAAAAACCTCTGATTTGAAATAAGTGGGACGACTTAAGAACACTAAAATATCTCCCCCTGGATCTGTTTTAATGAACACTATCGGGATCTTGTTAATAATTTGTCTGTAAACATGCGGTATGTGCCATGTTTAATCCCTATGGAATTCCCTCACTCTTTTTAATTGTGGGCGTTTTCTGACCACTATGTATCTTTAACTGCAATTAGGACATACCTGAGTAAAGACTATAGGCTATGATGTCATTTATGAGATGATGAATGAACACCAAAATTAGTTTAGGATGTTAGCATAAGTGTGCTCTCTGAACGTTAAGCCTTCGCTGTCATTTATTTGACAAGGTATTTCGAATAGATAAAGTGGATATATTTTAAATCAAATAGCCTCGCTGTTAAAATAAAGACATCAACTAGCTGAGTTCCTGTAAACTATGCAGGATAAACAGATCAAAAAAATGTATCGTTCACTTGAATGAGTTTTGTGACCCGTAAATATGACTAGCTATGTTTGCGTTTTGGGTCACACTGTGAACGAACTAAAACGGTAACGTAATTCACATTAGTGGCGCACACACCGTAAAGGGTCAAAGAGTCAGCAGGAAAAAAAGGGGGAGAGAGAATCGTGAAAGCAGAGCATGTCATCTAGGAATTTATTTGAACTTATGCATTCAAACAGTCTGTAGCCCCGCTAAGCTGCCGAGACGGCCGACCTACCTCTACGTTCTATCACCTCCATGGTCCTCCACTGCTCCCTTCTCCTTCCCCTGTGATGAAACTCTATTAGATCAGCTCTTAAGGATTCTCCTGCTCTGAGTCATAGGATTCTTATATCCCCCCGAGAGGGGTCCTGAGTTTTAGTGGAATCTCATGGCTTTGTAGTTGTGGCCAACATGTCGTCCCCTCCCAAAACTAGGGAAGGGGAGAGCAGTGTGAGGGTAGACTGCAATAGGGGCCTTGATTGTTTTTAAATGTTTTATTCTGTAAAAGAATTTAAGGGATGGGGAGTCCAGGGTCATGTTGTAATGCGATGATATTAAATTCAATTAAATTGAGCACTTGCTGTAGCTTTAACTGGAATAAGCAGGATTAGTGCTCTTAAGGTGATGTTCTATTTGGTCTGCCACAAAAATAAAATTGAAATGAAAACGTGGACAAACTAAATTAGATGTTGGCTGATTCCTGTGTACCATTTTGCACCATTGACGGGATATACCTGGAGTGGCAGAGCAAGGTTATGACCTCTCTCCTTAAACCCAAATAGCACCAGTATTAGATGCAATTGGGTGTGTTTGTTGCAACATTTGAAATAGTCTAAAAGACACTTCTCCTTCTCATCTGTCACTGGCTTTTTCTCTACTTTCTATTTTACACCCTCTCTCGCTTCTCTGCCTACTCACTCCTTCTCTCCTTGGTGGTGTTCAAAGTCAAGGAAAAGAGGCTTAAAAAGGGATGATTTTAGATGTTGGACCCCCCCCCCCCCCCCCCCCCCCGCCTCCCTTCCCAGAAACCTCTGTAAGCCTATGTTAGTATTCTGTACATGGTCCAGACCATCAGAGCCTCATGTCTGATTTGCCCAGAGGAAAAGGCCTCTAGAGTTACTGGCATGGTACTGTTTAGCTGTAAACCAGCAACACGCTGTTGCAGATTGAACTCGGGGTGAAAAATGGGATGAAATGAGGGGATGGAAACTGCGGTTGTTTATTTTGAAGGGGACTCCTTCGTCACTTGTGTTCTATAAAATGCTTTGAGAGGAGCTGGTTAAAACCCGTTGGCAGTTGAGCAGCGGCTTTAGATCTTTAAAATTTCCACGACCATAGCTACAGTAAGCCGATCTGTACTGTATCTCTGTTTGGATCACTTCTATAGGGTCTGGGACAGGTATTAGGGCTCTCCTGGAGGTACACTGCTGCATTATGTTTGGACACGGTAGGGTTTGCATGATCCATGGTAGGTCAATCTGTGTTAGCAGCAGAAGCAGACTGATAGCTTTTTTCCTGTTACAGAGTTAGACAGGCTGTTGGTTGGCTGGTTGACAGGACTACCTAGAAGCGGTGAGCAGCCAGGCCCACCCATGGAGAACCTCTGTCTGTGCTAGGCTGGGCCCGTACAGATGCTTTTATGGGACAGAGGCAGACAGGCAGACAGGCAGACAGACAGCCAGACAGGCAGGCAGACAGACAGGCAGGCAGGCAGGCAGGCAGGCAGGCAGGCAGGCAGGCATACAGACAGAAAGACAGACAGGCAGGCAGGCAAGCAGGCAGGCAGGCAGGCAGGCAGGCAGGCAGGCAGGCAGGCAGACAGCTTGTGGAAGTATAACTGAATAGGCATTATAAGATTGTGATAGGTCTGATATGTCTGGCTCTAACTAGCAGAATGGATTATTCCCAAATGACTTGGAAACCAAGCTCTGCTGAATAATTTTAAAGATGTGCTGCTTTTTCATTGTGATACCTTTGCTAACACAATGCATTAATAGGAAAATAAACAGCTGTAGAACATTACAAATTATTGCTGGGAAAAAAAAGAGTTTTAGGTTTGAATACACATTTTTTTAAACTTCACGCAGTGACATTTTGATAATACAGTTGCGGTTTCATCAAGTGATAATTTGATCTAAAATCCTAAAAGTGTCTAGGTTACATTTTAAGCCTAGAGTAGCGGGCAATACAATCAATGGGGGGGCATTCTCCACTTTGACATTCTGAGACAGACAAGCATCAAGCATAGACATAGAAGCGGCATTCTCCTATGTGCCTCTGAAATATGTTGTGTGTTTAATAGTCTCGCTGTTCAACGGCATTCCTATATTATAAGGTAGGCTGGGGTCTCCTTAAATATGAAAGGGAAGTCAGAAGGTGGTGAAATTGAGTGTCTAGCTGGAATGAACTCCAAAAATAAACCACTGAGCTCTGGCTCTGGCAGCCGGAAAGAAAGAGAAACTTGTCTGAGCGATGGGCGAGAGAGAAAGAGAGAGAGAGAGAGAGAGAGAGAGAGAGAGAGAGAGAGAGAGAGAGAGAGAGAGAACGAGAAAAGCCTATGGACAAGACGCAGTCAAGCAGAGGTTGGGGAATCCTCTGAGTGAACATAGTTGGACACACACATAATATAACTTTAATCTCAATAACGCTACTTACACAAAAGATAAATTTAGCACAACAGACACTTTGAAATTATAACACAAACCCATACTTGCAGTACCCCCAGCAGTTGAGAAGATTGGGATTGAAGCAAACTAGACAATCCTTGTGGGTTAAAATTACAGCCTACTTGTCTAATAAGTTTTTAGTATTCAACGGTCTTTATTTTTGTTCTACTGTGCTCACATTTTGTTGAACACAAACAAATGCAACATACAGAAACAGTGCACATACCTTTTCTCCCCTAATGGAATGCTCGTTTCTTTTTCTTTTGGTATAATTTCTTTTGTAGGATGGCCGTCTTTCTTTGACCAGATAAAAGAAGAGTCTATCAGTCAGACCGATGACTTTTCCTACGGGATGCACAGAGTGGAGACCACTTGCAGCCAGGTTAGCAGTCTCTCTTTCTCCATGTCCTCCTTCATTAGTTTAAAAATAATCTAAAAGTAATTTGTGCATATGTTGTTACAAGGAAAGTGTATGTCAATAACTAAAAAGGCAAGACAAACCCAAATCAATTGCACAGTTTTTAATTGACCTAACGTTTTATCTAGAACTGCACTGCAGGTCAGTATGGCCATGCAAAAAAAAAAAAGTATTTTAGATAACCTTACTGTGTCTTTCAGTGTGGGGCCCATCTTGGACACCTGTTTGATGATGGACCCAAACCAACAAGGAAACGTTACTGTATTAACTCTGCATCACTGGCCTTCTTACCCAAGGACGTAGCAGCCTCCTCAGGCCCAGCCAAAGACACCGGTGAAGGGGGCGCAGGCAGCTCTGCTAGTGGGGGGAAAACTGAGTTTTGACTGGGTCCTTGGGAAAGACTGTCAAAACCTCCGCTTTTGTCATTTGTCACACTCTATCCATCTCAGGACTGCAGTTTGAAAAAGGGTCAAAACAAGGCATTGTTTTTTATTGGCAACAGAGTTGATCTCATCGAAATAAATTATATTTAAAGGATACGTTTCAATTGTAGCCTAAAAAGCTAAGTGGAATAGAAAAGTGGTCAAATGAAAATTCTAATTCGGGGTTTTCAATTTCCAGGCACAGACCAAATATTGTAAATTAAACTGTTAGAGATCTCCCATATATGAAATATAAAAGACCCCAAGTAAACGTCAAACCAAATAGACAATGTGTGACCAGTACTGAAGCTGCCAGCAGACACCCAGAAATAACTCCCCGCCTTAATGTAACGATTTAGCATGATAAGTGGTGTGGCCTAGATACTGCAACCATAGATGCAATTTTATGCTGTTCACATTATCATAAAAACATATATATATATATATATATATGAGGTTTGTGTACGGATTATTTTCCTATAAGAGTATGTTGAATGCCACCTTTTATTGTAAGTAAATAATATATAAGTCATCGTTCATGTCAAGTTTGTATTTCTGAAGTGATATTTGATACAGGGAGGTTGATGTTTTAAGGAAGGTCCTCCTGCGTGCAGTAGAACGAGGATCAAGCGGAGAACAAAGCATTCTTCTAATAAAACAGAACAGATGACAAATGTTTAGTCTGAACACAGAATGTTGCCTGGCTCTCTGAACACAAACTGTTTGCCGCCTTCTCCTGCTAACGTTTTGGTGTCTGGCAGAACATTTTCACCCTTTTGAAATGGATAGTGTCATTGAAAGTTTGTTGAATAAAATCTGAAAATGTTAACTCTTTTATTTAATGGATTTTCTTTACACAGTACTTTTTCATGTTTTTGGTATTTGCAATACAATGAATTCCAGAATTTTTTTGGCTCGCCTCGTCTTGGTGAAATAAAAACAAAGCCAGATTATCATTTGTTAACACTTTAATGAGAGATTTTTGTTAAACTTTCTGCAATCAGCAGTTTGTTCTCTCCCACCTTTCCCAAGAAATGTGTGACACAGAACACCTTTTTTTCCCTTTTGAAACAGGAGGATCCTTGTCTTAATGTTAGAGGAAATAGAGTTGTCGGAACTGGTCTGCTGTAAAAGTCTAGAGGGCCCGTCAAAGGGGTGGACTGTTATGCTAAAGGGGAGGTCATGCACAGGTCAGCAGCCCTGTTTAGAGGACACTGTGGTAAGGTCTGTTCTGTACACAACATTCTTCCCAAACACTGGTCCCCCTCAAGAAACAGAGACACCAGAGCCTATATTGGCTTGCAGAGAGCTAAACAATGGAAACATTATTTTGTTGTAGTTTTTTTTTCCCATTTTGTTTTCCTCTGCAAAGGGTTTATTTCCATGAAATTAACCAATTCTTTAGCTGTGATTTTTGAAGGTACTCTTTCAGACGTTTTTTCACGTAGGCCCTACAAGGAAAAGGAAGACCTGCTTACAGAAGTAGATGATTTTAGATTATTACAATTATCGCATGTTCTTTCATTTGCATATTTTAAGGACAATATGTCTTGGATTAAAATAGACAAAGTGCTGGTGGAAATAGGGGAGCCTCGCCTTTTCAAGAGGGTGGTGGCATGTGAAATGGTTCCATACACAGACAACCTCTAGGTGACTGTGTAATCTATTTAACCAAGTGTATCAATGAAAAGACACCAACACAGAATAGCCTTTTTCCTATTCAGTCATATCATGCATCAATAAACAACCTGTACAAAAGACACCCCAAAAAAGCCTGAGTAGCTACACATAGACAGCCTACCTCAAAACATGTTTATGTGTTTTGATTTTCTCAGCTGGGGAATGTCGAGACCAGTGTTTAAGCATTTACCAATGCGGGGGAGAATGTTCTTTTTGGCACACCCAGGGAGCAAGGTTTGTGTTACTGTGGTGGCTGTGGCTGTGGTGGTTAAGGGGGTGGAGGTTTGTCTTGTGTCGGATCTCTGGGGAAACACTGGGAATGCAGCCTTGTGTTCCCAGCTTATTTTTACTTTGATTAAACCTAGCGCCGTTAAAAAATAAAGGTAAACATTTTGATGTCATACTATATTACAAGCGTGATGCCGTTCAGTGAATAAGTAGATGTTCAATTTAATTGGAAACATGTCGCATTGTCATCCCATTGTTTTTACAACGTGTAGTTTAGGCTCTATTTCTCCGAATTGATCAAACGTGTCGGCTCCAACAGACTCCACATCGAAACGGTTGGTATAGATTGAAACACGTTTTGCCGTCTTCCACCTTTACAAAAGCTTTGTTCTGTTTGATTGTCTTTTCTGTCAGGGGAATGTGTTAACCTGGGCCTCACACTAGAGTGACTAAGGCTGAGACCCCCCTCATCCCTGCACCCCAATGTGAAATGTGCTCTAATTTGATTGTTGATTGACCTGGAGTCAAACGTGGCCTTTGTCCGAGTCCAGCCAAGCGTGGCATTAAGACAACATTTATCTGTTGACTGGCTGCCCTTTGAAGTGACTAAAGGGTTTCCATTTCATGAATGAAAAGTCAATGTTTGTTTTGGTGTCCCTTAAATGTGCCGAGCAAATGTTATCTAACCAACTGCCGAAGAGACAACAGGTTAGCTGAGGTCAGGAGGATACTCCAATCTTGCCAGAACTCTCACGCATGAATTAAGCCTACTTAAATTGTGTATGAAATACTTAACAGTACACTTATTCATGTGTTGTAACGTAAATAGAGCAAAGGTAAAGGCTCTGTAGCCGTTCAATTTTAGAATAGGAATTACAATTGTGTTGTACTTTACAGACTGTAAAGATAACAGACCAGGTATGTTATTTTGGATGTAAAATGGCCTTGTGTAGAATAGACCATCCCTTCAATTTCGATAAAAAGAGATGCAACAGAGAAAATATTCCATACAGCTTTTTTCTCTACCCTGTCACCTTATATGGTCAGACTACATCTTGTTTTTCAGGAGAGGGTATGACCTATTGAAGGAACTGGATAGGATCCTTACCACCTATGCCTTGACAACTTCAGACAACAGCTCTGGTTCAGACCCAGAGTCCAAATAATCCCATGCTCCAGTCTTTGGCCATAATGATATAATATTAACATTGAAAAGCTTGATTCACATACACATTTTTCGTCCCGCTATGCTCTCACCTACATTTCAATGTGCTTTCAGTCTTAAGCTTTCTCACCAGATCTCTATACCGGCTGATCCGGGGTCTGTCTGGTTATCTGGACCTCACAACCCTGAGTTATGATTAGACTCATGATGTCATGACTGTGTTTGGAAGAGTTGGTGGCGTTCAAAGCCAGCTCCAGTGCCCCCTCTCTTACACACTCACAGTCTCTTGGACACACACACACACACACACACACACAGCAGCAGCAGCGTGCGTAGTGGGTGTCTTAGTGGGTGGCAGCACTGAGCCCCAGCCTGTTTGAGCCCTGGGGGGTGACGTCAGTTGTCGGCCCTACATGCCTGGGTCTCAGGAGTCGGGCCTGGGCCTTGTGTTTAGAGTTAGGGAGCGGTGGGGCCTCCTCGGCTGGAGTGTGGGAAAAGTCCTCCGCCGGCCGCAGCGCTGAGAGCGTTTACGTTACGGACGCAATAAAGAATATTTACAAGTCAGGTGTGTTTAGACTGTCCTAGAGAGCTGAGCTAGGAAAAGGAAGGAGCGAGGCAAGATAGGGCGGAGGGGAAGAGGGAGGACAGCGACAGAGAGATGAAGGGGAAAAAAAGGAGGGAGAGATGAAAGGGCTAGATTGAGAAGCTAGGAATAGACGGATGAAGGGAAAGGGAAAGAGTGGGAAGATGGCAGCTGGAGTTTTTCAACCCCCTTTCCTAGACTGGTGCTGTGTTGTGTCAGTTCCCAAGTCAAGCAAACATTGGACGGGCACCATTCAGAAGAAACGTATACTTTTTAGTCTTCAGTGAAGGAAATCCGTGTGGCCTCTTTGTGTTTCTCTCTAGATACTATAGTTATCCATTATTATCCAGAAAGTCCGGGATTGCTGGAAATTGGAATGTCTTTGTTTTTGCGATTAACATTTTATTAATGCCCCAGTTAATGATGCACATACTGGTATCAGCCTGGCATCCTGGTTCTTATTTAGGCTAATGCTCCAGTGGGAAAGAGCAGATTGGGTTGTATTTGTCTGATAAGGCGCTAGGTTCAGTGAGTACACTACCCCCCGCCCCCTCCTTCTCTCTCACCCCTGAAGACTACCGGTGTCATGGCTGCTGCTCTGCTGCGTCCACTCCCTCTCATGTTAAGACAGTGGCTCCATTAGGCCCAGCTCAGAGGAAGCACAAAAGCAAACAAAAGAGCATCAGTACCACCAGCAGTAGCAACACTACCACGCAAACGCCCCAGCCCCAGCCCCAGCCCCAGAACCAGCCCCAGCCCCTGCCCCAGCCCCAACCCCTGTCCCACCCCCTTCCCCTCCGCCTCCACCTCCCTTTCTCGCCTCCCAGACACAGACTCCCCCATACATAAACACCTACCCACTTCCTCAGGGTCAGTTCCCTAAGCTGCAGCTACGCTTCGAACAGGACCGTTCCCTTGCTCATCGAAATGTACTGTTTCTGTGAGCGTGTGTGGATGTTTGGTGGTGGTGAAGGGGGTATACTTTGTGTGTAGTGTTGTGAAGGTGGGTGGCTATACTTTGCGTGCGTGTCTGTGTGGGATTGCTGAGTGCCCTCCAGTTCCGCTCGGACCCCTCTGTTGGTTTGATATTAACTCCAGTTCGTCTTCGTAATGAGTCTGAATGATTGGTGGGTCTTTTCCACTGGTTAATGAGTAGACAGGCGGTGGTGAGGGAAAACCTGGGCTTTGCACAGTGAACCTCCCTCCCTATACCTGCTCCAGAGGTGGGCAACACACTCTCTGAATGCCTCGACCACTCGCTCATGTATCAGTCCTTATAAAAGGAATGATCACTGGTCCCGGGCAAAAACCACATCTTGAAATGTGTCAGTTATATGGTTGTGTTTTAGTTTTAGAGTGATTTTATTTTACTGGAACGGTCACAAAGTGTGAAACGTCTTTTGAAACAAGGTAAACCCCATGCTACTGAAACCTTATGGTACACTAGTTACATGTTGTAATGCTACTGTGACCAATCCTGGATGAACTAATCTAGACTGTAACCAAGAACTGGCAATGCATTGCCTTTTTAACATGGCATGCCCCCCACTCAACACCTGCCTGCCTTTCTAGACAGCAGTGCAGACGGTGGTTCTGGATGAAACGGAAGGTCTATGGTGTGCAGCTGCCCTGCTTCTCATTACCCCAGTCCTCCCAGCCTTTTAAAAACCCAAGATACATATGCGCCCAGAGTTAATTGGCCTCCATACAGATACCGCAGAAAGAACTATTAACATAAGAACCCAGTCCCTGTTATTAAAATACTCTAGATTCCAGGGATAGGGCTTGGAAGGAGTCCGGAAAACGTGCCTGTAGGCTGGGCTGTTCAGGCAAATCCCTTGCCAAGCTGTTAGCTAGTGCACCGTATCTTGGCCAGAGCTGACGGATGTGATTGGACTCTTCTCCTGGAAGGGAAAAGAGAGCAGTGATCTCATTTCGGTCTATAAACCCATGCCAAGTATTTTTGGTCTTTCGTGGAACAAGACAGAGGGAAAGCGGAGCGGGCGGGGGGTGTTCAGTCAGGGGTTAGTCGAGGAGGAGGAGGAGGAGCAGTGGGTTAGGGAGGGAGAATGGGATGAGGGCTGCCTGTGTCCTCGGCCCAAAATGATGCAATTTGAAAGAAACCACATGAAGGGGCTGCTGGTTGCGGTGCGTAATGCTGTGTGCCAAAGGCCTGCAGCAGTGCTGTGGAGGCATGCAGCAGACTGACTCTACCGACCGCACAAGGCTTTGTCCAAATATACTGCCACAGCGCTACTCAGCTCCCCTCACAGGAAGAGAACAACTGGAACAGACTTGCTGATTTACATGTAGACCTTTAGACCTTTTTGCAATAGTGTTTGGGTGTCTTTTTTTTGTTGCTTATGAAACACCATCAAACTAGATTTTTCAAAAGTGACTTATCTATTGCAGTTCACGCCAAAACTAAATGTGTCGCTCATGTGAAGCTGTGTTTCGTTTACTATGAATTGGTCAACCATCGAAGGTGTCCCAGCCCTAAAGATCAGGCACGCCAGGCCGTCTCTCTTCTACTCCGTGGTAGCTCTATGATGAACACCACCCACCAACTAGAACCAGAACTTTCCCCCCTCCGCTCCCACTCTGAACCGCTTCCGCCTGATTACTTCTTAATGAGAACCGTATGAGAGAACGCAGCGTGGAGAGAGCCCCTGTCTTTAATCTCCCTTTTCAAAACAGACATCTAGCACAGAGCTCTCTATCTAAGCAATCGCTTTTACCAATAGAGGTAAAACCTTGTACCAACAGAGGTACTTTCTTCCATAGGCATCTGGCAAAAAACGTTTCTTACATGGTGGTCATCTGTCACAGATACGCAGAATAAAATGGTCATATTACTTAAACAAGTTGTGGGCAGTTGTTTGTATTGAACAACGAAAGAGTTAACAAAGAGTTGATATTTATATGTTTTTTTCTTATGCTTGAATTCCAACTTCTCTACAACTCAGTGGCTGTTCATACTGGGCTAGAGTAGTGGCTGCAGCAGCAGTTCCATTGTTTCACGTTTCAGCTATGTCGAGTCTTTTTTTTTCATTGGGTGAATTACTCTGGGGGGTTGGCCAGGGATACATCACAGCTACAGAACAGGACCAGTCAATCAGCGCCGTTCTGACGGCATGCTAAAGCCAAATAAACAACCGGTTACAGCTGGGTGTTGTTTTTAAAGGGAGGGTCTGGAATATGTTGCCATTAGTAAGAATTCACCTTTAACACTTTCAACTTCACATATGTATTTTTTATCAAAAGCAATGTAATTATCTTCTGCAATATCTGTTTAAAGATTCATGACCTACATTCTTTAATTAACTAAATAATAATAAAACTTAATTATACTTATATTTTAGAGACTTTATGACCCAGACTTCCGCTTTAAGAATCAAATCAGGAAGCAGAAAAGGTGATGTACACGCATCTTACAAACAGGTCTCCTGTTGTCTCAACACTACATTAATATCTCCCGCAGTTAGAAATAAAACGTGGTTTGTTGTTTTGCTTGTACCACCTTTGCCGGTGTGTGCACCCGCTGTGTCTGTACTGTGTGTGGGAATGGGTGCCCCTTCCCGTCATTCCACTACTCCTGGGCAGAAAATGAAGTTCCTTTCTGGGCCTTGTTTATTTGGAATTCGTCCGATTGTTTTCAGCTAAGGCAGATGTTATGATGGCCCTAGTGACTCTGACCTGCTCGTGACCTGCCTAAATGGGGGATTGAGGAAGGGAGGTAAAACAGCGAGAGGGGGGAGGGTATTGGGCTGCCCAGCCTCCTGTTCAGGGCTTTAATAGGCAACAAACATGGCCGCACGGAAGCAGAGAGTTTTATAGACAGTCATGTGTAGTTGAATGGGTCTGTGTACTTAAAAGCACCTGTATGCGCAGCTATCATTAAAACAGCACTGGTGCAAGTGTTGGTGGCTGTCTAGTGTGTGTGTGTGTGTGTGTGTGTGTGTGTGTGTGTGTGTGTGTGTGTGTGTGTGTGTGTGTGTGTGTGTGTGTGTGTGTGTGTGTGTGTGTGTGTGTGTGTGTGTGGTTGTGTTAAAGCTTGATCGTGTTTCTGAGGAGCAGTTGGTGATGATGAGATTTAATCATTGATTCCTTTTCTCTGTTTTCAAACCAAAAGGAATGTTGCATGTCTGTGCATTTGTGTGTGTGTGTGTGTGTGTGTGTGTGTGTGTGTGTGTGTGTGTGTGTGTGTGTGTGTGTGTGTGTGTGTGTGTGTGTGTGTGTGTGTGTGTGTGATTGAGGGGTTGGTAGTGGTTCAGTAGAGTGGAAACAGATTTCGGGAAGGAAAAGTGAGAGGCAGCTTTTTCTAAAAGGGGATGTATGGAACATTTTACCCAGCCGTGTTACCCCTGATTAATTAAGAGGCATGAGGATGGGTGGAGGCAGTACTGTTGTGGTGGTGCATGTGTTTGTGTTTGTGTCTGGGTAAGGGTCTCTGTGAGTGTCTGAGTGTGTGTGTGTGTGTGTGTGCGTGTGTGAGTTTGTGTGTGTGTGTGTGTGTGTGTGTGTGTGTCTGTGTGCTTGGAGGCAGCGTTTGAAGAAGCTCTGGGATCAATTATGTCTCTGGGTAAGAAGGAGAAAGGAAAGGCTCCTGGGTCCGTTGTTTGTACACCCTCCGTGTCGAGGTTTCTGAGAATCAGTCATTGAATGATTTAATTTTTATGGGGACACGTTCAGAGGCGCCATCGCTGTAAAAACTGACAGGGGCCATTTTGGGGCCCTTTGTAGTTTCACGCTGAACAGAAACCACATCTGGAGGAAAGGGTTATAAGGAACGGAGCCTTTTTCCTCTCGCCGTTTCTTGGAGGAAAGCAGATATCTTTATCTCTCAGTCTCTCTCTTCTACCCCCCCCCCCCCCCCCCCTTTCTCTCTTTCCCTCTCTTTCGCCCCTTCTTTCTGTTGTTAAGCTTGGGAGTTATTTATAGAAATGATGTGGTGGCTACAGGCATCCAAGGTCATTTGCATTGTTGCAGCAACAGCAACTCAACTTGTGGTTTTAGCTCTGGTCATAGTTGTCAGGTGGCCAAGTTATAAGAAGTGACTTTCAAATCAAGTATTTCAGTTAGAAGTACCGCACTGCTCATAGTTGTTTTTTTTATTCAAAAGATAACATAAACACTTGTTTGGCTGCTGCACATTTTCACGGTGCAAGCTGGTATGTATTTGGTATATCTGGTGTATATTTTAGCAAATGTTCTTGTCAATTCCAAAAAACAATACAAACCTAAATATAATCCTCTGATTGCTAATAAATTGCTGTGTTTCCTGACCCAAAACAACCTGTGTTGTTGGGACAAAGTATGTAAGCTAAGCACAGCCTTCACACGGCCAGCGTGTCTGTGTAGGTGGCAGAGCGGATCGACTCATTACACTTACATAACACTCCGACAAAGGACCATAACAGTGATGGAGTCATCAGACGGCCGGCTGGGTTAAAAAAAGCCTGGCTGAAATCAATGCTGTTTGCAAGTGTGTGGGTGGCAGGGCGACAAGGGAGGCTTATAGCTCATCGTGTTGCTACGAAACGCAGGGTAAACAGCTATTTGTTCACCAAAAGCACTTTTTTCTCCTCTCTATCGCCGCTTTTCCTTTCCTTTCTACAAACTAATAATATTCAGGACCTAGTTGCCGGCAGGCTCCATGGGTGGGTGTAGAGTGGTGAGGGAGTGCCAAGTCTCTAGGATGTCACTGCTGTTCACTTGCTTCCACTTAGCCCTCCAGACTCTCCCCTGGCTCCCTCTCAAAACAAACCTTGGACGCAACCACAGAAAGCCTGCATTCTTTCAGGATTCCACGTGCACAGCGCTCAAACAACCCCATGCTGTAACCGCAAGTCACTGCCAAAGGTCGCTCGAATGAACGCTCTGAATGGGCATTCATCAGCTGGACGCACGGCCCAGAACAGCCACCAACAGGCATGAATAGAAAAAAAAGGAGTCACCAACTCCTGGTGGCATGGTTACTTAAAGGGCCCCCAAAAAGCGACGCCAAATATACATGCCATTAACAATTCCGTTGGGATTTATTTGAGGAATTGATTTGTGTGTGAATGTTTACAGTGGTTGAAAACGTCCCTCCGTGTGAGTGCTCTGAGAGGCCTGTGGAACATGTTTCATTTGGCGGGGTTTCCACCGCATTGCCAATCAGGGCCTTTCAGGGGTCACTCTTTATTTAAACCCTCTACCAAAAACAAATGTCTTTGTTTGTCAATTTCAATGTCAATTTCTTGTTATGCTTTTCTTCAAAATGATGTGTTATTATATACCGCGATTGCAATATCTTTCGAACACATTTTTGTGCCTGTGCAGTTGGCCTGTAAAGACTGCTGTGATGAACAGCCTTACAGTAAGCTTTGTATGCTTAACTGCTAAATGAAAGCCATGTAATATCCATTTCCCACAGTTCCAATATTCCCAGCCTCAAGGCTTTTCTAGGTGATAACTCCCCATTTCCGCACAGCTCCTTCAAAGACACCAGACGATGACGGACGAGCTGCGATGACAGACGAGTAAGGCAGTAGAATTGGACCGAGTAGAACCCGAGACACCTTCTAAGTAGTTATTGGCCAAAGCACAAATTCGACTCTTTTTTTTTTTCTCCCTAAGGTAAACATACCACAGTAACCATCTATTAATGGAATACAGAATGTCTGTCTCCTCTCTGGAACATCCCTATGTGACCCCTACTGATTCAGCCAGGGAGGCAGTGGGGTGGGTGGGGTGGTAAGTCCTGGCCTATTCTGCCCTACACTTTCTGTAGCGGCCACTAACGAGTGAAGAGGCTTGGGTTACAGCAGGATTGGAAAAGTGGTCAGCCATGGCATGTGTTGTATTACCTAAGGATTATCTCCTGCCTCCGAGCAGGAGTCAGACTACAGAAAGGAGTGCCCACGCTTTAGTGTGGAGCAGATCTTATTAGAGAATTCGAATTTGTGCTGAGGCTGGTTAATGTACTTAGTTATGTGTCAGCAATCTTGTCTTCTGAGTCCATTCTACTCACTCTAGTTTTAGGCTCGGGGGGTTGGGTGGGGGAGTGTCGGGGGAGGGGGGGGGGGGGCTGCTCTGCTCTGCGCCAGTTAGTTAAGACAAGAGAATCTTTCCTTGGTCTCCCTCCAACCCTGGCCTCACCCCTCCTTAGTGGCAGGTGTTCCTGGGGACACTGGCATTGTTTCACCTCCTCTGTTGTTTGCCTGTGCCTCACTGGCTGATGTACAGCTGGCAAATGGCCTTGACTGGACGTTTTATGAGGAGAGATTAGGCATTTATTTCCGTTTGCACGCTAACTGAGGGAGTGGGAAAGACACTCAAGACTTCAATGCAAATGTATCATTGCTTTCTGTGGCACTAGGTGCGAGCTTTATGTTGCTTTTGGGGATGGAAGAATGTTACCGTAAAAGTGCCAGTGTCCATGGGTCTACGCAAACCGATCATTTGAAATTCAGCTTGCAAACAACCTGCTTTTACAGCAGCCTAAGTCTTCTGTTGTGTAATTCAAAGTTATCGCTGCATGTTTATATGTCTCTAGTTTGTCCCTTAATAACCTGGTCACTGAAAAAATGCTTTTCCCTACTCATGTATACGTTTTCACTGTTGAGTTGAGAAACTGCTTGGACACATATGTCCTGGTATGACCTGCGGACCCATCCCAGTATCTCCTGATAGGATCTAGGGGCTTCCAAGGCCGTCCTGGTGGTCCTTGTCTATTCCTGAACACTAATCCAGGTCCATGTGACTGTTTGGTTTCCCACGGTCAAACGTATGGTGACCTAAGTGTGCGAATCCCTATCTCTGAGTGTGCCTCTGCCTGCTTTGGTGTTAAGTGCTGTACTGACAGCAAGTGATGGGAGGGGCAGGCTCTTTCTCTATTTACTTTTGCTTGTGTGTAAGTGTGTGCAAGGATTACTTCCCCTGGAAACCCATGTTTGGTTGTTAGGTTATTGTGAATGTTTGTTGTGCTACGTTTGTTCACAAACTGTAATTCCGCGTCTTTCACAGTTATGTATGTTTTTCTTTTCAAATAAAACCACTTTTGTCGTTTTGCCTTTTAATATTTGTATTTTTCTGTTAGTATTGAAAGACAGACTTTCACAGGGAGGCTCTGAGGGAGATTTGGACAGGAACTTGCTGATTGTCTATGGTGGGGGACGGGCTGGGGGCCGGTGCTGGTGCTTCCAAGGTTGGGAGTCTCTTCACATTTACCACCCTCTAACATTCCTCACATTTCTCCCCTTCTAACCCCTGTCTGCTCTGCCACTGCTCCTGCACCACCAAATACATCATAGACATGTAGATTGAGTGGTTATGAGAGACTAATACGAGTGCCCTTAATGATAAAAAAAAACTGAGGAAAAGCACACTCTGGCTCCAGAAGTCAGTTCTACTTATTGTATTTCTATATCAACCCTTCATGGCCCATGCATGCTCAGGTCAAGATCTGACCTAGGATGCACTTAAAACTCTCGACCAAGCAGCCACAAACAGGAAGGCCGCTTCTCAGCTTCCTGGACAGCCGAGAGAAAGGGTTGTCCGTCTCCATTAGGGCCAGCAGACTGGGCAAACAGCACTATCAAAAAGTTATTGATTCCTGGGGCTGACACATGTCTTGTAGGTGTTTTCCTGAGGTAAACAGGGAGGCGTCTGACCGTGAGATATGTGGGCGGGTTCGGTCAACAGCGGACAGGAGGCTGGTTGAGGTGAAGAAGCAGGTGGTTCCCTTCCCGTCATCAAAACATCCATCCACGGCCGGTGGATGTTCCTTCTAGTGACCCCTCGGACTAATGAGAGATGGGGGTTGTCTTGTTAGTAAGAAGTATTTTACTGGCTTGCAAATATTTGAAAGGTTTCACCTGCAGATATTGAGCCCCATTACCTTTTGTGTGGTTTCCTGTCTTGAGGAGCGCAACATTTATCAAGCCCCAAAACATTATATTAGGCTATAGTACAATATTAGCAATGCTGTTTATTTGTCCAAATCTTATTGGCATAAACCTTTGCCTGAGGTTGTGATTGTAGATTCCTTATAAGATTGTAGATTATAAGGAATAACTAGTATTATCAGCCACCGTTCAGCCACCACTGTTAATGATCGTGTTGAATGGGGACATTTTAAATTACATTTTTACGTTTGCCACAGGGTCAAATGAACAAAACAGGAGCATAAGGTGTCAAATGAGCACAAAAGTTGAAAACGTTTCCTAATAAGATCATAAACATCAGACGGGCATTCATCTGGTCTTTTTATCACTTTATTAGCAGTTTGTGAATCCGTATAACTAAGCAAAAACAGTTCACCAAAGTACTAAAACCAATTGACACCTTCAGTAAATAGGAAATTACAACAGTTTTCATGTTCAAATAAAACGGAACGTTTGGCATATTTACTTTCTACCAGCCAGGTTTGGATGTTCTCAGTGTAATGTAAAAGATGAAGCTCTCCCAGCTAGCCAGCCAGTGCTCCCTGAGGTTGGGATGTTTTTTTAAGGGTGCTCGTCAGCATTGTGCAGTGAACCATTCCGTCTCTTCCGTGTGTTTCCTCTCTGAGGGGCAGCAGAGGTTCCATAAGCCACCCTTAGAAAGGGGAATTCTCTGTGAGTCAATTGAGGCATGTGTGTGTTTTTGTGAAAGAGACACAGAAAGAGAGAGAGAGAGAGAGAGAGTTATAGACTGCCTGGCTGCACATATGTATAATAAACTGTAGGGACTGTGTGTGTGTGTGTGTGTGTGTGTGAGAGAGAGAGAAAGTATGGAGAGAAAAAGAGAGTAAGAGAGATAGATAAAGAGAGAAAGAGAGAGAGAGTAAGAGAGAGAGAGAGAGAGAGAGAGCGCTTGTGTGCGAGCATGACAAGAACGCCTCAGCCGGTGGAAATATTTCCTCTCTTGGAAAAACATTTGCCTTCGAGGAAAAACTCACAAATGTGCGGTTTATTACATGCTGCCACTGTGGACCCAGCCAAAACAAGAACAGCCATTTTGTACTCTCCATAACTCAGTCTATTCACAAATTTTATGTGTTTTCAGTGTTTGGCAACAAGAGCTGTAGGAAATATTGTCGCTACCATAGGACTAAATGAAAACGGAATTCCGCACAGTGGCTGTCCTTTCACTCAATAGGAAACCAATGGATTCACAAAGAGGAAAGGGATACGTTGTCAACATACTGAAAATCCATACCTTACAGTAACAGACATTCTTGATAGCCCCCTTGGTAAATACTTTATTTAAAAAGGATGAAGGCTTGATTTGAGAATAACTGTGTTTTTTTAGATGAATTATCTGCAGATTGTCATTTCTTTATGAATACATAACCTCCTATTGAGCACTCACAGCTTGAACGCGACACAGAAAATGTTGTGTGTGGTCGTAGAAAAACGAACCTATTATCACAACTGATACCAATGACCTGACCACTCTTAATGCGGATTACCGCAAATTTAAACATCCGCTGAGGGAGACAGGGCCTGGGCCATGTGAAGAGTAAGACACCTAGGCTGTCGGCTTTGATGTGAAATGTGTATGGTTGGGTCCTACAGCAGCTGCTGCTGTCATGTTTGCTCTCTCTTCTCCCCCTCAGAGTAAGCAGAACCTCCTGATGGGCTTGAGACCCTTTTTCCGGCGAGAAAAAAGTGCAGGGAGGTGCTTCTTGAAAGTTTCCTCGAGAGATTTCTAGGATGTCGAATTTGAACAAAACAAATCAGAGGAGGAGGAGGAGGAGGAGGAGGAGGAAGATACGAAAAGGAATGAGAGCAAAAAAAAAAACAGCTGTTACTGGTTTGCATGGGGGTAAAAGAAAAATGAAAAGAAAGAAAGAGAGAAAAAAAGGAAAGAAAGAAATAAAGAAAGACGAAGAAAAAAAAAAACGATGAAAGAAAGAAAGAAACAACTGTGAGGTAAAATGGAAAACGACGGTGGTGTGTTTTTCTCCTTCACACAGTGACCAGGACCTGCTTCATCCATTGCTTAGAGTACAGGATTGATCCATTGGATGTAAGGAGAGGGAATGAAGGCCATGCTGAGAGACCATCCTCCTTATACCAGCAGATGGAGCCTTTTACCTGCCCGCAGCAAACTAAAAAACACCTCATATCGATAAAGAAAGAGTGAACTAAGGGCAACAATTTGGCTGGAGCATATCGCTTGTTTGATAACCCAACATTTATATTTTGTGCCTGCACAATTACTCAACAATTAGGTCAAGATTTATAATACTTTAAATGTACTTCAATTATGTTTTTTTGGGAAATTGGGAATTTGGATGATTTAACTCTCAGGGGTGTCAGAGAGAATGAGCGAAGATATTAGCTTTGAGTGGCAATGTCAGAGCACAGTGAAGAGAACCAGAGGAGGACCCCATGTGAAAGACTTCCATGTTGTTATGTGACCCATGACCTTTTGGGGTGTGGAAGCTGCATTCCACACCGGCCTCGCTGGAACACAGCCATTGCCATGGGGGTTCAAAGGTCAGTTGGGGTTTTCTGCGGGTGGTTTCCTGAATACCTAAGCCGGAGGAAGTAAACACACACCGAGATATGACAGCCACACCACTCCAAGTGCAGGCCTGCTGTTGCCAGACAAGCTTTAAAAAAAAAAGAAACGAACAGTTGAGATGTCCATGAGCTTACTGCTTATGGTGGAGCGTCCTGCGGGCCTCTACGCAGCTTCACACAGGACCTTCCTATGAGACCAGAGGTCGTCTCTCACCGAGGTCAGCTCTGCGCAAGAAGACGACAGACTGTTTGGATGAAATCAAATGAGAATAACATGGTGGCAATGCAGGGACGTGGGTGGGAAAGAGGCAGCGTAGTAAAAAAAAATGGGAGACCACATGGAGAGTCGTAAAGCTAGGGATGTTACAATGGGACAAATGAACTTGGTGGCGATGGGACTTTGGGGAAGATACTTGAGTTACCATTTGAGAAAAATAGAGCTCCTCCAATTTATTTTCTACTCAACTCTATTAAATGCCTTTATTTATTCAACTTGTTTTGTCCGGTCAAGTAATCAGTTGCTGTAATTGAAGGACATTTGTTTATCATAAACTCAAGTTGCAGTAAAGGCTGCCATGGGTTTGAATCCACCAAAAGGACAACTTGCCCCAGAAAAACCAACATAACCATCAATTCCCATTGGTTGACATGGTGATCACCTGACACGGCTTGTTCACTGCTTCATCCACACACACACTAACACACAAACATCACACACACACAAACACGCACGCACACACACACCCACACACACACACACAGACACACACAAACACGCACGCAAACACACACACACACACACACACACACACACACACACACACACACACACACACACACACACACACACACACACACACACACACACACACATACACACACAACTCTTTGGCCAGATACCAAGAAAGAAACATAAGCAAGATTGATTAGCATGCTGTCTGTCTGTCTGGTGACATCAAATCACCTTTACCTGGTTGTCTAGGCATCCACAGTTACACAGCTACAGCTGAGCCACCCTAGTGGCCTGGCCTTGTGAGCCAGCCTGTCTGCTCTATGCCCTTCTACCTGTTTCTATGTTTGGACCCTGGAGTTCTTAGGGATCTGGGAACGACCATTCCAGACCTGCCTCTCTTCTGGGTCTGTGTGTGTCTGTGTGTGTGTGTGTGTGTGTGTGTGTGTGTGTGTGTGTGTGTGTGTGTGTGTGTGTGTGTGTGTGTGTGTGTGTGTGTGTATGTGTGTTGTGTGTGTGTGTGTGTGTGTGTGTGTGTGTGTGTGTGTGTGTGTGTGTGTGTGTGTGTGTGTGTGTGTTTGTGTGTGTGTGATGAAGGGGAACGGGACAAATTAATTGTGAAATCCATTTATCTAATTCATGAATGCACATGCATTCTTAGTGATAGACCTGGCTAGGGTGAAAGGGCAGCGCGTCAACAATGAGTAGGAGGAACACACCCTGCAGTGTTTAAGTTGGGACTTGTGATTCTTCTTTGACCAGAGAGCATGACCAAAAGCAATGGCTTTTTCTCATGAATCTGCCTGTGTTAACAAACTGATTGGCATTGTGTCAAGTGCGCAAGTCAAGTGCACTGTGGCTTTACGGAGCTCTATATTCTGTTCTACTCATTCCAGTTCTATACATGCGAAAGGTTAGCTTTTCTTGAAGTTATCCTTGAGCTTAGCTTCTTGCTTATGGCTAATAGATACGCGTGAGCTCATGAATGTTGAGCCTGCATCTCATTTTTAGGATCCCAAAAAGTCCAAAGGCTCCCTTTCAGCTCTGCATCTGTGCTCAGACTTAACAATGCTGAGTGTGTTTAAGAGGGGCAGAATATCTGATCCTCATTCTGTATGGGTGGGGAAGGATCGACTCCCCCCACACCTTCACCTGTACCAGAAACGGTGACCGTAGAAGGAATAGAACAAGGATGCATTTGACACCTTGGCCAGAAAAAAAGACAAGATGGCCAGGCAATCTGGACTCACACGTTTCCCCATGCGACATCATTAAGTCTTCTTGTGCTTCCGTGCTAACAGTTCCCTGGGAGTTGCTTAGCGAGCAGGCTCTGTTGAACTGGATACTTACTCTGAATACCCTTCTACGCCTTCTGTTTCTACACATGGCCGGCCCACGGCGTGGTGACACATAGCCATCACCTGACACGACTGACACGGTGAGCTCCACGGGGTCCTGTCCAGTCAGAGCAGAGCCATCATCTCCACTCTTATTCCCAGCTCTGTGAGGAATATGAAACCCGCCAGTCTATTTATGGACCCCCAGCCTGTTAACGGGAGACTCTTATGCACCTTGCACGGCTGCATGTGTGCAATGGTCTGTTAATGACGGTCTGTGTGTGTGAGCGTGTTCGATGTTTGTGTACGTGTGTGAGTTTGTGTGTTTGACTCATTCAGCTAGCGTTATAAAGAACATTTTTGGGATCTATGTGTCTGTGTGCTTATTTTGTCTGCGCTTGAGTGAATGAGTGTGTGACGGTGTTGTTGTGCATGGCTCCATAAGGCTTCACCCTTTCATCTGAACTCTCACTCTTGACAGAGGGAGACAAGTTAGACATCAGGAGGAGGTCCTTTTGTCTTTGTGTCCATAGACACCTTTGACACGTGTGACCCAGCTGTGGAACCCTGGGCCACAAGCAAGGGGACATCATGGGCACGGTGAACTTGTGTGTGTGTGTGTGTGTGTGTGTGTGTGTGTGTGTGTGTGTGTGTGTGTGTGTGTGTGTGTGTGTGTGTGTGTGTGTGTGTGTGTGTGTGTGTGTGTAGGTGTGTATGTGTGTGTATATGTTTGTTTGTGAGAGCCTCTATGACCATTTGCTCTACATGGATAATAGTCAGACCTCCTTCCAACATCATGCCTTTTCCCTGAAGGATTTACCTCACTCCCCTCCCCTAAAGGCACGAACTGCTATCCAGTGTGTTTAACCAAATGTTTAGAAAACAATTATGAATTTACACACCGCACTACTCCTGGTTATGAAGTAAAAGATAGCCAATAAATGTCCCTGTATTTAGTAAGATTTTGTCATGAGGTCCTTGAGGTAACTGTAAACGTGTTTATGCTCTGATGAGAATCTTTCAAGAAATAATTTAAGGAATCTTATTCATAAATAGATATCTTATATATACTGTATATATATTTTTTTTACTAAAAGGCTAAATGTAAATTTGTTAGCAATTTATTGATTTTGACAAAGTAATCTATCTCCCAACTTAAAGCCTGTGATAAATGCACCACTTATATGCTGCTGCTCATACACATGCAGCGGCTGCACGGGGGTGAAACGGTTAAATTTGACATCGTTTGACAAGGGGGGCTGCATGCGGTTGGCCTAAAATCTTTGTGCCAGCAGAGGACAAGTTCTTTATCTATTTTGCCCTAAAGCACTTCTGGCTCTCAATACAAGAAAGGAAATGTGCTTTCAAACCAAGAATGTCTTTTGAACTGTACGCTGCTCTTTCTTTATAGCACACAATAAGAACACGGTTCTCTTTTTGTAAATCGTGAGTTAAAAGATTACCCCGCAGTTAGTCTCTGGACAATCAAATTATGTACTAACATAATTCTTAAGTCATAATAATTGCCTGTCTATGGTATAATGCCTGCACAGAGGTATGCAACTCGTTCAATGAAAGCAATAAAAGTTTACACCAGTGCAGTAATGTTAGATGTTGATATGTGTTCAATAAAGCTCCGGGCATTAAAAATGCTTTTTAAGTAATCGATCCCTGTTTAATACTTTGTGTGCTGTAATTTGTGGTGGTGGCTATTGATTGTATTCGTTTCATTCGCTTGTGGTCTTGACGCCGCTCTGTCTGCGGGGGAGTGGTCTAGTGAAGAAAACGGTGAAATTCCTTTCTAGTCCACCTTCTTTGGGGGTCTGCAGGCTTTTTTTTATGAATGAACTGAATACCAGAGACAAATTAATCACTCCCTTTCACAAAGGCGCAGATCTTTCAACGTATAAAGTTTAGGAAAATAAGGAAGAGTCATTATTTCGCTATAAATTGTTTTACTGATCATAAAAAAAGTGGCCTAACATTTATTTTAATGTAGCCTAATATGAATAATAATTACAATTTCTAGCCCCTTACACGAGTGTTCGTTTTGCGCACTGCGTTTATATATATAAAAAAATAACAATATTGAATTTAATCATAAGATCCCAACAATTCTTATTTTCACCATCTGTATACAGTGGAGAGGGAAGGACGTGTCTCGCTGTTGTTGAGTAGGCTTGGTCAGATCGTGGGAAAGGGCCGTAAAGCAGTTTATTCTTTGTCACTGTTGTTCTTGTGTAATTGATCTCACTCCACGTCGATGGGCGGAATACTTCAAAGACGCGCGGTTGTTGGAGGTCGCTCTGCAAGCATAGGCATTAAAGCACAGGCCAAGTTCTGGGTATCGAGGGAGAGAGAGGCAGACGGAGCGCTCTTCAGCCTTTGTGCAGTTATCAGCGTTATGAACAATGAGCGCTAACTATAATTATAGTATTGAAAATACATTATTTAATTACCTTCATAAGCCAATTTTATGCCATATATGGCATACAATGGGCCATATACACGACGTTAAAATGGAAACATGTTTTAATCACATACAAAAGTTGAATATGGATCCTAAGGATCTCTAGGGAAAATATTATTGAAGTTTTAAAAAGACTGTTCCATATTTTATCGTATAAATATTTGTAAGTTTTTATTAAAGAAACCAATTATTATAAAAAAGTGAATATTTGTTTAGCTATAGTCATTTCCTAACGAGAGCTCTGCCTTTGAGCGTATTCATTCATACACATTTTATTTTTTTCTTAATTGCTATGGTGTAGTCTCTCTCTTCTGCTCCATTGTGAAATGTGCGCTTTCTTCTGTGTCTTTAAAGTCTCTGGACTGGAGCCAGCTACATGAATGGTGCTGGACACGTGAGTTTGTCTCAATGTGGTCTCTCCTCTTAGCGCCGCAGAATTTCTCATGTTTTCTCTGGCCTCTGTCCAGCTTTTTCTGTCTTGCCTCCTCCACCCTCCCCTTACCCCTGTGTTATCCACCCACGACAGAGGTGATTTTTTTTAACTCATTCTCATTCAGTGTAGACTCGATTCGTATGGGCTGTTGAGATGCATTTATTAAGCCTACATTTTTGAGCCAATCCGCGCAACAAATCTTGTGCAGAGCTCAACGCAAGCCTAAAACTTAGGCCTATTTGTGATTTGTCAGTCATAGAAGGCGCGTGGATTTGAGAGCACTCACCGCAAAATCTGCAGCTCAATTCCACCGGCAAAATCAAAATTCAAGTAATCACTGGTGGATTTGATGACTAAAATTACCCTCACTCTTATCGAGCAAAACTGGACATTAGACGGGACTAAATTGCGTTTTATAAATATTGCCGAACATATATAATTTTTTTCTACTGGTGGTTTAAGGGGTGTCGGTAACACAACTTAAATTCACTCTGAGACCCACAGAATCTTTGGTTGCAGGCGAAGGATCCCCCTTCTCGTCATCCGCACCAGGACGTCCGGTCGGTGCGGGAGCCTCAGACAGGGCTGTAAAGCAGAAGGTGCAAAGGAGATTACATTTTGGTACAAGAAACAATGAGTGCACGCGGGGAAGAGGAGGCCGGTGAAACCTCAGGGTCCCTGGAGCAGCCAGAAACATCGACAACCACAGAAGCTCCAAAGCGGAGACCGGGCAGACCGAGGAAGCCACAGAAAGTCAGTTCCTGAGTTTTTTCTTTATCCCGATAGAGCCAGCAGGTCTTATAACTGTTGTCATTGCGCTTTGGGCAATCTACGGGGCGCTGCGCTCAGTACCCGATGTTTCTGACTTGAACTCTTAAACTACTTTACAAGTAAAGCATGCGATATCAGCATTTTGGTTAAAAGATGAAGATTGTTTTGAATTGTGTAGGGCTAGATCGCAGCTTTGTTGCGCAATCCATGTTAAAGGACGAGGTCCTTTAAACACTCATGCAAGGTAAACCATTTTCGCCTTACATGGTATACATTAGACTGCATATAGCCCACAAAACTCTCAGCAAGATTTGGGAGGCTTGTTTGTATCCTTAGATAATCTAACTGATTTATAGTAGCCTGTAAATTAAACTGAAGTGAAAGTGTGAATTTTCATATCATCTCAAGTTTGCTTGTCAGTGGCAGCTTTTGAGCGCAAACGTTGCTTTCAACAATTCATCGATTTACAATCGATAGGCATGATCTACTGTTTTGAACGTTTTATAAGATTGAGCTTTTTTTTTCTTCTTTTTTTTTTAATTAGGGCTACCTGCGTTGGAGTCTTGTTTTTACCTTTAGCCGATTACCCTAGCTAAGCACGTTTATGATATGCAATACTGGGGTATGGAAGTGGAATACTTTCTTATTTTAAAGCCCCAGTCAATGAGTAATCTATATTAATACATGTCTCTATTAATCTACGTATATAAAT
Source organism: Galaxias olidus (assembly GCA_026901105.3). Taxonomy (NCBI): domain Eukaryota; kingdom Metazoa; phylum Chordata; class Actinopteri; order Galaxiiformes; family Galaxiidae; genus Galaxias; species Galaxias olidus. The sequence continues at coordinate 393,130 of JAPMUY010008315.1, read as the reverse complement.
GTTGACTGAGGTTATAGTCAATGAATTCATTAGGCCAAGGCCTACATGCTTGATTATGCATTTATTCCACCAGTTGATTCATGCCTCCCGTTACTTGTGGTACATGCTATCCATGTTGGACGTGTTTGGGGATGATTCATTTTTATAAAAGAAACAACTTGTGAGTCACGTGCATTTTTAAAACCCTATTCACTCAAAATGAAAATGACCACATTTTGTTTCTTCAATTGAGGTAATTGGGTAAAGATCAAGTATAAAGGAGCGTTCATAAATAAGGATCCCCCCCCCCCTGAAATTAGAGAAAAAAAAGGAAGCATCTGAAAAAAATATATAGCCTAACTATATATTTGGATGATTCTTAAATATGAACAGTTTTACAATGTGCAGACTAAACGCTACATGATCATCACCAGCCATATCTGATATCAGATCCATGGTTTCAGATTGTATTTCTTGGAACCATTAAATTAAATGGCAGATGTGGCTATTGGCTTAATATGCTATAAAAGCTCAACTAATTCAAGCACAACATATCAAGAGTATATCAATGGCTGACACATTGAAAATGTGAATTGAAATTTTTTCCTCAAACATGTGAAACCGAATTCTGGCAAGTCCTCTGAGATAGTAGCTGAATGTAATATTTAGTAGTTATTTATCAGATTGAACACTGCTTCCAATTCTCTCTCTCTCTCTCTCTCTCTCTCTCTCTCTCTCTCTCTCTCTCCTCTCTCTCTCTCTCACGCACACACAGACACACACAGTCATTCACATACATGCAGATGCACGCATGCACACACACTCTTTGTCCCTCTTTTTGTCTTGACTCATAAAGTACTAACCTCACTGGGATATAGAGACCACCAGTAGATGAGATCACGTTTGAAAGGGACTCTGTCTCATTTGGGGGAAAGGCGGGCTCACCGGCGATGGAGGAAAAGGAGGAGGAGCTCTGTTTCCTGTCCTCAGCTTGCCCATGTTCACGGTCACCTCCCTCTGTCTCTATCCCCCATCCAGGAGCCCACAGGGGAGCCTGTCCCCAAACGACCGAGGGGCCGCCCCAAAGGAAGCAAGAACAAGGGTCCTTCTAAGGCTGCTCAGAAGGTGAGAATCACCACGCTACTGCTGCTGCTGCTGCGTGAGTGTGTGTTGAGGTTTGAGGCCCGACTGGCAGCACCCTGACACCTCAGCAACACCTTAGAGTGGAGTGGTTGGTCTCGGTCATTTATGACTAGTTGCACACACACACGCACTGACACACACACACACACACACACACACACACACACACACACACACACACACACACACACACACACACGCACAGCCATATATGCACAGGTTTGGGCACATATTTCAAGACTGAAACGTGAATGTAAATGCAAACACATTTGTACACATGCGCATAGCAACACACACATATATACTATATATATATATATATATATATTGATATATATATATATATACAGAACACATGTATGCATTTATGTACAACCACACCATTGGAGACAACAACACACAAACACTTCCACGCACACGCGCACCTACCTCATTCAGAAGACCCACACAAGCTCATGCATGTGTGTACTGAAAAGTGCAGAGTTGTACGCATAAATATACTCTCTCTCTCTCTCTCTCCCTCTCTCTCTCTATTTCTCTCTCTCACACAAACAGACACACACACACACACACACACACACACACACAAACGCACACGCACAAACATTCATGACATTTCTGAGTCTTCTGTGAGGACTGCATGCCTAAGTGATGACGGTTCCAAACTGTCCATGTTGAGCCTGTGTCTGTGAGTGGTCAGACAGAGAGAGCAAGCAAACCACAGAAGAGCAGAGGTCAGTCAGACACACACGTTTTCAGCACCAGTCTGAACACACAGAGACATTGTGTGTGTGTGTGTGTTTGTGTGTGTGTGTGTGTGTGTGTGTGTGTGTGTGTGTGTGTGTGTGTTTGTAACACTGTGCGCAGAAGAAGGAAAGAGTAATATAATTGTACTCAAAAATTTGGGATGTGTACACTATTTTAGATGCAAACGTTAGTTTGTGAAGATAATCTTTGACCCCTGTAAAGTGATTGGAACAACGCTTTGGTGACTATCAGGTCATGAAAGCATGTGTGAATGAAAATGTATCCTATTCTATGGTAAAAAGAGTGGTGTGCTGTGTGCTGCGTGCTCCCTCGTGTTGGGATTAAATATCAATTTATTTTACAGACTGAGGTATTACAGAGGGAATCCTCAGTTCCTATGATGTCATCACCAGACCACCTTTCTCACATTATATGTACAGTGTACAGTGTGTTTTGAAATGACATCAGTTAGCACTGCATAACACAGGGTATCAGCATGGATGAAGGGTAATCCTTACCTGAGTGGGTGATCTTGTCTGCCGCCATGGAGGTTACTTTCGGCAAAGGTCTTACTTTCAGGGGGAGGCTGATGAGATGTGGCTTAGGAGTATATTTGGATGTGGGAAGTTTAGACATGAGGTACAACTAATTGCGGGTGGGCAGTTCAGACACAAACAATCGCCATTTTATGTTAGGATAGAAGTACATTTCCCTTTATGTTTTAGTTTTGTTTTGTTTTTTTGCATTATTTCAAAAGGAGCTGGTTCGGAGAACTGGCTTTGCTGATTGGCCAGCTTTAAAATCACAAACCTTTATCAACTCCGTCTCTCTCAAGCATGCATTAAAAACTAGCTATTTTAAATGCAGTGCCTATTTGTTGCCATGAAATGAGTTTTACTCCAAGTGGCTACACTCATTACGTCCCCAGAGCGACACAGGGCTACACTTGGCAAAAATTTGTATCAGATAAATTATACAGACTTAGTGATTTCTGTTTATATCTGTCTTAGAAGAGCAAATACAGTCTGCACAACAAGACAGATTCAGCCTGTGCAAAAACACACAATCAACCTGATCATTCACATTTTCTCCCGCGTGACTGTCTTCTTTGGGTTTGTAATATATGTGTAGAACCTGGCTGCATTAGGCAATTAGTCCAAATCAAGGATCTACTTAATATTTACTTTAGTGAATTAGTTGATTACTTCAATGACTTAGTCTTTTGTGTTCCTTGTTAGGTAGTTTTCTCTGCCAACTGATTCTTCCTTGTTTTAATCCTTAATTTAAAGAGACAGTGGCCCGAGTGAATCAGTGCAGAACTGGAAAACCAGGCCGTCCAAAACAGGGAGGTCTCGTACAAATCCTGTCCTGGCAGGATCGGACACAAATCAAGTGCTGACTTGATGACAGCTAAATCAACTCTCCTCTATATGGTCAGGATCCACTGTAAACAATCCAGGACTTATTTTGAAAACCCAAACCACTTTGCTCTCTCGGTAATCCAGCCTCATCTCATCTTTCCCTTGTTATGATAAACATAGAAGATATCAATCTTAGGAGATGAAAGGAGTGCCAGTTGTGCAGGCACCTTTAGCATACACTTTTCACAAGTTCATTTCCCCCCTTTAGCGATATATCATTTCCAGAATCTTAAAGGATATCTTGGTGGTAAGGGAAGTAGCAAATGTTACTTGTACCACACAACTGGACTCAACTTCAATGTTTCGTAAAAAAACGGTTTCGGATTTTTTTTTTACAATGTCGAACCCTCAGAACCAATGAATTTAGTAACACACAACAAAACAAAAGGTGAACGGCTTATACGAGTCTCATATATATTTGTTCGTCTTTAACAGAGCACAATTTACTTTACGTATAAAGACATACGGTGCATGTTGATATTGAGAGTGTTTTTCCTCTCACAAACCAATGTGGACACGTGTTCTGTTGTACTGCAACCGAGTGCCTCTGATTTTTATGGACATTGACTTAGCGCAGGGCCTGTCACTTTACTTAAAGCTCTAAAAGATACTGAAAATGTAGAAGAGTGAAAGTGTAACTTCTTCTGTCTGAACAGTTTCTATTTAAAATTACGTTTTTTCATTAATAAGCTCCCCTGTCACAGCCATACTTCTATATTTATGAATCTTTTTAAATAAATAATTCAGGATGTTGGAAAAACAGTAGAGAATGTATCTTGTCAATTACATTGAATGTCAATGAAAATTATTTTTGATGAGTTGCTATTACTACATGTTGCGGCTTTACGTTTTGTGTCGTGCTCATCGTAGCTTTTTAAGATGGAAACCAGTCAGACTAAATTGTGGGTTGTTCCAACGGTTGCTATCTTGGTCATTAATATGACCATTATCACAAACAAAAGCAATGCTATAGTATCTAGGATTAGTTTAAGTATCCCTTTAATACCTATGTGCTACACATTGAAATATTTTCCATGGAGTATGTCATTGTTGGAACCTGACACAGAAGTCCACTCTGCTAATTTTAGACCCCTCCTTCCGGCGGTACAGTGTGGCATGAGGATCCCGGGCCCCCCAGGCTAATGAACACCGGCCTTGATTTCACACACAGACACACGCAGAAATAGATTCAATCCACACACACACACACACACTTCCACACTCACGCTCATGCACAAACTGAACCCATCCCTTATGTCACAAAGATGTAGTGTCAGTGCCCTGGCCCAGTCTGCCTCTCAAACCCTTTTTTTATGGAGCACAGGCCAGGAGCCAGAAGACACTGGCCGAGAAACGCACGGATGACTAATTGATCACGGTGTTGTCTTTCTGACCATTAAATCCCCTGGTTAAAAATGCAGCCAACAGGGAGCGGGATTAAGCTACACTGATTGGCAGATTTTGCGCTGTCTCTTGCTGCCTGAGGTTTGATCTTGAAGTGTGTGTTTGGTCTTTTGAGGACAAAAAATGCGGTTTAGTATTATCTCTGATTAAGCTGTTGGAGATTTGACTGATTATTATTGGATGTGAGGCCATATTGGCAATCTTAGAAAGAAGTGGTGTGGAGAAGACGTACATACAATTAGAGGAGGTGATTTTGACCTGTGTCATGTTGCGGACTACAACGATTTTTGTTAAAGTCCTAAATCAATGTTCCATTCTTATCACATAAATTGTCTGTATTGTTTTAATGACTGATTCAAGTCTCGTTTCACATTCAAGCCGGGTGGGAAGAAGCAAACAGACTGCAGAATCCAATCACACAATGATCCATCCAGAAAATAGTATGCCCACCTGTAGAGATCAGAGTGGGATCTTGGACTCTTGATTAGCATATTCTGACCTTTGAAAAGAATGAATCACTGCCTAAAATCTAGTGTATGTGTTCTGAATGAATAGGGCAAAGGTTACCAAAATAAATGCTCTGAGCTGGGATTGAGGACAGAGTTAGAATTAATATGGATAAGGTTAGGACGACTGGGACTACATTCTACCCTCATACAGAATACACATATTGACCTATTGACACGTAATAATGTACATGCCATGTCATATGCATAAAATATATGAATATAAGCCAGACCGCTATTGGGTATCCTAGCTGGATGGAAGGCCTTACACTCTATATCCATGATGTCCATTCTCAGGCAAAGTAGACAGCGTGGTTGATGGGACTGACCACGGGTCACTGTGAAGCTTAGTATTTATCACGCATCAAAGGATACACCCCGGCTAGTGTAGATTGAGAATCCAGCCTGTAGCGCAGACCTTGTGTCTTTTGGGCATATGTCAAGGGAAACCTATTTTGGTTCAGTGAGTGGTAACGTTAGATGTGTACTCAAAGTGAGACTGTCTGAGAAGAGGGCCCAGCAGAGCCAGGCCGAGTCATACAGTATAGGAGCCTGGAGGGGGCAAAAGAGGAAGAGGAGTGTGTCTGAGGGGTTTCTTCTTCTGTGTACGCCTGCAAGCCCTGCATAAACATTAAGGGGGAGTGTACATGTATGCATGCATGCGTTTATCTAGGATGATGAATGAAAATACCAACAAGAATTTGTTTTCAGTTTTTTGAAGGCTTGATCTTTGTTGCATGACCAATATTGTGCCTTTTAAATCTATGAATCTAGGGACATCGTGGTCAAGTGAATCTTGAAGATTGCGTTTCCCTGTGAAATGGTGTCAGAGGGTATTTGGTCTGCGCTGAGGGACGTCTCCAAAGAGGAGTGTGTGTGACACAGACACGCACTACCTGCAGAGGGGATCTCCAAGCTGGGACCTGAGACAGTAGATTGCAAAGCTCAGCGTTACAGGAGATGATGTTGTGTTGTTGCTGGTGTTGTTTACAAAAGCCAAATAACCCACGGCTCATGCAAACCCGCACACACACACGCACGCACGCACGCATGCACGCACACACACACACACACACACACACACACACACACACACACACACACACACACACACACACACACACACACACACACACACACACACACACACACACACGCACACTAACTAAACACCTCTGATACCTGCCCTTTGCAGGTCAAGATTTGCAACATTTATAGCAGTCCAGCAATTTAGCCTCTAAGGTTTCATTAGGTCCCTTGCCTGACAAAAGACTGCAAGGCTGCATCCCGCTTCATATCTGTTGAATTATTGAAACGCGTCTTGTCTTGTTAATTGTCGTCAACTGTTCCAAAGGCTGGCCTTTATTCTTTTTCCCATGGCTTCTCAGCAAGTATGCCTGCAGGCCCTTTTTATTTCTCTCCCCTCACTTCCCACAAATGTCAAAGTATTCTGTTATCTTCGGAATCAGATAAGAAGGTGGGTAATACCTTCCCCACAAGCCAAGAGCCAGGGGCATTCCGTTGTGTGGGTATCCATTTCACAACAATAAAGGAATGCTCGGTGAATGTACTTTGGCTTTGGAATGATGAACTGAGTCAGACTGGGGTGGTGCCATGAATGAGCGTAAAGGTATTTGGCTTGGATCATCAAAGGTATTGATGTACTGGGGTGAACCTTCTTAAATCCTTATGTCTTTAGATGACAGTCGATGAGAGTTATTTATTAGACACTTTGGGATCGAAATGATCATGCAGTAATTATTTCCTACTTCCTTCCCTACTAGCTCAAAGTCCTCTTAGGCCAAAGCATATGAGGTCAGGTTTATTTTTTTATTTTATTTTTTTCATTTTTAGAATACGCCAGGATGCAGCATTTGTTGCAATAATGTTGCATAAATCAATGGTATTTCAAAACATTTTCTTATGCTTAAAGTACCATCCCTCTATATGATTTAGTCTGTCTTGAATTCAACCAACCATTGGGGTGGTCAGTAGGTGAACTTTAGGGAAGGACAGGAAGCCAAATGTTCTTAATGTGTTTCGGGCTCCATAACTGTCCATCAAGAACTCTTATCTGACAGGTTACTCCATCGGTAGCGGCCAACTCATTTCCACCTGAATAGCATTCAATTCTACGGGTGAAATATTACTCTCTCCACTAACAGGCCCCACTGTTGTCATGCTGTGAAAGAGATTTGTATGAAGTATAGGTGTGTGTGTGTGTCTGGGTGGTTTAGTGTTTTGGAGAAAGAAAAACTTTGATAGGGGAGAGATTTCCCAGATAAACACTATGTATGCATTATTGATTTGCCATGCTACAAATGGATAGTGCTAGGGTAAATACTATTTGAAATTGCATTGGTTTGATATGTAGTTAATTTAATTTGAGAAATAAAAAGTATGACAAGGTTTTCCCTTGCAGCTGCTTTGAAAACACCAGTTTACACGGTGGCTAACAAATGAAGTTTAGCCGTGTAGACTGTCATTCTGCTTGAACAGCAAAATGTTTGTTAACAAGGGCTCGGTTACATTCTCACTGCGTGTAAATATTTGAAACATATTTGAGCCAAAACGATATCGCATATCGTCTGTCAGCGTAAGGCCTATTCTGTAAATTCATGAAATTAAAGTTTATCCATGATACTTTTAAAAAAAAGGTCTTGTTGGACTACACCAGGGAAACTTTAACAGTCTTGACTTTATTCCTTACAGAAATCTGAGGCTACGGGGGAGAAAAGGCCAAGAGGACGACCCAGGAAATGGGTGAGTTACATTCAGTTGAAACCCTTTAGAATGATGTGCATGCCCTCTCTTTTCTTTAATGTTAAAGTCACTAAACTAACCACACTAAAGCCTTAACATAGGCGCCAGCTGAAATAAGAAGTCCAAGGAACTCGTTTTGCGCTGTTGCCATATTTCAACAATATTAACCGACAACTCAACCTTTAACCTTTATTTAAAATCCCATTAACTAATGCAAAAACAGTGTCCCTTGTGGTGTTGAGATTGAGTATATATTTTAGTACCATTTATTTTAAAGCCATCAAGCAGATTAAACAGCTACCATTTGCTTTGATTTGGTTAAAAACGGTTACATTATATTGGCAGTCTTAATTAGGTGGTCTTAGTTGCTTGCTTAGTTGCGGTGTCTGTGAGCATGTATGTTTTTTCAACATATTAGTGAGACTGTAGTCAGGTGGGTTATTATTCATAGATAGTGTTTATACTTCAGACCACAGAAATACTTTAATAAGTCCTCTGACAGCTCAAAGCCCTCAGTGTTACATATCAGATTGATAGTGCAAAGAAAATCCCCTTTGCATTCACACAATTCATGTGAGCCACCAGGAAGACAGCTGAGCGATAGATTCGAGGAACTGGAACCTCTCCTCGAATATGTCATGTCTGCGTTTCCATGTACCCAAAAGCAATAAATTGAAAACAGGGTATATTGGTAAAGACTTTTAGAGCCCGGATGTTATCTTATACAGTTTATCAATTTCATAAATCATTTGTTCACACAGAAAAGACAGGCAACACACAGTAAAGGACTGTAATGTTGTAGACAGCTTTGTTTATACCCTTAAAGCTAAATTGAAGCTGACATCGTTTTTTCCCCGCTAATGTAACAACTACAGGATTTGTTTGATATTAACAAAACAAATTGACTTAGATTTTGTCGGTATAAGGTGACTGACCAAAGATGCTTTGACTGAGTGATGATTTTGATGGTGATTATGAAAACACACTCAAACGCATGTATTTTTGTCTTCATCTGTCCCCTTGTCTATGATCCCTTTTCAACATGCATGCCAGAACTACCAGCATGGAAATGAACACTGCATGCATTGTTTTGAATGGGCGACTGTATGAAGTAATTCACATATTTCCCAGTCAGTAGATTCAATTGTGAGCATGTTTGGAACTCGGACTGGAATTTGGCCCATGTGAATTCCTTTGAGAGATAGCGACTTAAAAACAGGAAGCATTGTCACACTTCAATTCCTATCAGCTCTAGCAATCTGGCTTTGATAGCACAGCGCTCTGTAAGAGCGGCGACTGCAGCAGTTAGCAAATCAGTTTCTCAACTCTGCTCGCGGCTGCCATTGAACCCTTGGACTGCACTGATAAAGTAGTTAAAATTTGCGGCAATCTTTCCTTTGAGCCGGTGCCTGCCTGCCTGCCTGCCTGCCTGCCTGCCTGCCTGCCTGCCTGTGGATATAAGGGGCTGCAGGGTTGCAGTTACACACACCTACGCGCCACGTCTCTGCCCACGCAGTGGCCTTGCAATCTGTCTCTTTGGCAGCCAGACAGCGGTGTAGTCTTGGGGTTTTTTCACCGCGTAGTACTAACCTGGATGCACACCCTGTCTGCCCGGGTTATCCCTGTTCACGCTGCACAGTTCCAGCAGCCACCTTGCCTAGGCCGCCGGGCCAGGAACAGTTCCAGCAGCCACCTTGCCTAGGCCGCCGGGCCAGGAACAGTTCCCTTCGGTTGAATTCGGCACCAGGGTGAGAGAGAGCGGCCGGCGCTTTGAAGTGCAGCTTCTGTACCTTGGCCAGCTACTGTATGACAAGGTGTCACAAACACGACAAAACATGACAAGAACGAGGAACCCTGGAGGATTAGTTTGGCAGAGGAACGTGTTCGTATCATATCAACGTAATGGGGATGAATCAAATGTGCCGAGATATCAGTTACCCTGTGCCGTAGAGCACTTTCTACCGTTCTCTCTTTTGACAGGGGTAAAAGCAGTGGGTATATTAGAAAAGAGAGATACCCAGTTGGAGTAGTAGTAGACGCATACCGCAACGCTGAGTGAATTGAAAAGATGGAAAGGTTTGGGATTGCGTATAGGTCACACTGAGGCAATGACAAGAGCGGTATCATTTAAGTCCACGGAATGCGTAGAAGGTTTGGAACATAGAGATAGAACACTATGGCCTCCAGTGTTCTATCTCTGTAGTTTGGAAGGCGTTCGGTGGTGTCGGGGAAACCCCCAGGCGGAAGGAGGAATACCTATCCCCTCTGCTTAGACTGTTAGTGAGGAGATTCTCACACAGGAAGTCTGCTAGTTACCTGTGCCAGCTATCCAAAAGACGCGTGACATCAACTAAGAACCCCCTCACTGGCTCAAAGATGGCAGCCTGAGATATTGAAATGGGCCAGTACTTATTTTTGTAGAGGGACCTGTTTTCTTGTTTTTTTTACAAACGGACTCAGAGAACCGAGGTGCCTTTTTCCAAAGCGGCGCGGGCTTTCCTGGCGGCTGGCTTCTTCCATGTATGAGAGACTTTGTGTGGCTTTGTGAAAGCCCAGGTTATGATCAGTTGGTATGTCACAGATGAAATGGCCTGGCCCCATGAGGTCACACGCACATACACCCATCCACACACACACACACACACACACACACACACACACACACAC